>JAJSOF020000023.1:9061803-9409303 GCA_025594305.2 Periplaneta americana
TTTGTTTTTTTCGGGATTTACTTCCAAACCTCCTTGTTTCAAGTAAAATTCCCGTGTTTTCCCTATAGTTTTGTGGATTTTCTCCTAACATATTCATGTCATCCACATAGACAAGCAGCTGATGTAACCCATTCAATTCCAAACCCTCTTTGTTAATAATAACAATAATAATAATAATAATAATAATAATAATAATAATAATAATAATAACAACAACATAACATAATAAGGTTTACTGTCACCAAAAAAATATACACGTTAGGCCTACAAATCATGTCAGTTAATGATTGTCCTGACACATTTTTGTTTTCTAGATATTCGCCTTAACTTGCTTTAATACATTATGGTAATTATTATGCTATTCCTCTTAGCTAATTCTTATGATTTAAATTAAAGACCTTTGAGGAGGCCAAGACGTAGATGGGAGGATAATATAGAAATGGATTTGAGGGAGGTGAGATATGATGATAGGGACTGGATTAATCTTGCTCAGATAGGGACCGATGGCGGGCTTATGTGAGGGCGGCAATGAATCTCCGGGTTCCTTAGAAACCATTTGTAAGTAATTATTATTATTATTATTATTATTATTATCATTATTATTATTAGGCTATTATTATTATTAGGGCCTATTGTTATTCATTTATTCATTTATTGCCCACGTCTAATTTCAACACTAAATAACTTCAGGAGTAGAAAGAATCGTTTAAAAAATACTGCTTCTATTGCTGTCAAAAGATGTGAACAATATTTTTGGTTTTCACCCGGTGTTCATGCTGATACTGTCTGTTTTCTCTTATCCCAGCTTCAAGGTCTCTCGGAAACTGACGCTTTTATGGGGTTGGTTGTTGCAGATTGCACCCTTCTTTTCTGGGAAGGTCAGCCTTCGGTCGAACCCTCGAACTCCGGGTCTTGCAATAAAAGAGAATGATAAACTACAAAGATGCCGCCTCCGGAAAGGGAAGCGAAAGGGGGCGCTTGGGTCGACAGGCTCTATCAGTGATTGAGAAACAATCGTGTTGACGTGCTGGGTTCAACAACTCACAGTTCCTTATGGAAGATATCTTTCTCTCTCTCTCACCCTTAAGTAGACAAGGACAATGAGGGATTCCTTCACACGCTTCAGTTCGAAACGTGCGCAGGAATTCCAGAATGCCTAAACATCGAAGATACAGACAATGTCGGTCGGAGAAAAATATCCTCTGAAAACAATAATTCCCAAGTGGAACAAATCATACACGAAATCTTACAGCTTTGATGTCCCGGATGTGATATACAGACTGGTTTAGTACAAGCGTGTAAAAATTGAACAGTAAATAGGGGATGCTCTACAGACCATTTTTGAGATAGGCAACTTGGGGTTTGAGAAATCAGATTAAGGAGATATGAACTCATTTTATATCCTAAGCTTCAAACCTAAACATTTCCCCCCTAATACTGCGTAGCTAAGAACATAAAGTTTGTATGTCCAAAAAATTGAAGAAGAAAAATGAGCATTTAGTACTGATTGATTTGTTTTGGTGTAATCTTCATACTGGAAAAGTAGAATGCTCTTCCTTGTAAGAATGATTATGAAATAGTAATATGCGTTACAAGAGCGGTATGTTGAAGTTTTCATGTTCGAGGAAAAGTTTGAAAAAGCGAAACGTAGTTGAGCTTTTTTTATTTCCGAGAATTGAAAGAAAACATATCGCTCGTGTATCGTACATTATTTTGTGCGAAGATCGTCTATTACATACCTTAAAGAGGAATTTCTAATTAGTTGCAATGAAATCTCCATCTTGGTTTCTGTTCAATGACGGCAAATTTGCATAACAAAAATATCTATCTTCAACATTGTTGCTTTAAAATGTTTTCTGTGTTTACTATACTCCAGCAGGCCGTGATATACGTCTGTCTTTTCCCCCCCCCCCCAGTCTATGATGAGTCTGGAATCTTGTTGATTTTTTCACGGCTTCCGTAATGTTACTTGCATCACGAATGCAGTAACTTTAGTGGAGTTGTAGAGTTTACTTAATTTTTGCAAATATTTAAAAACAATAATTAACAGTGCAATTTAGGTGAAATTGCAGTGGTAAGTTTCCAATTTATAATTATTACTATATTGAACGTCTCTAAAAATAATATGTTAAAAGCCTAAAGCAGTAAAATGAATGTCGCGCTTAAGCGGTAAGAAGAGGGAAATTGTTATGTGTGTTACGTTGGGAATACTGAATGTGGAATTTTAGACTTACCGCGGATTGGTTTTATGCGGAAACCAAGGAAATACGCACGATCTCGCACAGAGGTAAAATCCCATGATTGACAACTCTCAAAAACGCATTCTGCCCTTCTTCCACAAATTGCGTTTTATGGACATAGAACGTTTGTATTCTTATCCATCCCTAGCACACCGCTTGGTGAATTAGGATTCTTTTCCACGGATAATAATAATAATAATAATAATAATAATAATAATAATAATAATAATAATAATAATAATAATAAATGCTAGTGGATTATAGTGCTTTTCTAGTTGGTAAATTGAATTTTTTTGCCAACTTTGTTTTGAATTTCGATACCAACAAATATTAAACCTGACAGTTACTTTCTGCAACGTTTGTCTATGCTGAAGTTGCCAACGTTTATCAAACGAAACATACTAGCGAGTGTTACTTCAAATTTGTGAGTACTTACTTACTTACTTACTTAATGGCTTTTAAGGAACCCGGAGGTTCATTGCCGCCCTCACATAAGCCTGCCATTGGTCTCTATCCTGGGCAATATTAATCCATTCTCTATCATCATATCCCACCTCCCTCAAATCCATTTTAATATTATCTTCCCATCTACGTTTCGGCCTCCCTAAAGGTCTTTTTCCCTCCGGCCTCCCTACTAACACTCTACATGCATTTCTGGATTCGCCCATACGTGCTACATGCCCAGACCATCTCAAACGTCTGGATTTAATGTTCCTAATTATATCAGGTGAAGAATACAATGCATGCAGTTCTGTGTTGTGTAACTTTCTCCATTCTCCTGTAACTTCATCCCTCTTAGCCCCAAATATTTTCCCAAGCACCTTATTCTCAAACACCCTAAACCTATGTTCCTCTCTCAAAGTGAGAGTCCAAGTTTCACAACCATACAGAACAACCGGTAATATAACTGTTTTATCTTTGCTGTGGTCGTGCCAGAGAATCAGTCCCATTCCGAGGCTTAGTTGAAGGTTTCGTAACAAGCTGTTTTTTTACGGTGATGGGTTGTTAGCCCTTCACCCAACCCCCAAGCTGGAGGACCACCCCTCATCGGCTGTCCGCGACTGCTTATTCAATATATTCACAGCTACCCTACATATCTGGAGGCCGTCTCCTCGATGCGCAACCTGAGGACGCGCCATGCCGTGGTGATAATTTGTGAGTAATTAATAATATTATTATATTGTAGAATTAATAAACTACATACATTTTAAAGCGGTATTCACTTTTAGGGGTTACTCTCAACCATTTTATGTGGTCAAACAAGTAAAATTTTAGGTTAGACCTTATGGATCATAAACTCTGCAGTGCTCGGGAAAAGTGACACAAGTCAGTTTCCACAAACCTTTTTGATAATTTATTGACAACTTACGGAACATCTGCTCGCTTGAGAAAAGAGACATAAGTACTCCTTCCATTACAATAATTCATACAGAAAAAAAAAAATCAAATCAACATGAACCAGTGTAAGTTGTCAATAAGTTTTCAAAAAAGGTTTGTGGAAACTGACTTGTGTCACTTTTCCCAAACACTGCAGAACTAATCATCAAAATAATTTTAACATTAATTTAGTAATAAATAAATAAATACATAAATAAATAAATAAACAAATAAATAAATAATGTAATTCAAAATTAGCTTTAATACATTTAATGGAATTAAATTATTACCTAAAACATCACAAATTTTTGTACCATACAGGAAAATGTACTTAAGTACATACATTATATTAGAAATGTAAGCTAAATCAAGGTAATGAATTCTTACCCCATTTATAGAGGAAATTTTCTCTTCTCTAATGACCAACATTTCAACAAAAAATTTTGCTATTGATAATCGTAATAAGAGTAAATAAATAAATAATTAAATAAATAAATAAATAAATTACGTAGATAAATAAATATATAAAGAAATAAGTAAAGAAATAAATTATAAATAATAAATAGGAAAATAAATAAATACAATAATGGACATTTAAATAAAAAGGTAAGTAAATACGTAAATAAATAAGCAAACAAGTAAGCAAATATAATAAATAAATAATAAAGTAAATAAATAATGAATAGCAAATAATATGAATACCGGTATTAAACAGGAAAGTAAATAAATAAATAAATGAATAAATAAATAATAAATAATAAATAGGAAAATAAATAAATAGAATAATGAATTAAATAAATAAATAAATGAATACGTAAATAAATAAGTAAACAAGTAAGCAAATAAAATAAATAAATAAACAAGTAAATAAATAAATAATGAATAGAAAATAAATAATATAAATAACAGTAATAAACAGGAAAATAAATAAATAAGTAAATAGAAATAAATAAATACGTAGGTAAATAAATGAGTAAAAATAAATAAACATTTAAATAAATAAGTAAATATGTAAGTAAATAAATAAACAAATAAAAATAAATAAATGAATAAATAAATAAATAAAAATAAGTAAATAAATAAATAAAGAATAAAAAATTAGTGCTACGTGGTAACAGTTGTTGACCTCATTTTATTTTTTATTTATTTTAGTGGGTTATTTTACGACGCTGTATCAACATCTCAGGTTATTTAGCGTCTGAATGAGACAAAGGTGATAATGCCGGTGAAATGAGTTCGGGGTCCAGCACCGAAAGTTACCCAGCATTTGCTCATATTGGGTTGAGGGAAAACCCCGGAAAAACCTCAACCAGACAACTTGTCCCGACCGGGAATCGAACCGGAGCCACCTGGTTTCGCGGCCAGACGCGCTGACCGTTACTCCACAGGTGTGGACAGCAAATATAATAAAATATAAATAAACAAGTAAATAAATACTGAATAGCAAATAAATAATATTAATACCGATAATAAATAGGAAAATTAATAAATAGAATAATAGATATTTAAATAAATAAATAGGTAAATACGTAAATAAATAAGTAGACAAGTAAGCAAATAAAATAAATAAATAAGCAAGTAAATAAATAAATAATGAATAGCAAATAAATAATATAAATACCAAAAATAAACAGAAAAATAAATAAATAAATAAATACGTAGCTAAATAAATGAGTAAAAAATAAATACACATTTAAATAAATAAGTAAATATGTAAGTAAATAAGTAAACAAATAAACATAAATAAATAAGTAAATGAATGAATAAATAAAAGTAAGGAAATAAATAAAGAAAGAATAAAAAAATTTGTGCTATCTGGTAACAGTTGTTGACCTCATTTTAGCTTTTCAAGAAATAATTTCACGGAAATTCTACTACTGTATATTGCATTTAATACAGAGAGAGGATAACCAAGAAAAACCGAGCTTCAAGTCAACAGACTTCGAGATAATTTTATGGACACCGACGAAGGGGATTGCAGAACCGTTTTGGGAGGGAACAAGTCAATATTATCCATCTATGTAGACGAAAAAAATCATAACTTTCTGAGTGAATCTGAGCAAATAAACTTGCTTTCACTTCAACTTTTTTGGATATGAACCCATGACTCACGGATGGGAAATTCAGCTCTGAATGTGATGATCTAAATTTGTAGAATCTGTTAAGCGACATGCATGGACTTCAATATTGTGGACGATAAAACCTTCCATTCGCTAATCGTGTTAAATGAAATTACATTTAATCAATTTATTTATAATAGAAATAACGAAATGCGGTTTTGGTTGAATTAAACTTGGTCAGCATATGCATTCTAAATGTGTTTGCTAATCCAGAACAGGTCTGAATGCTCACGAGTGACGCAGAGGACATTACTTCGATGAATTAGTTCGTTTATTTTTGCAACTATTTAATTTAGTAGCACTAATTCCACGCTGAGAGGTAACCTCATTGTCCTCAGCGGGCAGCGACTACTTTATGCACCTCCGGGTCAGATGTTCGCAGCTTCAAATCCGACAAAGTTCGAGGGGTGTGTAAGGGGACAGGACGATTGATGGCTAAACTTAGACTTATTGACATTTCCTTTATAGTAAAACGTAAATTTTGTACAAGGAAAATAAATGAACTGCTACTTCATAGGGCTATCATGTATGGCTCTCAGTGTACTTAAAGTATAATTAACATGGAGGTATGAGATAATAACTCTGCCTACTATAATAATTCACTCTGGCTTCACCACTATGTGATTAATTGAAATATGGTGGAAAAACAGTAATTTTTTTAGCTTTAAAAATAATCTTTTATAAGCGAAAAATATATCACATAAAATTTAATGGTCTTGACGTCATTTTTAAAGCTCTGTTTACAAATTACACTAAATTCTGATTGCAATTTTCCATAACTTCAATTTATTTTCTTTGTTCTCTAGATAGACAATCCTACTATTAATGTTATATTGTATATATAGCTAGGAAGTTCGTACCAAAATATAGTTTTCAGGTTTATTGCAGTCACGCGTATATCACGCCGATGTATCACACTAGCTGTCTTGTATGTGTGGATAGATGACTTTCGTAACTACATTACAGCAATATGCAGAGTAGAGAAGGAGTTCCATTATGTGCTAATGTTTGCAGTGAAGTTGTGTAGTTTAGTGAGTGGTTTTAACATGGTAGAATTTAAATATTCGAATCACACGACGTTGAATGGAATATTTTAAGGGTTACTGATAATTATATATCAAGAAATTTATTTATTTTTCTGGAAATTATGTAATAAGGAAATATAATCTACTTAAAATTTCTGCAAGAAAATAGATATTGAAAACATGCCATATTCCCCACCCCACCCCAAAAAAGTGGGTAACTAAAAAATTACGTGACATGAATAATAATATTAAAATTTGGATATTCAGTCTCTCTCTAAATCAGCCGTGGCGAAAATGTGACTCATGAGCACATTGTGGTTCACAATGATAGCTGTGCATTTCTCTTGCTTCCTACCTCCACCAACCCCCACCCTCTCACTCACTGGAGTCAAACTCCGTTCCATTTGTATTTGTCTCTGACCTGCGAGTGGCGTCGTAAATGTATGATTTGTTCACAAGTATTACGAGAAAAACGGTTGTATAACAAAACGGCATTATACTACATGGCACTCATGAAACATTAAAAGGTTAAATGTTATTGTTATTATTAGTCTATTATTATTATTATTATTATTATTATTATTATTATTATTATTATTATTATTATCATTATCATTATCATTATCATTATCATTATTATTATTATTATTATTATTATTATTATTATCATCATCTCTGTACGTCGATTCTTTTTCAGCAGATGTACGTATAATGATGTTAGATATTCAACTTAAATTCACTGATTTACAATGTGATGTTAAATGAAAGCTAGATGTAAGGACTTGACAAATGTTGAACTTTTAAAATCTTTGCCAAAAAATAAATAGCCGAAGCTTCATTCTTTCGCTTGCTCTGTTGAAGCCATGTTCGCTACAACTTACGTTTTTGAAAAAGTATTTTCAACAATGAAAATAGTAAAAGCCAAATTTAGATCACGACTGACAGACAAATGCCTACGTGATCAACTACGACTGGCAGTAAGTGACATAATTCCTGATTTTGAAACTCTGTCGCAGAGACATTCTGAAGGCAGAGGTTGAGATAATTTATCCTATGTTTTCCTGTTCATTTCTTTCTTCCTTACACGTACTAAACATTAGTTTGTAACCTTGTACTGTATAAAATTATATTTAAGTGCTTGACGTAAGGAAAATGAAAATCCGTTAATAAGTCAGACAGTTGCCTCACTTCCCCTTCGGGCGTCCGCCTCCCTCCATAGGTGCAATGCACGTTGCACAGTGGCTTGGCGCACGATCACATTTTCGCCACTGCTGCTCTAAATATATTAAAGGTATAATCATATATTCGTGGATGATTTACTTAAAATTTGTGCTAGAAAATAGATTTTGAAAACATGCCACATTTTCCAAAAAAAAAAAAAAATAAGAAGTGGTAACAAAAAATTACTTTTTGACATGAATGATAATTTTTAAATGTGGATATCAGTGTGCCTCTAAACATATCAGAGGTAGTATCACATATTTGTGGATGATTTACTTAAAATTTGTGCTAGAAAATAGATTTTGAAAACATGCCACATTTTCCAAAAAAGAAAAAAAAAATAGGTAAACAAATTTTTGACATGAATGATAATTTTTAAATGCGGATATTCAGTGTGTCTCTGAACATATCAAAGTCATTAATACATATTTGTTGATGGGATAGGCCTACACTTAAAATTTGTGCTTGGAAAAAGATTTCTGAAAACATGTCTTTGAAGAGAAAGCAGGACGAAATTCGAGAATGGATTATTCTCCCAGTTCCTAAGATAAAACAAAATCTGTTAAGGTGCCGGAAATCGAACCAGGGACGCTGGCTTTTTGTAAGCACTCGTTACGTGGCGAATTGGCTCGCGGACACCAGTTTTCCAACTCTTGCCCTTGATCTAGTCTCGCTCCCCCTTTAAAGTTTTAAACCTGACGGTCACTGCAGGATCAGATAGCTTTAACAAAGCAGCAATAATAATTCCTGCAATGAATTCGGACCTCGCGTGTCAAAGGCCAAATAATCACATTTGCCGCCGACCTCGATACGGCCGTCTGTCTTCTGCAGAATGCGATTCCCTTAATCTGGCTCCCCGCCTTAACACGCATTCTGGTTCCCTTCCCGCGGAAAAAAAAAAAAAAAAAAATTCAATGGGGGGGAAAGAGATGGCGCAGTTTTCAACTGCTTGTTTATAAATTCAGTTTCTCCAGCCCAACCAATAGATGTGCCATCCCCTGTTGCTGTAACATACGGCATCGATCCCCGGAAGAAGATTAGAGACTAAAATTTTACGTTTCTCAAAAGCAGTTTGATTCGTGGTCGGAAGTCATCTGTGAAGTTGCAATCGTTGCATTACGGAGTCGAAATTCGAGCCGCTGCGCTGAATCGGAATCCTAGATCCGGAGTCGGAATCCCAGTTCTTGAATTGAAATCCTAGTCCTGGAGTCGGAATTCTAGCCGCGATGTCGGAATACAAGTCGCGGTATCAAACGTTTAGTCCCGGAGTAGAAATCCTAGTCGCGGGGTCGAAATTCTACTAAACAAGTCTGAAGCCTAGCTGCGGAGTATGAATCCTAGCCGCGATGTCGACATACTAGTCCCGGATTCGAGATCCTAGTTCCGGGATCGGAATCTTAATCGTGGAATCGGAATCCTAGTTCCAGAGTCGGAATCCTAGTCCCGGAGTCGGAATCCTAGTCCCGGAGTCGGAATCCTAGTTCCAGAGTCGGAATCCTATTCCGGGGTCGGAATTCTATTTGTGGAGTCTGAATCCTAGCCGCAGTGTCGGAATCCTAGTCCCGGATTCGGAATCCTAGTTCCAGGGTCGGTATCCTAGTCATGGAGTCTGAATCCTAGCCCCGATGTCGGAATTCTAGTCCCGGATTCGGAATCCTAGTTCCAGAGTCGGAATTGTAGTCCCGGAGTCGGAATCCTAGTTCCAGAGTCGGAATCCTAGTCCCAGAGTCGGAATCCTAGTTCCAGAGTCGGAATCCTAGTCCCGGAGTCGGAATCCTAGTTCCAGAGTCGAAATCCTAGTCATGGAGTCTGAATCCTATCCGCGATGTCGGAATCCTAGTTCCGGGGTCGGAATCCTAGTTCCGGGGTCGGAATCCTAGTTCCGGGGTCGGAATCCTAGTTCCGGGGTCGGAATCCTAGTTCCGGGGTTGGAATCCTAGTTCCAGAGTCGAAATCCTAGTCATGGAGTCTGAATCCTATCCGCGATGTCGGAATCCTAGTTCCGGGGCCGGAATCCTAGTCATGAAGTCGAAATCCTAGCCGCGATGTCGGAATCCTAGTTCCGGGGCCGGAATCCTAGTCATGGAGTCTGAATCCTAGCCGCGATGTCGGAATCCTAGTTCCGGGGCCGGAATCCTAGTCATGGAGTCGAAATCCTAGTCATGGAGCCTGAATCCTAGCCGCGATGTCGGAATCCTAGTTCCGGGGCCGGAATCCTAGTCATGGAGTCGAAATCCTAGTCATGGAGCCTGAATCCTAGCCGCGATGTCGGAATCCTAGTTCCGGGGCCGGAATCCTAGTCATGGAGTCTGAATCCTAGCCGCGATGTCTGAATCCTAGTTCCGGGGTCGGAATCCTAGTTCCGGGGCCGGAATCCTAGTCATGGAGTCTGAATCCTAGCCGCGATGTCGGAATCCTAGTTCCGGGGCCGGAATCCTAGTCATGGAGTCGAAATCCTAGTCATGGAGCCTGAATCCTAGCCGCGATGTCGGAATCCTAGTTCCGGGGCCGGAATCCTAGTCATGGAGTCGAAATCCTAGTCATGGAGCCTGAATCCTAGCCGCGATGTCGGAATCCTAGTTCCGGGGCCGGAATCCTAGTCATGGAGTCTGAATCCTAGCCGCGATGCCGGAATCCTAGTTCCGGGGTCGGAATCCTAGTCATGGAATCTGAATCCTAGCCGCGATGTCTGAATCCTTGTTCCGGGGTCGGAATCCTAGTTCCGGGGCCGGAATCCTAGTCATGGAGTCTGAATCCTAGCCGCGATGTCTGAATCCTAGTTCCGGGGTCGGAATCCTAGTCATGGAGTCTGAATCCTAGCCGCGATGTCTGAATCCTTGTTCCGGGGTCGGAATCCTAGTTCCGGGGCCGGAATCCTAGTCATGGAGTCTGAATCCTAGCCGCGATGTCTGAATCCTAGTTCCGGGTCGGAATCCTAGTCATGGCGTCTGAATCCTAGCCGCGATGTCTGAATCCTTGTTCCGGTGTCGGAATCCTAGTTCCGGGGCCGGAATCCTAGTCATGGAGTCTGAATCCTAGCCGCGATGTCTGAATCCTAGTTCCGGGGTCGGAATCCTAGTTCCGGGGCGGAATCCTATTTGTGGAGTCTCAATCGTAGTTATTATTATTATTATTATTATTATTATTATTATTATTATTATTATTATTATTATTATTTGTCGTTGTATGTGAAGTAATTTTGATTGGTGATAGTGTCTGAAATTTGGAGGATTTCTTTGATAATTAAAAAATGGTTTTGGGAATTACTTAAATATGAAAGCACGATCTGGAACTTCCCGACCTAATCCAGCTGCAGAGGGAAATAAATTTGGTGAAACACGAAACCGATTTCAAACTTGACGTCGTCGCAATAAAACTGAGGCCAAAGTGTCCGTGAAGGGATTATGCTGCAATACTTCTGGCAGGCCACATCAGTCGGTCAGATGCGAGCATCACGTGTGCTATTGGAATTCGAATGATGCTCACAAAGAGTTAGAGCACCGCAAAACACGGCCGAAACTATGTGCGATCCAACCCATTAGTTCTACAGCACAACTATGCCGATCGAGCGGCCCATAGCTTTCTTTGCAGACGGGATTGTTTGGTAGTAAAACTCGTGAAGAAACTTTTTCTGGAATTTTAATTAATAATGATAATAGTAACAGCAATAATTAACTAAAAAGTTACAGAAGATTTGATAATAGTACATTACGCAACGAGCCTATAATGATTAAGACGCGAGTATGTTTGTTTATGAAACGAGCCCAAGCGAGTTTCATAATTTTCATACGAGCGTCTTAATTACCATTATAGGCAAATTTCATACGACTTTTTATGCTCGGCCATATTTCTAACTTGAAATTATTCAGAAGTATTCATTTTATTCGTATCTAACTGAAGAGTGGAAGTGACCTTGTGCAAGCTCGTAAATTGTGAGATGTGCGCAGACGCGAAAGTATTGATTTTTTCAGAGGAACAATAATGTCATTGGCCTTGTTATAATGTACAGAATAACATGAACTAATTTCGATATAACCTGGAAATTGATTTAGAATTGATAAACGAGATGACAAATTGAATTTATTGGGATATTATTTACAATTAACGCTAATTATTATAGTAACAGAACATAACCTTCTGCGACAGTATTGGATTTCCAGCCTCCGTGATGTTTCCCTCGTCTTTCGATTGCATATCTGAGAATAATCGAAAACCTGAACTTTAATGAATAGGTGTACTTTAATGACATGCATTAAAGCACTGCTACCAGGTGTATAATTACTACATTTCGGCATGGTCGAGAATAAAAATACCTGTGATTGCGTATAACGTCTACACAGGAATCAGGGCAATGGAAGAAAAATAAAGAAGGTAAACGTGCGAATCCAAACTGAAGCAGTGGAACCACTGGACAGCTTCAAATACTTGGGGTGTACTATAATCAGTAACATGAGCTGCTGCCAGGAAGTCAAAAGGAGGATAGCAATGGCAAAGGAAGCTTTTAATAGAAAAAGGAGCATCTTCTGCGGAACTCTGGAAAATGAACTAAGGAAGAGACTAGTGAAGTGCTCTGTATGGGGCAGAAACATGGACATTACGACGAAGTGAAGAGAAACGACTAGAAGCATTTGAAATGTGGATATGGGGAAGAATGGAGCGTGTGAAATAGACAGATAGAATAAGAAGTGAAGCTGTGTTGGAAAGAGTGGGTGAAGAAAGAATGATGCTGGAACTGATCAGGAGAGGAAAAGTAATTGACTGGATCACTGGCTGAGAAGAAACTGCCTACTGAAGGATGCACTGGAAGGAATGGTGAACGGGAGAAAAGTTCGAGGAAGAAGAAGAAGATATCGGATGATAGACGACATTAAGATATCCTCCTATCTCCAGTTGTAACGACTTCTACATTGGACAGACAGAACAACCATTATTTTTGATTTGGTTAAATAATTAAATAATTATGTAAATATGTTAACAAATGATTGTAAGAAATTGCAGAAAATCGTAAAAAAAAATTGTAGAAAATTAGAAAATTGTGAAACTGTAAAAAATTTATTGTAAAATATTTTAAAAATTGTAAAAATTTGTAAAAATTGTAATTGTTATATTGTAAAATTTGGACTTGTTCCACATCTTAAAGCTTCATACAATAGTAATATACGTTACAAGAGCGGTATGTTGAAGTTTTCATGTTCGAGGAAAAGATTGAAAAAGCGAAACGTAGTTGAGCTTTTTTAATTTCCGAGAATTGAAAGAAAACATACCGCTCTTGTATCGTACATTATTTTGTGCGAAGATCGTTTATTACACACCTGAAAGAGGAATTTCTAATTAGTTGCAATGAAATCTCCATCTTGGTTTCTGTTCAATGACGGCAAATTTGCAAAACAAAAATATATATCTTCAACATTATTGCTTTAAAATATTTTCTGTGTTTACTATACTCCAGCAGGCCGTGATATACGTCTGTATTTTATTTCCCCCAGTCTATAAATCGAACTTAAAACAAACGGTAAGGTTATGTAATGATTTATTTTTCATTTTAATATTTTAATAATATTATTTATATAACATATTGCTGTAATAACATCGTCATCTGGAATCTTGTTAATTTTTTCACGGCTTCCTTAATGTTACTTGCATCACGAATGCAGTAACTTTAGTGGAGTTGTAGAGTTTACTTAATTTTTGCAAATATTTAAAAACAATAATTAATTAACAGTGCAATTTAGGTGAAATTGCTGTGGTAAGTTTCCAATTTATAATTATTACTATATTGAACGTCTCTAAAAATAATATGTTAAAAGCCTAAAGCAGTAAAATCAATATGTCACTTAAGCGGTAAGAAGAGGGAAATTGTTGTGTGTGTTAGGTTGGGAATACTGAATGTGGAATTTTAGACTTACCGCGGATTGGTTTTGTGCGGAAACCAAGCAAATACGCACGATCTCGCACAAAATACTTGGGGTGTACTATAAGCACTAACATGAGCTGCTGCCAGGAAGTTAAAAGGAGGATAGCAATGGCAAAGGAAGCTTTTAATAGAAAAAGGAGCATCTTCTGCGGAACTCTGGAAAATGAACTAAGGAAGAGACTAGTGAAGTGCTCTGTATGGGGCAGAAACATGGACATTACGACGAAGTGAAGAGAAACGACTAGAAGCATTTGAAATGTGGATATGGGGAAGAATGGAACGTGTGAAATAGACAGACAGAATAAGAAATGAAGCTGTGTTGGAAAGAGTGGGTGAAGAAAGAATGATGCTGAAACTGATTAGGAGAGGACAAGAAATTGACTGGGTCACTGGCTGAGAAGAAACTGTCTAGTGAAGGATGCACTGGAAGGAATGGTGAACGGGAAAAAAGTTAGGGGAAGAAGAAGAAGATATCTGATGATAGACGACATTAAGATACCCTCCTATCTCCAGTTGTAATCACTTCTACATTGGACAGACAGAACAAACATTATTTTTGATTTGGTTAAATAATTATGCAAATATGTCTACAAATGATTGGATTATGCTGCTTGAAAAATATGGCAATCCTCTTGTGTTTGCAGTAAAAATTAAAATATATACAGTTTATATATGTGGGTTATTATTTACCCCGAAATCTTCATTTTATATTTGAAGGCCAAAAAGAGGGAATGTCCACTTTTATTGCTTATGAGATATTAAGGTTTTAATGTTTAAATCGTTTGTACTTTTTTTTATAAAATGAGTTTTTATATTTGAATTTATACCTTTATCAAATATACATATCTGGAACAGTATATTATAGCCTTGATACACATTCCTTATTAGTTAAATAAAAAATAGAACCCAAATTTTGCTCTGGTCACTTTTGTGCCGTAGAACGAACATTTTCCGCATACAACAGATTTTTTTGAACGTAGGAGGATTTCTTTTGATAACTTGAAAAAGTAGGCCTACATTATTAAGTATTTTAACAAGTCTTTTAGGGACATATCGCTATGCAATTAATTTTTTACTTTTACACACACATGTAAATTATTTTATATTTAAATTTACGAAGATTCTAACTTTACACTAGTGTCTTTCTATATTATTTTCTTATCGTGATTCTAGTTCTATGTCCATGGAGCATTAACACAAACACAACTTTGCTTATCACCCGATTGTACATGTTTGTTGTGCTGCTTTGTTGAAGTTTAGAGCTACGTTACTACTGTTCATTCGGCAGAGATATAGTCCAAGCTCACAACTTAATAGTTTTGGTACCAATTTCCTAGATCTGAGTATTAGCAATAAATTACATTAAACAAAATATACATTTCTGACTTATTTCTGAATTCCGACAGCGTTCGGCAACCCCTGATGTCACTAAGTCAGCCGTGGCGAGAACGTGACTCGCGAGCCATTGTGGCTCGCAGTGATAGCTGTGCATTTCGCTTGCTTCTAACCTCCGCCAACCCCCACCCTCTCGCTCACTGGAATCAAACTCCGTTCCATTTGTATTTGTCTCTGACCTGCGAGTAGCATATGTCTCTCTCGAAACCATGTAGGCCTACGAAAGTTTCAAGTAGGATGGGAGGACGCATTATTTTGCTGTCAATATGATGAGAATATTAAATGTATGATTCGTTCACAAGTATTACGAGGAAACGGTTGTGTAACATAAAACGGCATTATACTACATGTTACTGATGAAACATTAAAAGGTTTAGCGTGATCATCATCATCATCATCATCATCATCATCATCATCATCATCATCATCATCATCATCATCATCTCTGTACGTCGACCCTTCTTCAGCAGATGTACGAATAATGCGGTTAGCTCTTCAATTTGAACTCACTGATTTACTATGTGATGTCAAATGAAAGCTAGATGTAAGGACTTGACAAATGTCGAACTTTCAAATCTTTTCCAAAAAATAAATATCCGAAGCTTCGTTCTTTCGCTTGCTCTGTTGAAGCCATGTTCGCTACAACTTACGTTTGTGAAAAATTATTTTCAACAATTAAAATAGTAAAAACCAAATTTAGATCACGACTGACAGACAAATACCTTCGTGATCGACTACGACTGGCAGTAAGTGACATAATTCCTAATTTTGAAACTTTGTCGCAGAGACATTCTGAAGACAGTTAATTTTAGGTTGTGATATTATTAATTTATTGTTCATTTCTTTCTTCGTTACACGTACTAAACATTAGTTTGTAGCCTTGTACTGTATACAATTATATTTAAGTGCTTGACGTAAGGAAAATGAAAATCCGTTAATAAGTCAGACAGTTGCTTCACTTCCCCTTCGGGTGTCCGCCTCGCTCCATAGGTGCTATGCACGTTGCAGGTTACACAGTGGCTCGGCGCACGATTACATTTTCGTCACCGCTGTACTAAGTAGACAATTAAAAAAAAAAACAGGTAATTATATAGTTCTCACTCTTTAGATTACAACCAGCATTAGAGGCTCTCCTATGAAATGCAGTCAGCATGGTACAATATTACAGCTTAAGAGGACAGAGGGGAAAAAATAAACGCATCCATGGTCAGTGAAAGAAATTCAATTTTCACTCCAATGCAAGATATCGAACTACGGTCTACTGGAAGTGTAGCTTCTACAAACGCTATAGTTCAGACCTCCATAGCGAATCACTATTTATTTGAGAACATATTGAATCCACCTAGAGTGTGAACATGAAGGAGTAGCGCCAGATGTGAGAAATTTGTGGCCAGTCTGGAAAGCTCCGCTGCTGTTTCATGTGTAGAATTTATCCAGTTACGTTAACCATGATGATAACAATTGAAAACTGGCGTGACGGTATGCGAGCTGGTTATTAAGAAATGAATGTTTTCAGGAGGCGGTGGCGTAATTGTGAGGGGCGTCAAGAGACGGCGTTGGCTGTCTGATACAGAGGGCCGTGCGTTGCCCGCTGCTTCGATGAGAAAAACATCTAACAGCTAATTATCAGGACAGTTGCTGCACCATTAAAAATGTATTACACTCCAACACTGGCACTTCGCCCCAAGGAACAACTCAAGGTATCAGTTCAGAAGCTCCAGTCGGAACCTTTTTTAACATTACCTCAATCCTCATTATGACTAGACCGAGAGTTTATATGCACTGAAATAGTCAAAATATGCACGCAACTATAGGGTAAAGGTTGGTAAATTGTGATACTAATAATATTATGATAGTTCTTTTTGAGAATTTTTTTTACAATTTTACTGAGCGAGAGGAAGATCGGTTTTTTTGCGTCAACGTATTAAGGGAATGTTCGTGGACAAGTTTCTGCACAAAACCGGTCCTTCTCTCTTACTTACTTACTTACTTACAAATGGCTTTTAAGGAACCCGAAGGTTCATTGCCGCCCTCACATAAGCCCGCCATTGGTCCCTATCCTGTGCAAGATTAATTCAGTCTCTATCATCATACCCCACCTCCCTCAAATCCATTTTAATATTATCTTCCCATCTACGACTCGGCCTCCCTAAAAAATTCTCAAAAAGTACTATCATAGTATTATTAGCACCACAATGTTACCAATATCTTTCTCATATGTAATCGTGAAAACTTTGTAACTAATTCAACAGTTCATAGCATAAATACACATCAAAAAATGACTTTCATACTCCATCGGCGAGTCTATCGTGCTATCAAAAAGGAGTGAGTTATATGGCAGTAAAAATTTTTAATAGCCTCCCTATCGATATAAAAAATGAAACTCAAAACATAAAATTATTTACGGCCAAATTAAAGAAGTACCTAATTTCTCACGCCTTCTATTCTGTAGGTGAATTCATGACATTCAATAACGCTTCATGAAATTGATACTAAAACTTTGTGTTGTACTAGTAGACTATATTGTAAATCTCGTCTGTATATATTTCATCTAGACTGTGACTAAAAATTAAGATTTTATAATAGTATTAAGTTTTTTGACTTGTTCCATATTCTAGCTGTAAGCAATGTATGAATACCACGGAAAGTTAATAAATACAATATAATACAATACAATACCATCCTTTACCCTACACAAAAAAAAAACCTTAGAGATACACACCCAAATATGAACTGCTGTTTAGTCAACTGTACAAAGACAGGTCTGAACCTCACAAGTGATACCAACAAGTTATCACTTGTGAGGGAACTAGGCCAGGAGATAATGGGGAAGGGTGGTCAGAAATATGAACTAAGAATTAAAAAAAAAATAAGCTGTGTATGTAACGCTTTAGTACAGTTTGATCCGTTTGGGTATGGATAATATTAATTTATTATTATAAAGCTATTATGATAGTAGGAAAAATTTATTGCTGGTTATATTATGATTAAAAGATGGGAGTTTCCATGACGATGAACAATGCGTAATCTGAAAGGGCAAATGAAAATCGTACATGATTAAAATGGCTACTACAAATCAACATCGGGCACAATGTGTTCTTTGGTATGGTAATTTGAGTGTGTTAAAAGAGTTCAAAGGAAATTTTGACGTGAGTATGGTGTGCGCAATGTACCTAAATACGATTTCATTCCTTCCTATACAGGTCTGCTACACACATTTTTTTCTCCTGGATAATAGCGCGAAATATGAACTGAATGAAAAGAAAAATTAGTTAGAATGAAGAACAAAGTCTGTCAGAATGACAGCTGAGTGTCAGTTTAAAGGGCTGCAGCTCCACGCATGCGCAGGTCCTTTTAATTTCTTCCTGAGGAGCTTTAAATTATCATAGGGTCAAAATAAGTATAGATTTGTAAAACATAAACATTATTTTACGTTTTAGAGTTAGAAACAAAATTTTCATTTCTAATGGTTTTTCCGTCATTTTCACCGATCTTTAGCCTTAAGAAAATTCAGGAGGGTCCTTTTTTTCTGCAACTGTATATATTGTGTTTTATTACTTAAATTTGTGTATAGACATTTCAGTCAATTATTGGAAATTTCTTAAATCCCCTCTCATTTTAAGTTGTCAAGTTACTGAGCAAGTAAAACATTTTCATATACTGAGAATTAGTGTATATTGAATAAACTCTGATATACGGAACTAGACTGTTAAACTGCTTATTTACGTGGAAGACTACGAAGGCATCAAAGTTTTATTAACACTATTTCTGCCATAAAATCGGTACAACGCGAAGATGTTGCGAAATTCAGTTTACTGTAGCTGGAACTCCCATACCGTCGCAACGAGACTGCGGCAAGGCAGCCAGCGCTAAGTACAGGATACGGGTTGTTTTTTTATAGAGTCCAGCACAACGAAGTGTCGATATTGCAAGCTAGCATGCAGGGTATGATTTCCATTTATGCACCCGATACACCTAAATGGAGTGTTGCTGAGCTGCAAGCAACTGCAAATAACTTCTGGGGAAATGATTCTAGACTCGCTGCATAATGTGAAATAAATCAATGCAGTTCAGGGAAGGAAAAAAGAAAAGAGAATTGCTTGAAATTTCCAGCTCGCAGCACAGGGCTGTATTTAGAACGGAAGTTGTGTGGAAATATAAGAAAACTTGTCAGAGCATATACGCCAAGATTTATAACGTATAACCGATATAAGCAGTATGCTGGGACTAAAGAGACAGAGCACAGAGTGGACGAAAGTTCGATTTCAGGGACGGATCCAGAACTGCGTCTGTGTTGAGTCACATTACATTTGTCTGTCTGTCAGCCTGCCTGCCTGCATACCCTTTCATCCATCCATCCATCCATCCATCCATCCATCCATCCATCCATCCATGCAACCTACCTGCCTACCCTTCCTTCCATCCATCCATCCATGCAACCTACCTACCTTCCCTTCCATCCATCCATCCATCCATCCATCCATCCATGCAACCTACCTGCCTACCCTTCCTTCCATCCATCCATCCATCCATGCAACCTACCTACCTACCCTTCCATCCATCCATCCATACAACCTACCTACCTACCCTTCCTTCCATCCATCCATGCAACCTACCTACCTACCCTTCCATCCAACCATCCAACCATCCATCCATGCAACCTACCTACCTTCCCTTCCATCCATCCATGCAACCTACCTACCTACCCTTCCAGCCAACCATCCATCCATGCAACCTACCTACCTTCCCTTCCATCCATCCATGCAACTACCTGCCTACCCTTCCTTCCATCCATCCATGCAACCTACCTACCCTTCCATCGATCCATCCATGCAACCTACCTACCTTCCCTTCCATCCATCCATGCAACCTACCTGCCTACCCTTCCTTCCATCCTTCCATCCATGCAACCTACCTACCTACCCTTCCATCGATCCATCCATCCATGCAACCTACCTACCTGCCTACCCTTCCTTCCATCCATCCATCCATCCATCCATCCATGCATGCAACCTACCTACCTATCCTTCCATCAATCCATCCATCCATGCAACTACCTACCTGCCTACCCTTCCTTCCATCCATCCATCCATGCAACCTACCTACCTGCCTACCCTTCCTTCCATCCATCCATCCATGCAACCTACCTACCCACCTACATATCCATCCATCCATCCATCCATCAATCAATCCATCCATGCAACCTACCTATCTACCCTTCCATCCATTCATCCATCCATCCATCCATCCACCATCCATCCATGTAACCTACGTACCCACCTACACTTTCATCCATCCATCCATCCATCCATGCAATGTACCTACCTTCCCTTCCATCCACACATCCATCCATCATCGATCCATCCATCCATGCAACCTACCTATCTGCCTATCCTTCCTTCCATCCATCCATCCATGCAACCTACCTACCCACCTACACTTTCATCCATCCATCCATCCATCCATCCATCCATCCATCCATCCATCCATGCAATCTGCCTACCTTCCATTCCATCCATCCATCCATTCATGCAACCTACCTACCCACCTACACTTCCATCCATCCATCCATCCATCCATCCATCCATCCAGCCATCCATCCATCCATCCATGCAACCTACCTACCTACTCTTCTATCCATCCATCCATGCAATCTACCTACCTTCCCTTCCATCCATACATCCATCCATCATCGATCCATCCATCCATCTATGCAACCTACCTATCTGCCTATCCTTCCTTCCATCCATCCATCCATGCAACCTACCTACCCACCTACATTTTCATCCATCCATCCATCCATCCATGCAATCTACCTACCTTCCCTTCCATCCATCCATCCATCCATCCATCCATCCATCAATCCATCTATGTAACCTACCTACCTACCTACTCTTCTATCCATCCACCTATCCATCCATCCATCCACGCGAAGTCTTTCGATTAAATGACTAAAAAATCACCTTAAAATTTAAAAGATGACCAAAAAAGTCCTCAAAATAAAAAAAAATACCAACAAATTCCCTCAAAATAAAAAGAAATTACCAAAAAATTCCCTCAAAATAAAAAAAAGTCTTAAAAGATTAAAACAGCGAAAAATGACAAAAAATGACGTAAAAACTGAACATTTCTATAATCAGCAGCTCGTATCCTGAAATTACATATTTACGGGCGTTGCAAAGATGAAAAGAAAAATAAATGACATGTCAACAAAATCCGCGCCCTGTTGAGCAGCATACTAGTGCAAACATGGAATCTACCCCTGACAGCAACGAAGTAGTAGAGAACAATCGTGAAATAGGCATTTCTAATTCATCTGATTATGAAATAAATAAGATAAGCATTGCTAAAATAAACATACAAGCTATGCAGGTGAAACAGTGGCTGCTAAGACTGTTGGCGAGTCATGTAACTGTCGATTAACTGTATGTTGATAATACATAATCGGAAACACGGTTATGACATTTCAAAATCAGATTTTAAGAAGGGTTCACATCTTAAAGCGGACTTAGAAAGAAACAGTTCATTTTGAATCTAAGAAATTTGTTGCCAGTAGGGGAGAAGTGGGTACAGTGAGACAGGGAGAACAGTGAGACATTTTTTATTAGATGATAAATTTTGATGTTGTATGTTGCATGAGTAAAGTAACAGTATTTTCATACTCGATTTGATTCTATTTATAAAGGTGAGTGATGAAAAAATAATTCGTAATTTTTCACTCTAGAAGTTGGCTTGTGTTTAATGAAGGTTATATTGGATATACAAATGAGATATAAATATGAATGTTTTGTTACCTAATGCTATGGTATTTGAGATTATGTTTGGCAAGGTTTCGAGTTTCTTGTTTTGATTTTGAAGTGATGGCGCCATTCTTAAACGAACTATGCGTAAAGGGAACAGTGAGACATGCCATTGAGGGGTACACTGAGACGTCTCACTGTTCCCATGTACCAATGATTTGCAAAAACAAACTGTAATTATATTACATTTACCGGTAACTAACATTAAAAATGAACATACTAGTAACCAATTTAGGAACTGTGGCTTAAAATAATGGATACATTACATTTTAATGGTTTCATAAATAAAAAAATTATTCACAAAATTTAAGAAAATGTTAAAAAATAATAAAGAATTATATTAAATTCTTATAATTATAAGCTTTGTTGTCACCAAAAATTCATTTTACTTTTTAGCAAAAATTTTGAAAGGTCATGGAAAATTCACTTTTCCAAATGTTCCAGATGTTTCAATGGTTTCGAAGTCAGACATCAAAATGATTCTAAATAAGCCTACAGAACATGTCAAGATAAAGAGACAGCAAGTTTTTGTTTTCTTTTGAAATAAATGTAAATCATTTCAGTGTCCGTTAATAGACACTGTGGTGTCTCACTGTACCCTCCTGAATGGGAACAGTGAGACATTTGCATTTTTTTGACAAACACATATTGTACAGGGACATCATTTCATTTTTACTAACATTTTTAATATTAACCTGGCTATACCTTTAGAGAACCGGAAACACAGTTTGCTATCCCCTTCCACGACTGTAGTTCGATGATACTGGCGTAAAACACAAACAAATCACTCTACTAGGTATAGGAGAGAAGAAAAGTAGTTCATCCATTTACGTAAACTAGGAAATATCGCGATTTTGAGTTCCATAATTTTCATTAGGTTTTTCTTTAATCAAAGTACAGTACTGTATTAAGAATAAGTGTTTTTACTCACGAACTGAGTTATGCATGCGAACGTATTCATTATGCGGTGTATATTATAATCTCTACAGCACATTAGCGTACAATATAGAGAAAGAAGTTAAATTAAAAAATAATCATAATAAGAATATTTAAACACATTTTTGAAAATGGTGGCCGTTCATTTCGATACAGGCTTCAGCTCTTTTGTGCATATTATCGCACTATAGACTATTGCATCTAATTCCAATTACCAGTTTCGTCCTTCATACTGTACTTAGTAACTCACGTTGAAATAATTCTGTACCTACTCTATAAAAGAGTACCTTACGTACTGTAAATTCAGTCTTCACTTCTGCCCGACCCGCACAGATAAAATTACTCAGACATGCTATCTACTGTCCGTCCAAGTGGTTATGCCGCAGGATCGTAGAAAGAGGGGAAATCACGTGACAGTTAATTACTTAACGAGGTTCTTTTATTGAAGTTATTTTAAACAACTGTATAATATTACGTAAACGTCCAATTCCTACCAGAAATTAATGTTTTCAGAAAAGAGCTAAGACAGCCCAGCTTTTACAGAAGGGGCGGGGAGCAAAAGCAGGTGGGGGAAATCGGGATGCGACGTAAGTAAACGGACAGTACCTGTGCGAAAATATGATTCAATATTGAAAGCTCTTTCGTCACTGGAAAACGCGAACATATTTCTGGAACGTACTATACTCACTAACTCAGTGCTGTTTACTATATGCGGCCTTGATTCTGTGTGGAGGACGGTTGAACTTCATTAGTAGAAGGGGTGGGAGTGAAGTACATTAAAAAACTCAGGTACAATAAAAATTGAAGTAAAAATAAAATAATGTCCTTGTATATTATGTCCTTTACCTATTAACATTTCTGTTTATGTATTATTATACTCCAGGTTTTAATGCCTATTTCTATTGCACTTGATTTTGAAAATACTTGAATTATCACTTGCATACATATGTCTTAATATTTTGTGTCTCACTGTACCCACTACTCCCCTATATCATGCATGTATCAGTTCCAAAATTATTTTCCTCAAAATCTCCTTCACCGTAATATTTCACAAACTGTTGCTGGGCACAAAAGAACATAATGTTTCTTGTTTTTAGGTTAGCAGCGCTTCAGGAAGACGGCAGCGTCAGTATTATTCACCTTATCTAAAAGAGAAAAGTAACCGACTAGCTGGCTTAGTGATAATATTGTTAAAAAAAACCTCAAGCGTGAAATTAAACCAGTTTCAAGTAGGTCACGCGATAACAGAATTGGTTTGTGAATTCTCGCTGTGGCAGCTTCGTTATCAAGCTTGTAAAATGATTTGGGGTACAAGAGAAACTTTCCTTGAATTACCTACTGTAATAGCTCTGGCCCTGATATTTCAGACAGTGCCACGATGTCCCAAGACGGCGAAAACAATTCAAATGCACAAATTTGGCTGATCTTTATATAAAAACTAGTGGCTTGTGCAGCAAATACTGCAAACTGAGTTCGTTAGACCTTCAAATAACAATTTTTCAGATTTATTTTCAATGAAGAATACCAGACATTCTGAAAGTTATTTGCTTCCATAATAATGAAACATACTCCCTCTGAATGGATTTTGTATGCCAAATACTTTTTCTTGATCTATCCACTTTCCGTTTTTCAGTTTCAACGCTGGAGTAACGGTCAGCGCGTCTGGCCGCGAAACCAGGTGGCCCGGGTTCGAATCCCGGTCGGGGCAAGTTATCTGGTTGAGGTTTTTTCCGGGGTTTTTCCTCAACCCAATAAGAGCAAATGCTGGGTAACTTTCGGTGTTGGACCCCGGACTCATTTCACCGGCATTATCACCTTCATATCATTCAGACGCTAAATAACCTACATGTTGATACAGCGTCGTAAAATAACCCAATAAAATAAAAAATAAAAATTCAGTTTCAACGCGAAAACGCAAGTAACAATGTCAGGACGATCAGTGGGTTTTTCATATGGGAGTAAAGCAATAGCTATTTCAGGTCATTGTGGATTGTAGGAGAAAGTTAAAAAAAAAAATAATAATAAATGTAAAGTTTGCTATGCTTCGAACAATAGACATAGCATCTTGGTATAGCTGCTGCATGTAGAGCTTGAAATGTAGAGGATACAATCATTTTATCCTGCTAAGAGATCTTGCTGAAATGATCGGGAGACTACAAAATTTTCTAGGCCTCTTATTTTATCAGTAATCAATACCTTATGGGTTTTCCTTAAGAACTGTAATTTTTGCGCTCTCTCGAACCAATACTGAAGAGAATGACGTATATACCCATAAATATCTACACCACACCGCCATTAAGTATATGAAAAAGACCCAACCCCACTTGATTAATAACTGTAAAAATATTTTATTTTTAATAACAATATTATTATCTTACGTAAGTTTTGTACTTTATACTATATAGCCGCCACTCAGTAAATTATAGAAATGAAGATCTAATTTAAGATATTCTCTACATCTACTTATACAACTCCAAAACGTTTCACCTTCATATCATCAATATAGCATTAATATGCATAATTAAAGAAAAATAGTTACATCAACGCATTAATTATAATAATATTTAATTTCTAATGGTAATAATGTCATCAAACCACCTCAAGTTTTGTAGATTTTAATATCCAATACACAGCTGTATTTAGAAGATTACACACCGCAGAATCAGACCTGTAAATTATTTTTGTAAGTCTTGAAGTTTTTAATAACCAATTGAATTTGAGCTCTAAATATGTCAGCATTCCTGCAGGTCATGGCCTTCGTGTAATAGCCTATTGTTTATTGTAGTGTGTGTTTTGTTTTATTCTGAAAACACTGCCTGCTGGATCGTATCTTATGGCTGCAACGATCCAACAAGCAGGGTCTGAAAAGCAATTGGTTCTCGAAACTGGCGAAAGATGGATTTTAGAAAATAGGAAAATTATGTAGGAAAACTAACGCTTCACTGAAAGTTACTATTTTTCTGAAAAACTTTTGGTTCCAAGCTTCAAAATGAGGGGTCATTTATTAAAATCCGTTCTGCCGTTTTCCCGTAATTTCCATTACCAGTTCAAATTATATATATAGATGTTGTCTTATTATTCAGTTATTTACCTTTAGTGTTATTCTATTTACATAAATAAATCTGTTACTTATGAACATACTCTCAGGACAAAGTTAATTTCTGTACGGAATTATTCAAAATTCAACTCACTTTTGAAATCAATATATTAATCTTTACTAAAATACTACGCCTGTAAAATACATTACAAATTCTGAACCGTTTCATTTTCGTCGCTTTGGCAACGTTTCTTTGTAAATGTAATAAATGAAAGCTTTTCTAGCGTTTGAAAGTTTTACAAGACAATGGCTGTACTGGTACTTCTATGTCACAAGTAAATGTTTGAATCAAGTTATAAGAATTTTCTTTTCAAATTTATAAAATTATGTTTGTTCCAGTGTAAAAACTGTAAAAAAACTAACTTTCAAAAGCAGGCACCATAAATTAGTCACTTGCTATGACTCACGTAGTCGCATATCCGGTTACAAATGCATTGCCTCCCGGAAAGGAAGTGAAGATTTATCTGGTTCCCATAGTGACAGATATCACTTGTCTTGTTTTAGTCCAGCGTCGTTTGAAGTAACGGGGAAGTATGTACAATTTGTGAGTCACTGATTGATGTGATGTGTCCTCAAAGACTACAGATATATTTATTAAAACATTCAACATATACAGTAGGTACAATAGGTTATACTTTAATAAGAGAAAATTATTGCATTCATGTGACACTTTTTCTCCCCATTTACTCATTTTATATTATGTGTAATACATAGAATTACATACAGTGATTCAAAACTACTAGAAAAAATTATGAGAGGTGGCAGAAGGGGTCTGTGGGCGACAAGAAGGTCGCGAGATCTGCACCGCGCACAACTCATCACCCTGCAGGGTAAATCGGTTGTCTGCCCAACTGGGGCTAAGTTACAGGAGGGGTTCGAAGTGGTTACCATTGATCTCTGCTTTAAGTTTCAAACCTTTGGACTAATTTCTATCACTAACATACATGAGGGGCGGTAGAGAAGGTTAGTTAAAAAAAAGTTAATATATGGGGAGGATTCGAAAGTATTTTGCTCGCCACAGATGGCAATAAATTTCCTGTCAAACAGTATTTTCATTCTTTTATGATGACTTTTTCTCTTAGTTAGAAGAATATTCATTTCTATGTCTACGAGTATATTATTTAATGCTAGGTGGCCCCCGAAATACGGAATGTACATCAGGATCGGGAAAGTGTGAAGTGTTATCTAAGATTGTCACTGCTTTCAGAGAGATGAAGCGAAGTCCTTAGGTGGGTAAGACAGTTTGGGCGAAACATTCGTTCACCATTTCGACTCTGAATAAAAATAAATAAATAAATAAATAAATAAATAAATAAATAAATAAATAAATAAATAAGTATTTAAGTAAATAAATAAAAATAAATTAGCAATTAAATAATTTTATAATAAATAAATAAAATAATAAATGAATAAACGAATTAATGAATGAGTGAGAAAGTGAGTGAGTGAATGAGTGACAGAGAGTGAATGAGTGAGAGAGTGAGTAAGTGAGAGAGTGAGTGAGTGAGTGAGTGAATGAGTGAGAAAGTGAGTAAGTGAGTGAGTGAGTGAGTGAGTGAATGAGTATGTGAGTGAGTGAGAGAGTGAGTGAGTGAATGAGTAAGTGAGAGAGTTAGTAAATCAGAGAGTGAGTAAGTGAGTGAGTGAGTGAGTGAGTGAGTGAGTGAGTGAGTGAGTGAGTGAGTAAGGTTTTCCCCAGCCGTGGGACTGAAGCCGAATGGTCTATGGCGAGTCCTCGGCATCACTTCATTTCACCCCTTTGGTTTGATTACCTGGTTGGGTTTTTCCGAGGTTTTCCCCAACCAAAAGGCAAATGCCGGGTAATCTTTTGGCGAATCCTCGTGCCTCACCTCATCTCACTACATCTCGCCAAAATATTGTAAAAAATTGCACAAAATTGTAAAAATTGTAGAAAATTACTAAATTGTAAAACTGTAAAAATTTGTAAAAATTGTGATTGTAATATTGTAAAATTTTGACTTGTTCCACATCTTAAAGCTTCATTGCTCATGTAAGATCTATGGAATAAAATAAACGAATGAATGAATGAATGAATGAATGAATGAATGAATGAAATGAAATGAAATGAGTGAGTGAGTGAATGAGTAAATAGATAAAAATAAACCATAATTTCAGCCCTAGTAATGAACATAATGTTTTTTGCGTCTGATATCATGGTTTAGGCCTACTCTTTTTGTCTATGGCCAAGTTAATCCCAGCTTACGGTATGGAAAACAGCCAATTTCAGATGAAATAGAGAGTTTGCTACGCTATATGCCCTACAAAGTCTTCCCTAAAAAAATCTTGTCACCGCCACAAGCAAAAACTGAAATGACGCCCATCAAAAGACTGCAAATCTTGTTGTGGATCATGAAAATAAGTTGTCAGAATATTACAATCGAAAAGCGTAGTCGACGTTGGAAGGCAGCAAACCCTGCATTCCACGTAAAAACATAGATGGATTATTGTAGTGTTTTGATTTAGTGGGCTGCTAACAGATTGGCGAGTTGTGTTTAATGATCCTGATTTGAATCAGTCACCAAGATTTACGATTTCATTCGCCGAATGGACCCTTTGACTTGGTTTACGATCATACCCACTATGGCATTAGGTTTAGAGCCGCTTGCAGCTGATTGCAGGTCAGGACTGATCTGGTTTGGTTGGAAAGCATGAGTGACGAGTAAACAACCAATACGAGCGCGGGATTGGTGGCTAGCATCATGCTACGACCGCCTTTGTAGTTGAAGGATGAGGTTCAGTGGGTAGCGAGCCGTTCTGAAAGTTATCATCACATCACAATCACTCCCCTATCACAATCGACAGAACACGTTACCAATATCGTATCACCAGAATCATCAATTCAGTCTCAGCCTCCTTGTCAAAAAGCATAGGGACCCTTACTACTGTAATTATCATCGCCACTGTCATCTTATATCATCGGCACTGTGATATCATCGTCACTATTATTTCGTCACTGTTATCGTATATCATTGTCACTGTCATCCCACATCATCGTCACTGTTTTTTATTTTTTTATTTTAGTAGGTTATATATGATTATGTCTCGTGACCAGAATATTGTACGAAATGGAAATATAAAAATTGGAGATTTATCCTTCGAAGAGGTGGAAAAATTCAAATATCTTGGAGCAACAGTAACAAATATAAATGACACTCGGGAGGAAATTAAACGCAGAATAAATATGGGAAATGCGTGTTATTATTCGGTTGAGAAGCTCTTATCATCCAGTCTGCTGTCCAAAAATCTGAAAGTTAGAATTTATAAAACAGTTATATTACCGGTTCTTCTGTATGGTTGTGAAACTTGGACTCTCACTCTGAGAGAGGAACATAGGTTCAGGGTGTTTGAGAATAAGGTGCTTAGGAAAATATTTGGGGCTAAGCGGGATGAAGTTACAGGAGAATGGAGAAAGTTACACAACACAGAACTGCACGCATTGTATTCTTCACCTAACATAATTAGGAACATTAAATCCAGACGTTTGAGATGGGCAGGGCATGTAGCTCGTATGGGCAAATCCAGAAATGCATATAGAGTGTTAGTTGGGAGACCGGAGGGAAAAAGACCTTTAGGGAAGCCGAGACGTAGATGGAAGGATAATATTAAAATGGATTTGAGGGAGGTGGGATATGATGATAGAGACTGGATTAATCTTGCACAGGACAGGGACCGCTGGCGGGCTTATGTGAGGGCGGCAATGAACCTTCGGGTTCCTTAAAAGCCATTTGTAAGTAAGTAAGTAAGGTTATTTTACGACGCTTTATCAACAGCTTAGGTTATTTAGCATCTGAATGATGAAGGTGATAATGCCGGTGAAATGAGTCCGGGGTCCAGCATCAAAAGTTACCCAGCATTTGCTCATAAGTTATTGGGTTGAGGGAAAACCCCGGAAAAAAACCTCAACCAGGTAACTTTCCCCAACCGGGAATCGAACCCGGGCCACCTGGTTTCGCGGCTAGACGCGCTAACCGTTAAGCTCATTCACAATGAAAATTAAACATAACGTAAGCGTAATATAAATGTTGCGGTAAAATCAAGAAGTCATACCATCATTCCCGATGGGAACATAAACATAACAGCAAACATACTTGGTAACCATGGAAACATAACAACGACGCCATTTCCTCATATTCTGTCGTATACTTCAGCGCTCCACGATTGTGTTCTGTTTGCAAATCACGTAAGCATAAGCATGAAAGTTTGGAGTTCGCAAACTTTCATGTTAACGTCTTACGGTAATGTTTATGTCAATGCTTATGTGAATCATTGTGAATGATCCCATTTGGTAGCCTGGACGCAAACTTCTGTGTTTATGTTACGGTTATGTTTAATTTTCATTGTGAATGGGCCTTTACTCCACAGGTGTGGACTCGTCACTGTTATCGTATATCTTTGTCACTGTCATCTCATATCATCGTCATTGTTATATCATTGCCACTTTCATATCATCGTCTCTATTATCACAAGTCAATGCCATATCATATTACAGTCTCTGTTATTGCATATCGTCGTTAATGCATCTCATATTATCTCTCATGTCATCGCATATTATCGTCACTGTCATCACATATCGTCACTGCATATCTTCACTGTCTTTGCAAATCATCACTGTCATCACATATGTTGTCGGCCTCAGTGGCGCAGTGGGTAGAGTGTTGATCATTTGTGCCCGAGGTTACGGGTTAGATCCCAGCCCAGGTCGATAACATTTAAGTAGGCCTATACTTAAAATGCGATAGGCTCATGTCAGTACACTTACTGGCATGAAAAAGAACTCATGAGGGACAAAATTTCGGCACACCGGCGACGCTGATATAACCTCGTCAGTTGCGAGTGTCGTTAAATAGAACATAATTTCCAGTTTTACACATCTTATGTTACCGTCTTTGCATATCATCGTCACCGTCATCACATATCATCACTGTCTTTGCATATCATCGTCACCGTCATCACATATCATCACTGTCTTTGCATACCATCGTCACCGTCATCACATATCATCACTGTCTTTGCATACCATCGTCACCGTCATCACATATCATCACTGTCTTTGCATACCATCGTCACCGTCATCACATATCATCACTGTCTTTGCATACCATCGTCACCGTCATCACATATCATCACTGTCATTGCATACCATCGTCACCGTCATCACATATCATCACTGTCATTGCATACCATCGTCACCGTCATCACATATCATCACCGTCTTTGCATACCATCGTCACCGTCATCACATATCATCACTGTCATTGCATACCATCGTCACCGTCATCACATATCATCACTGTCATTGCATACCATCGTCACCGTCATCACATATCATCACTGTCATTGCATACCATCGTCACCGTCATCACATATCATCACTGTCTTTGCATACCATCGTCACCGTCATCACATATCATCACTGTCTTTGCATACCATCGTCACCGTCATCACATATCATCACTGTCTTTGCATATCATCGTCACCGTCATCACATATCATCACTGTCTTTGACATATCATCGTCACCGTCATCACATATCATCACTGTCTTTGCATATCATCGTCACCGTCATCACATATCATCACTGTCATATCATCGCATATCATCGTCACCGTCATCATCATATCATCACTGTCTTTGTCACCGTCATCATATCATCACTGTCTTTGCATACCATCGTCACCGTCATCACATATCATCACTGTCTTTGCATATCATCGTCACCGTCATCACATATCATCACTGTCTTTGCATATCATCGTCACCGTCATCACATATCATCACTGTCTTTGCATACCATCGTCACCGTCATCACATATCATCACTGTCTTTGCATCATCGTCACCGTCATCTTTCACTGTCATTGCATACCATCGTCACCGTCATCACATATCATCACTGTCTTTGCATATCATCGTCACCGTCATCACATATCATCACTGTCTTTGCATATCATCGTCACCGTCATCACATATCATCACTGTCTTTGCATATCATCGTCACCGTCATCACATATCATCACTGTCTTTGCATATCATCGTCACCGTCATCACATATCATCACTGTCTTTGCATATCATCGTCACCGTCATCACATATCATCACTGTCTTTGCATACCATCGTCACCGTCATCACATATCATCACTGTCTTTGCATATCATCGTCACCGTCATCACATATCATCACTGTCTTTGCATATCATCGTCACCGTCATCACATATCATCACTGTCTTTGCATACCATCGTCACCGTCATCACATATCATCACTGTCTTTGCATACCATCGTCACCGTCATCACATATCATCACTGTCTTTGCATATCATCGTCACCGTCATCACATATCATCACCGTCTTTGCATATCATCGTCACCGTCATCACATATCATCACTGTCTTTGCATACCATCGTCACCGTCATCACATATCATCACTGTCTTTGCATATCATCGTCACCGTCATCACATATCATCACTGTCTTTGCATACCATCGTCACCGTCATCACATATCATCACTGTCTTTGCATATCATCGTCACCGTCATCACATATCATCACTGTCTTTGCATATCATCGTCACCGTCATCACATATCATCACTGTCTTTGCATACCATCGTCACCGTCATCACATATCATCACTGTCTTTGCATATCATCGTCACCGTCATCACATATCATCACTGTCTTTGCATATCATCGTCACCGTCATCACATATCATCACTGTCATTGCATATCATCTTCTGTGGTATCAACAAGTCTCGTCACTGTCATAATCATCACCGCCACAATGTCATCATGTCAGTAAATAATGACAGCGTATGTGCAGAGAGATCTGTGTTCATTCTATGGTAACAGATTAAAACAACTCGAAAGAGAGAAAAAATTGAGAGCGCCCATTATATAAACAAAGAAAAGACGGGAAGTGTAGACACATGTCGTGTCTTATGACTCGACACCCTACGCCTGGAACAGGTTTCGGTTTACTTACAGGAAGTAGCATTATTTGTAACAGTGTTTTTGAATCAGCAGTTTTTATTATGCTTAAACAGCTATTCTACAACTTTATCAAGATTAACAGCAGGCTGAGTATCGGCAACCCACACAGCACTGGTGTAAAGAAGAGGGTTGAATGCTGAAATAACACTCCCATGCAAGTAACCAAGCAACAAGGCTTAAATTACTCATCTGCTGTCTTTTTTTTTTTTTTCATGTGTATAGACAAATACGTGCTTTTATTTGGTTGGGAAGTTTTTGTTATCCACTCTGCTTCAAAAACAACTGAAAGTTATAATTTATAAAACTGTTATATTATCAGTTCTGTACGGTTGTGAAACTTGTATTCTCACTTTGAGTGGAGAACAGAGGTTAAGGGTGAAATTTTAGTCATTTCCAGACAAAATTCGCACTTTCCTTTGTCCTCATATCACGAAATAGATACTCGCTCACAACACCATATCACATTCTCCATTCCCAAACACAGAACATCCTTCTACTCTTCATCTTTCACCGTCTCTGCAGCTCATCTCTGGAACTCTCTACCACAACATGTCAGAGACTGTCGGACATTGTCTAGTTTCAAAAATAAATTAAAATTGCACTTTTTCAATTCACATTCCTTTCAGTTATAAGCCCTTTTCTCTGCGATAGTTTTGTAAAAATATAGGCTATATATTTCTTTCCTTCCCTTCCCCTTTTTGTTCTCTTTATCAGCCGATGAATTTATTATCATAGCCTTTTTATTGTGAATTTTATTTAATTTTCGTATTTATTTTCTTTTTTATTATTATTTTATTACATTTCATTTTGTTATATTCTACCTTACGTTTTCCAGATTAACCATTTGTACTAAATGAGTTGCTTTTGCTATATTCCAATGTATTTTACTTTCTTTTTTTCTATTATTGCATTATTTTCATGTTGTTTAGTGTCGATTTTATTATGATATTATTTTTTTTTGTAATATGTTAGTATTCTGTCCTTTAACTTTTTGTTAAATTTTTACTTTGTGACCTGGTAGAGTGTAAGAGAAGGCCCTATGGCCTTAACTCTGCCGGTATAAATAATAATAATAATAATAATAATAATAATAATAATAATAATAATTATTATTATTTAAAAATATGGGTAATCTCTTATTCATATGTTCAGCAAGTTTCAATGCTCTGCGACGCTCGATTGGATAAAAAAAATTACGCAATATATAAAAGGCTGCACCCTTGAACTTAAATTCCATGCAAATTTTACAAGTTCTTTTCTAACATCTTCTCAGGACATTTCATCAGTTTTGAAGTATAAAGACTCTTACAACTTTAGTGACAGGAACATGAAATTTTTACTGCATATTCTACACACTGTAGTTAACAAAATGGCGCATGGACTGTATGATTAAACGAATAGTTTTTTTAGATAAAAAATTAAGTATTTATAGCGGCAATGAAAAATTTCTGTTTTTAGGTATTCAACGATTATAAAAAAATGTTCCTCCTTCTGTAGTAGAGATATAGGAAAACTAATGTGTGATGTTTTTCTAACTATGCCACTGGTTATAAAAAAACATTTTACTGAAAAATTGAGCAACAAATTTCATTTTGAAATACGCAAATTTTTTCAAAATATAATTTGAACTGGTAATGAAAATTCCGGGAAAACGGCTGAACAGATTTTAGTAAATTACCCCTCATTTTGAAGCTTGGAACCCAAAGTTTTTCAGAAAAATAGTAATTTTCAGTGAAATATCAATTTTCCTACATTATTTTCTTATTTTCCAAAATCCATCTTTCTTCAGTTTTGAGAACTAATTGCATTTCAGCACGGCCGTGATTTCAGAATAAAACAAAACACACACACTACAATAAACAATAGCTATTACACGAAGGCCATGACCTGCAGGATTGCTGACATATTTAGAGCTCAAATTCAATTGGTTATTAAAACTTGAAGATTCGCTAATTTACAGGTCTGATTCTGGGGTGTGTAATTTTCTGAGTACAGCTGTGTATTGGATATTGAAATCTACAAAACTTGAAGTGGTTTGATTACATTATTACCATTAGCAATGAATTTTCATTACAGTTAATGCCATAATGTAATTATTTTTCATTAATTATATATATTAATGCTATATTGATGATATGAAAGTGAAACTTTTGGGGTTACATAAGTAGATATAGAGAATGTGTTAAATTAGATCTTCATTTCTATAATTTACTGAGTGTAGTAGAGATATAGGAAAACTAATGCGTGATGTATTTCTAAATATGCCACTGGTCTTGCAAAAAAAATTTAAACATTTTACTGAAAAATTGAGCAACAAATTTCATTTCGAAATACGCAAATTTTTCAAAATATTTTTGTTATAATTTAGAGACTAACTGACTCACAGAAATGAAACTTCACCACATCATTATCTATCACACCGTGATTCTGTGTACAAAAAATCAAGGACGTAGCTTGAAAGAATATAGAAAATAAAAAAATTTCAGCCATCATCCCTCCTTAAGGATGTTTGAGAATAAGGTGCTTAGGAAAATATTTGGGGCTAAGAGGGATGAAGTTACAGGAGAATGGAGAAAGTTACACAACGCAGAACTGCACGCATTGCATTCTTCACCTGACATAATTAGGTACATACAAAGATTTAAAACCTAAACGACAACATCATTAACAGTGGTAATATGAATGTTAGGTTACTGTTTTGTTGAAAAACCTGATGTATTGTTCCTGACTCATAGCTTCTTACACCTGTTGCAGACTTCGCTTCCAAGCGACTAATATATTATTACACATAACATCCTGCATCATTTAATTTTAATGTGCAACGTAATTTCAAAGCTGCACAAACATGGGACCAGCAGAGCAGCGCTTGTGTCTTGTAGATAAGTACAAAAACATGAGGTTTATTCTTGGAAGTCCAGATAAAAAGTGGTGTGGTGGTTTTGGTGCATCCTGTGCACAAGGTCGTGTGTATGTCCTGAAATATCTGCAGCGAAGAACACATCTTCGGTACAATGTCAGTGTCAGACTTGGGCGCTTGCTTCAGACCAAGAAAAAAGTCCAAGGAATGTCTATTTGTTCATCAATGAACACACCAGCAACTCTGGCAAGATACTAGTCCAATTGATTATTGAAAAAGTTAACCAGAAATAATAATAATAATAATAATAATAATAATAATAATAATAATAATAATAATAATAATAATAATACTTACTTACTGGCTTTCAAGGAACCCGAAGTTCATTGCCGCCCTCACATAAGCCCGCATTGATCCCTATCCTGAGCAAGATTAATCCAGTCTCTATCATCATAATATCCCACCTCCCTCAAATCCATTTTAATATTATCATCCCATCTACATCTCGGCCTTCCCAAAGTCCTTTTCCCTCTGGCCTCCCAACTAACACTCTATAAACATTTCTGGATTCGCCCATACGTGCTACATGCCCTGCCCATCTCAAACGTCTGGATTTAATGTTCCTAATTATGTCAGGTGAAGAATACAATGCGTGCAATTCTGTGTTGTGTAACTTTCTCCATTCTCCTGTAATTTCATCCCTCTTAGCCCCAAATATTTTCCTAAGCACCTTATTCTCAAACAGTCCAAGTTTCACAACCATAAAGAATAACCGGTAATATAACTGTTTTATAAATTCTAACTTTCAGATTTTTCGACAGCAGACTGGATGATAAAAGCTTCTCAACCGAATAATAACAGGCATTTCCCATATTTATTCTGTGTTTAATTTCCTCCCGAGTATCGTTTATATTTGTTACTGTTGCTCCCAGGTATTTGAATTTTTCCACCTCTTCAAAAGATAAATTTCCAACTTTTATATTTCCATTTCGTACAATATTCTGGTCACGAGACATAATCATATACTTTGTCTTTTCGGGATTTACTTCCAAACTTATCTCTTTACTTGCTTTAAGTAAAATTTCCGTGTTTTCCCTAATCGTTTGTGTATTTTCTCCTAACATATTCACGTCATCCGCATAGACAAGCAGCTGATGTAACCCGTTCAATTCCAAACCCTGCCTGTTATCCTGAACTTTCCTAACGGCATACTCTAGAGCAAAGTTAAAAAGTAAAGGTGATAGTGCATCTCCTTGCTTTAGCCCGCAGTGAATTGGAAACGCATCTGACAGAAATTAAACTATACGGACTCTGCTGTACGTTAATAATAATAATAATAATAATAATAATAATAATAATAATAATAATAATAATAATAATAATAATAATAATAATCCGTGGCGACACAGCCCTTGAAGGGCCCAGACCGACCAGCCGGCTGCTGGCCTCACGTTTACATGCCGAAGCGGAGGTGGACGATCATCCAACCAGAATGGATGTATCGTGTGGTTAGCATGATGATCCCCTCAGCCGTTATAGCTGACTATCGCAACCGGACTTCGCTACATATCGTAACTCCCCAAATGCATCACGATGCTGGATGGGCACCGGTCCCATACACTGGCCGAAATTTCATGAGAAAATTTTTTCCCTCACGAGGACTCGGACCAGCACGAGGACCCATGTTTATTAGACTTTTTTCCTTGTTTTCATGACTATTATCATCTCTGTGAATACTGCTTTGTTTTAATGAATACTACCACAGTTTAGTATATACAGTTGCGAAGCTTGGGATGAGTTTTTGCATTTCTCGCGGCTAGCAACCATCGCTTGGAGCGCTGTGAGTACTAGGAACAATGGACTGTGTCACTGCCATCGTGATTTAATATAGGCAGACCATGTGACTCGCTTAACCCGATCACGAAGGGCGGCGTTTCAACCATATAAATTAGTTGCAATGCATAAAGAGTAACATATATTTCTCTAAAATGTAATGTAATTGCATTAATAAATTTAAAACAAAGACTATGAGATATTTCAGAAATAATTCACTTGCGAGTTAAGGTGTGATATTATTTTTGGTGTGAAAATTACGTTGTTCGTATGTGTAATACCTGCCTTTATTTGGATTAAATATTGAGAAATTCTTGTACATTCATTTATGCACGATTCAGTTACACCTCACGGATATTTTGATATGCTGAAATTATAGGTTATGTTAATGTACAAGATTTACAAAGTCTCCAATGCCCTGCCATTACATATGTAGGCCTATGTTATGTCATATGGATATTATAGATTATTATTTATATTCCTATATTCGCAATTATACATTATAATTAAGCATAATGTCATGTATGATACGCCGCAATTCTATTTGTCTGTATTTTAATACTACAATTGAGTACTGAATTATTGTATTTATCTACTACCTAAGAGACGAAGTAACACAATCGTACGTACACTAATTTCATAGGAGTGGTATAGTACATTTTCTATCTACAATTAAGGAAGGTAGATGTGCTAAATTAAAATCGCAATATAAATTCTTTTTTATTAAACCTCAAAATAGCTTCCATTCTAAACTAAAAATGTTGATGCGAATAGATTATGTTAACAAGTAAAATTCTCTTCACATTAAAGCAACACAGTTTTGCAATTATTTCTGCAACAAATTATGCAATAAGAAGTAAACGGAACTTATGGACACATTACACTAAATAAAGCTTAGCAATGATAAGCAAAAAAGATATAATATTTCACTGAGCTCCATATACTGAAATAGAAAACCCGAACATACATTACCGTCTGCTCGGGAAAGGGTCTGTGCTGAGGTGATAGTAGCGATCCTGGTGGTCAGCAACTATCTATGTATGCATATTTATTAAGTAATGAGCTTCGCAACTGTATATACTAAACTGTCATACTACCACCTCTCAAGTCCACACCTGTGGAGTAACGGTCAGCGCGTCTGGCCGCGAAACCAGGTGGCCCGGGTTCGAATCCCGATCGGGACAATTTACCTGGTTGAGGTTTTTTCCGGGGTTTTCCCTCAACCCAATACGAGCAAATGCTGGGTAACTTTCGGTGCTGGACCCCGGACTCATTTCACCGGCATTATCACCTTCACTTCATTAAGACTAGATGTTGATACAGCGTCGTAAAATAACCCAATAAAATAAAATAAAAACCACCTCTCAAAATCTTGAATTCTTTTTTTGACACCCTGCATATGACATAATATTCATATTACAGGCTATATGATATAAAGAATTGCATGATGGCATATCTGAAGAAAGAGCGGAAAGGCTATTAACTCTGACTCTGTGAATATGATATTTGATATGATTATGATGTGATATAATTTATATTATAGGATGATTGGTATGGTATGTGATATACTTATATTACTCGTAGTATGAAGTTGAGAACTTCACCGTAAGCACAAAGAATTACATTTTGAAATCGTATAATAAAAAGCTTTCTGTAATTAAGCCACGCACAACCACAAACTTCACAGTGTTCACACTTCAGAAATGAGCAACGTGTAGATGTCACCAACGTGAAGATTTATGGACTCCATATCGCTATCACTTGAGCTGCTGGGGGCCATGAAGCACGAGGCTTGTGTTTTGCTTTTAATGTATGTTACGCGAGATTTTATCGATCTTCAGGGAATGTGAGGGGATTCAAGAAACAGGAGTAGAAAAATAAGTGACTGGAAATAAAATGAGGTGGTAAGAAGTGAAAAAGTAAAAGTCACGTTTAATTACTACTACTACTACTACTACTACTACTACTACTACTACTACTACTACTGTATCTTCTTTTTATATTGCTTGTATTATTTTATTTCTATTTCTCTTGTTTGTTTTGTAATTATATTCTTTATTCTGTATATTTAAATTTAAATAAATAAATAAATAAATAAATTAATTAAATATTTAAATTTAAATAAATAAATTAATTAAATTAATTAAATTAAATAAATAATTAAATTAGACACCTGCCACTTCCTCGCCGTGTCTCAACTAGAAGAAGCTGGAAGACATCGACAATGATTACCAAAGTAGCCTACAGCTTACTTCAAGACACAATCACTTCACTTATTTTTAGAGATCTTATTCTCAAAGTTATTTTTTTTTATTTTAGTAGGTTATTTTACGACGCTTTATCAATATCTTAGGTTATTTTGCGTCTGAATGAGATGAAGGTGATAATGCCGGTGAAATGAGTCCGGGGTCCAACACCGAAAGTTACCCAGCATTTGCTCACATTGGGTTGAGGAAAACCCCGGAAAAAACCTCAACCAGGTAACTATAGTTGCAGCTGGCTACGGACTGGAAGGTCCGGGGTTCGATCCCGAGTGGTGACGGGATTTTTCTCGTTGCCAAACTTCCAGAACGCCCCCGAGGTTCACTCAGCCTCCTATAAAATTGAGTACCGGGTCTTTCCCGGGGATAAAAGACGGTCAGAGCGTGGTGCCGACCACACCACCTCATTCTAGTGCCGAGGTCATGGAAAGCATGGGGCTCTACCTCCATGCCCCCCAAGTGCCTTCATGGCATGTGACGGGGATACCTTTAACCTTTTTAATAACTATAGGTAATATCATATAATAGAACCAGAACATTTTGATAACCAAGATACTGTTTTGTTTTGTCTTTTTGTCTCATTTAAATATTTATAATGTTATTTATTTCAATGATGTATGTTATTCAAAGTTACGAAATGAGGCATCCAGTGAGAGAGTGATCTATGCCAGAGTTGAGTGGAACAGAGATATCTAGAGTTTTGTATTTATTTCAATAACTTTAAAAAACTTCAAGTTAGCATACATTGATTTATTTTCCATCTTGAAGTTGACATTTTAAAGTATCTACAAAAATTAATTTTAGTGTTCCATTTCAATATTTCTCCACTGCCTTAGGCCCCTTTCTCCTATAATGAAAGAGAATAATGTAACGTTACAATATGCTTAAAATATAAGAAGTCGTATGTCGTTAACTTTTGCTTTACTATAATCTAGTTCTTACACAACCACATGTCAGATCAAGAATCAGTCTGTCTGTCCGTCTACCTTCCTTCTTGTCTCTCTAGCTCAATATCTAACTCGTATCTATTTTCATCATTACTGTCACTATGAAGATTTTGTATCTTATGATTAAAATATTTTGATCTGCACTTCAATATGGAACTCATGCTGAAACAAACATAAAAATCTATCATTTATTCTCAGTACCTTTAGTTGTCTGGATCGTCCTCGACTTCCTCGGCTGCAGTCAAATTATCTGGCTGGAGGGCGTAATACACCGCGTGGTGATTCTGTGGTATATAAGGTAGGAGAGACATCGGATCCTTGTGTTTTTTAGCACTTATTTTTCTTCCAGAAGGATACAAACACTCCATATTTGATGGAAGGAATATTTTTCGCAGTGTTTCTTGGGATCGCATTACCAGATTTTTACCTTTATTAGGTCTTCCAGCTGGTTTGTAGAAAACTTGCACTTCCTCCCATGGGCAGATATCGGAATAGTTTGTTTTATACTGCAGGATACCAGGTTTAGTAGCTTGTATCCTGAGAATTGCAATTTTTCGCAGTGGCATTTTTCTACCCAACGCGTTTTTTTGGTTCCTCACAATAAGTGATGCTGCATTATGGAAATTTTTGAAATCTTCCGTTTACATTCTTAAAACTTGGAAAGGATTTTTCAATCTCGAATTTTCTACGAGACGAAACCAATCATCTGGTGTAAATACATAATCCGTTTTTCTGATTTTCTTTTCAATTACACCAAAATCACGGTCGGAAGGCAAAAATGTGTGTCCAGGAACTAGATAATAATGTTTTATGCAATCAAACATTCCCATCATCACAAGAGCATAATATATGAAATAGAGAATATTATTTTTGTTCTGTGCAGAACAGCTGTCAGAAAAAAATCGCAACTTGCGCTTCCTTAACGTATTTTCAGGCACACTTAAAATCTTAAATAGGCATGATGCAATCTCAGAAGCACCTCGAGATGCAATATTTTCGGGCCACATACACATGAAGGCAGTTTTTTTTTTTTTGCAAACATGAACACCTAAGTTATACACCCAGAGTTGTCTTAAATAGAACACTAAACCTGTTGGTATTTTAGGTGTTGACAGAGCTTCCTGAAGATCATAAGTTAACAGACAATAATCACAATTTTCCTCTAGGCATTCAGATCGAAACTTAGAAAGAAGACTGTATGCTACTGTTGCCTGTGTTTGATGTAGTCGTATGTCTAAGGGGATAATATCCTCCTCTTTTGCCAACCATGCGTCACACACTTTGCATGTATCTGTGTGAGGCATTTTGAAACCTATATTGAACCGTGTATTAAATATGGTTCTGTAAATGTCGTAACTCACACTATTCAGATTTAGAGCCTCTCTCTCTTCCTTGTAAAGCCTATACATCTCAGCAACAGATTTAACAGCCTTAATATACTTTTTCTGTAATTTATTTCTGCAATAATGACTTACATACAGAGGAAATTTCTTAATATGCTCAATCACTGATTTTTCATCGCTATCACTAGTTTTATGTTTATAATTCCCATGCTTACCTCTGCGATCAACAGGGGTGAAACTTTTGAAGTGTTACAACCTTCCTCCTGATCTTCTGAAACGTTTCCATTAGATTGGCTTATATTTACCTTCCTATCTCCTCTAGCAGTGGAAAGGCGTCTTTTCGAAATTCCGAAAACATCACAAAACCCCTTGCTGCATACTCTATTCAACTGCCCATGAGAGTCTTTCACACAGTATATGAACGACACGTGACGTCTACTAGAGTTTTCGTTCTTCCTTTTCTTCAAGTAAATGCCACTACACTCTTGTCGACTTATCAGTCCAAATAAAAAGCATTTTGCGCATTATAATCCCCAATTTTATAAAATTGACAGAATATTTCATCCCTCTCATTTTCTGTGAGCACGTGATATTTACACCAATTCACATTAGCTGCCTCTGTTCTGCTGCTGCAATTACACCCAACACCTTGCTGCTTTGCTGGAACAATCTTACGTGTTTTGTCACTAATGTATTCTAATCCTAAATTCCTACACACCTTAGCCCGTTTTCTCTTCCATTTTTCATCATTTCTCACTCGTTTTCTCGATTTCTCACAGCTGCTCGCTTCTAACTCTCCTTCACCGTCCGCCATGATATCAACAACTATCACGTCACCAGTAACAGACGTGGCTATTGGCCTGTCTGAACAATCGAACAGAAACAGACGCTGCAATTGGCTATTCCGTGCAGACGACAGGTTCCGCAAATCTTTTTCCGCCTGGCATAGATCACTCTCTCGCCTTAGAAATGCGACTGAAGTAAATTACGAAAATTAACTTTGCAAAATAAACTGGGAAGGATGTCACAGAAGTTAATAATATTATGTACACAAAGAGAACACTTTATGTACTTCATGAAAGTACCAATAACACAAAATTGAAAATTTTCGGCATAGATCACTCTCTCACTGGATGCCTCAAATCTTTCCACGCCGACCAAATGCTATTTCGAGAATGATGAGCGAGACTCGAATCGCACGAGAATGACGAGACGATACGAGACTCGAAAGACAAATGCAACGAACACAGCGAGCGAGAGCGACAGTTAGTTTTGTCCATATCTAATTTCCACCTATATTTCATATGTTCCAAGGTACAAGAGGGTATGTTCGAAAGTACACGAAGCTGTTGTACCTGTGAACACATTATATATCCCTTCATTTTATTTTTTCCATCCTTAATAGATCTGCTAATTAGGAAAATAGATACAGGAAGTTGCAAAGAAATTTTCAATAATTATTTCAAGAGCTTTTTCATTTAAAAAATTTAATTTTCCAAAATTAAAAAATAATAAATAAACTGTGAAAAGTGTTTCAAGGTACAACTGTCTCCCCTAAGTACAGGGACATCATTTTATTCCTACTAACATTTCTAATATTAACCTGGCTATACCTTTGGATCAACGATTAAGAACCGGAAACACCGTTTGCTACCTCCTTCCACGACTGGAGTTCGATGATACTGGCGTAATATGCAAGCAAATCACTTTACTAGGTATAGGAGGGAAGAAAAGTAGTTCATCCATTTACGTAAACTAGGAGATATCGCAATTTTGAAGTTGATAATTTTCATTAGATTTTTGTTTAATCAAAATACAGTACAGTATTAACAGTGAGTGTTTTTACTCACGAACTGAGCTATCCATGCGGACGTATTTACTATGCAGTGCATATTATACTGTCTACAGCACATTAGCGTACACTATAGAGAATGAAGTTAAATTGAAAAATAATCATAATATGGATATTTAAATACATTTTTTAAAATGGTGGCCGTTCATTTCGATACAGGCTTCAGTTCTATAATCTTTTCGCTGTAAGAAAAATCCTAATATAAACAATAGCACGTGACTGAAGTGAGGCTTCATTGGCCGCTGTTTGGCGCCATAGATTCTCAGTACGTGTTCCCGCCTACTGTTGTACATTCTGTTTCATATTAAACATTTCCCGTTACTCGTCAAGTAGGCCTAACCTCACTACCATACATTCGTTTGCTTAGGAAACATTTACTTTAAAATTACTGCAATTAAATTATTTTTTAGTCTTCTGTCTTCACAATGGACAATTAAGGATGCAGAAGCCATACTACAGTACCACGTGCTTACGTGAACAACTACTAGCTCAAGTGACGCCAGCTTGTTACAAGAACAGACTACCTCGGTATTACTGTTGGTATTCATCCGCGTTCATAGTACATAACAAAATATAAAAGTAGCTTTTCTTTTACATATCGTTTTATATATGAGTGAAGTTATATGTTTCATCGTATTTAACAGCTAGAATTCAATTTTTTTACTTTCAAATAATACAAGATTATGGTTTCCAAATACGAACTATATTTTCCTGCGTCATGTGAGTGTTTCTACTGGGAGCCAATCACGGGTATGACAGCCACGTGCTTATGTTTATAATAGGATTTTTCTTACAGCGAAAACAGTATAACGTGCATATTATCGCAGTATAGACTATTGTACGTAATTCCAATTACAGGTTAGTACTTCGTACTAGTAACTCCTGTTGAAATAATTCTGTACCTACTCTACAAAAGAGACCTTACGTACTGTAAATTCAATCTTCACTTCTGCCCGATCCGAAAAGATAAAATTACTCAGACATGCTATCTACTGTCCGTCCAAGTGGTTACGTCGCAGCGTCGTAGAAAGGGAGGAAATCACGTGACAATTACTTAACGAGGCCCTTTCATTTAAGTTATTTTAAACAATTGTATGGGTATAATATTACGTAGAAGTCCAATTCCTAACAGAAATTAATGTTCCCAGAAAAGAGATAAGACAGCCCAGCCACTAGCATTTACAGAGAGGCGAATAGAAGCAGGTGGGGGAAACCGGGATGCGACGTAGGCAAATGGAAAATGATACAATATTGAAAGCTCTTTCGTCACTCGAAAACGCGAACATATTTTTGGAACGTACTGTTTACTATGACCGTAAGGCTACTAGGACTGTATATGCGGTCTTGGATCTGTGTGGAGGACGGTTGAACTTCATTAATAGAAGGGGTGGGAGTGAAGTACATTAAAAAACTCAGGTACAATAAAAATTGAAGTAAAAATAAAATGATGTCCCTGTATTTCTTACAATTAGTTTTGACCCCAACATACAACACGTCATCTCTCGTAAAGTTGGAAGTCCAGCTGAGCTAAAAACGAAAGTGCTTGTCATGTTGATTGATCAGCTTGTGGGCCCGGCACCTTGTCCTTGGCTATAAAACAGGCAACAACAAATGGCATCATTATTTGGGTCTGCGCTGAAGTCCTCCCTTTGTCTCTCATTAAGCGAGGCCTGATACGCAACCTACTTGCGGTGAATAATGTAATTAGGGGAACTTAATTATTTACAAATGAGACTGATATTCGGTCTCCCACAGTTCGCTACCCAGTTCTCACGGCCGGCCCCGTTAATCCCCCCTCCCCCCCTCGAGAAGGATGGCTTCGAGAAAACAATAATCCCATTCTGGCACACGCCGAATGCAGCTTTCCAAAGCGCTGTTTGCAGCGTAAACAAGCCACTCGCAACAGTCCGATGTGTACACGCCCTGCGTAATGTTTACCACTTACGACGCTTGTCAGAGAATCCGAGGTCCGCCGTTTCACATCCGACCAAGGACGATTAATTTTGTTAGCTGCAGTCGTGTACTGAATTTGCTTTGCTATGGACAGACTACAGTACTTGCAATTTGTATTGTTATGATTAGAGATCAGCACAAAATGAAGGAAATTACATTGTTGTTTTGACTATTACACTTTTACTACGTCATAATACTTTTGACCTATAAAACGGTACGAAAGGACATTTTTAAACCAATCATGGCTGTTTATCCTACAATTTTATCACTACCCTAGCATTTGTTTATTTTTATCACTTACCTACCATTTCTTTATTTTTATCACTTACTTACCATTTTTTTATCACTTCCCTACTATATGTTTATTTTTATCACTTTCGTACCATTTGTTCATTTTATCATTTCCCTAGCATTTGTTTGTTTTTATCACTTCCTTATCATTTGTTTATTTTATCACTTCCATAGCATTTGTTTGTTTTTATCACTTTCCTACCATTTGTTCATTTTTATCATTTCCCTAGCATTTGTTTGTTTTTATCACTTCCTTATCATTTGTTTATTTTTATCACTTCCCTAGCATTTGTTTGTTTTTATCACTTCCCTATCACTTGTTTATTTCTATCACTTCCCGATCATTTGTCTTTATCGCTTACCTACAATTGTTATTACTTCCCTACCACTTATTTGTTTTTATCACTTCCCTACCATTTGTTTAATTTTGTCACTTCCTTACCATTTGTTTGTTTTTATCACTTCCCTACCATTTCTTTAATTATTTCGTTACCATTTGTTTATTTTTATTACTTCCCTGCCATTTGTTTATTTTATCACTTCCCTACCATTTGTTTAATTTTATCACTTCCTTACCATTTCTTTGTTTTTATCACTTACCCATCATTTGTTTTTATCACTTCCCTAGCATTTGTTTGTTTTTATCATTTCCCTAGCATTTGTTTGTTTTTATCATTTCCCTAGCATTTGTTTATTTTTATCACTTACCTACCATTTCTTTTTTATCACTTCCTTACCATTTGTTTGTTTTTATCACTTCCCTACCACTTGTTTGTTTTTATCACTTCCCTACCATTTGTTTAATTACTTCGCTACCATTTGTTTATTTTTATCACTTCCCTAACATTTGTTTATTTTTATCAATTCCCTACCATTTGTTTGTTTCTATCCCTTTCCTTAGCATATTTCCTTCTTTCTTTGCCAACATTTCAAACTGCAAATTCTTTACTGTACTATAAAACATGCCTTGCGATCGTCATTTGTTTCCCGCATAGCTAGTCGACTGAAAATGGTGGCTTCGTTCAAACGTTTTGGTGAAGCTAACATTAGTGAAATAAAATTTTAGTAAAGGTATCATCTCGTTACATCGATTCCACCAACAAGGAAAATAAACCTTAAAGTTTTGAGAGAGAGAGAGGGGGGGAAATATTAAAGAGATAGAGAAAGAGAGAAAGGTAGAGAGAGCTAGAGAGATTATATAAAGTATAGTTAGATATACAGAAAATAGAGAGATTAGATACACACACACATATATGGAGGCATAGATGCATAGAGAGACAGAGACTGAGAGATATAGAGATAGAGAGAAATAAAGATAGCGATGGAGATATATAGAGAGATATAGAGAGCTAGAGGGATAGAAATATAGAGATAGAGGGAGGGAAAGAGAGAGAGTGAGAGGAAAAAACATCTAGAACAATCTACTGTAGTCTACTGTGATAGGAATGAAATTTGTAACGTCTAATATTACGACTTAAAAATAAATCATTCACACTTATTCTCTGGCGCGTGTACGTAGAACACACCGAAAACTATAAGTTAGGAAGGAACCTTGACACGCTATGAAAGCTAATCTCTGACACCCGTAGCAACGGACAGTGTTCTAGTAACTTCGAGCACCAAGTTCTGCGCACACTTGGATGGGCCGAACATATAATGAAGTGGAAACGCTCAGATGATGAATGGGAGACGAACTTCCAAACAAGAGGAACAGCAACACTTGTTCCTTGATGAATTAAGTGCTGCTATCTTTGTGGTGACCTCGGGAAAAAAAAAATAAGAAAAAATTATAACAAATGTTTTCAGAACGGGTGAGTCTACTGTCGCCGCAGTAATAAACATCCTGGATGATGTATAGTTTTAAATGTATGTAATAACAGTAGAAAGAGTCCATAACTCTACCTATTTTTAAAAAGGGGAACTGACTGTAATAACTGTAGAAAAATATCACTTCTGTTGACTTCATACAAAATTTTGCCCAATATTCTTTTGAGAAGATTAACTCCATACGTAGATGAAATTATTGGGGATCATCAGTGCGGTTTTAGACGTAATAGATCGACTATTGATCGGATTTTTTGTGTTCGGCAGGTATTGGAGAAAAAATGGGAGTATAAGGGTACAGTACATCAGTTATTCATAGATTTCAAAAAAGCATATGAGTTGGTTAAGAAAGAAGTTTTATATAACATTCTTATTGAACTTGGTATTTCCAAGAAACTTACTTACTGGCTTTTAACCCTGCGTTACTCATGTTATAAATATTCTCACCATTGCTCAGGTGGGGTTTCACAAACCCCATTTTAAATAACTAATATATTTTTCCGCAAGTTTCAGAAATCAGATAAACGCAATTAAATATACTATTCTTAGTTCACTTAAACAATTTCTTAAGTGAACTCTTCTGGATGTGATTGAAAGGTATACAGATGCACAGAATACACACTAGCTCCATCTCTTAGATTTTCGTTGAAATATAAGCACCGGGGTTTACCACACCCCACCTGAGTAATGCAGGGTTAAGGAACCCCAAGGTTCATTGCCGCCGTCACATAAGCTCGCCATTGGAACCTATCCTGAGCAAGAATAATCCAGTCTCTATCATCATATCCCACCTCCCTCAAATTCATTTTAATATTATCTTCCCATCTACGTCTCGGTCTCCTCAAAGGTCTTTTTCCCTCCGGCCTCCCAACTAACATTCTATATGCATTTCTGGATTCGCCCATACGTGTTACATGCCCTGCTCATCTCAAACGTCTGGATTTAATGTCCCTAATTATGTCAGGTGAAGAGTACAATGAGTGCAGTTCTGTGTTGTGTAACTTTCTCCATTCTCCTGTAACTTCATCCCGCTTAGCCCCAAATATTTTCCTAAGCACCTTATTCTAAAACACTCTTAACCTATGTTCCTCTCTCAAAGTGAGAGTCCAAGTTTCACAACCATAAAGAACAACCGGTAATATAACTGTTTTATAAATTCCAGCTTTCAGATTTTTTGACAGCAGACTGGATGATAAAAGCTTCTCAACTGAATAATAACAGGCATTTCTCATATTTATTCTGTGTTTAATTTCCTCCCGAGTATAATTTATATTTGTTACTGTTGCTCCCAAGTATTTGAATTTTTCCACTCCTTCAAAGGATAAATTTCCAATGTTTATATTTCCATTTCGTACAATATTCTCGTCACGAGACATAATCATATACTTTGTCTTTTCGGGATTTACTTCCAAACCTGTTTCTCTACTTGCTTCAAGTAAAATTCCCTTATTTTCCCAAATCGTTTGTGGATTTTCTCCTAACATATTCACGTCATCCGCACATAGACAAGCAGCTGATGTAACCCGTTCAATTTCAAACCCTCTCTGTTATCCTGACTTTCCTAATGGCATACTCTAGAGCAAAGTTAAAAAGTAAAGGTGATAGTGCATCTCCCTGCTTTAGCCCACAGTGAATTGGAAACGCATCTGACAGAAACTGACCTATGCGGAATCTGCTGTACGTTTCACTAAGACACATTTTAACTAATCGACCTAATTTCTTGGGAATACCAAATTCAATCAGAATATCGTATAGAACTTCTCTCTTAACCGAGTCATATGCCTTTTTGAAATCTGTGAATAACTGATGCATTGTACCCTTATATTCCCATTTTTTCCTCCATTATCTGTCGAATAAAAATATGTGATCAATAGTTGACCTATTACGCCTAAAACCACACTGATTATTCCCAATAATTTCATCTACTTATGGAGTTAATCTCCTCAAAAGAATATTGTACAAAATTTTGTACGACGTCAACAAAGGTGATATTCCTCTAAAGTTACTACAGTTAAGGCCCATTCACAATGAAAATTAAACATAAACATAACGTAAGCATAAAACCTTGTGTCCATGTTATTTAATGAAAGCATTCACAATGAATTACATAAGCATAAACTTAATCTTAATCATAAGACGTTAACATGAAAGTTTGCAAACTCCAAACTTTCATGCTTACGTTTATGCGATTTGGAAACAGTACACAAGCGGAAAGCGTGTTTTCACTTTTGTTTAACATCTCATGGGCTTTGCCTACAGACAATATTTTGATCTATTGGCCGTGATGATAGCTAGGCGCGCAACATGGAATCATATGACGAAAAGTTGATTATTTTACATCTCCGTTTCTTTGATTTCAAGTATTGAAAGCCATATACTGATGCCATTGTAGTTATTAGAAACATAAATTGAATAGCTACATCGTCAGTCATTGTGCAATTCTCCATTTTTATGTAATAGATTCTGTAGTTTTGTTGATTCGGTATGTTTGTTTCCACACACGTGTTATGTTTACGTTATGTTTAATTTTCATTGTGAATGGGCTTTGGCTACTTAAGTTTGTGTCATATGTTTATGTGCTTATGTTAACGTTTACGTTATGTTTAATTTTCATTGTGAATGAGCCTTTAGTCTTGTCCCCCTTCTCAAAGATAGGTACGATTATGGACTTCTTCCATTGTTCTGGTACAATTTCCTTTTCCCAAATAATTCCCAAGAAACTAGTTCGATTAATTAAAATGCGTCTTAGTAAAACTTACAGCAAAGTCCATATTATTAGGACATTATTAGGAGTATACATAAAATTCACTCTTGTTAGAGCTAATTGTCACTCGCAATCGTTTCTGAATGATATTCCATTAAAACACAACGCTAACAAGCTTGTGTAATAATTCATGACCACAGTTAACTTTCTGTGAAATCTCAAGTCATGGCCTACTATAGTCTCAAACTGTCAACAGTGAAGAACAGGGATCTAGAAATTAAAATTGCTGTTCAGGGATAATAAACTACTTTTAAAAACACACGACCGTAGTTTCTGCTTCACTGAAGTCCTGATCACCCACAATTCTTATAATTTGCATAATACTGGTTAATTATGTGCACATGTCACGTCATCCATATTTAATGGACTCTGAAGATTGCTAGAGTAAAAAGTAGTTGTACAACTTTGGCAACGAAATAGGTACAGGAAGACTCCAAACTGTAGCAATTGTAAAAAACCACATCCTTTTATTATAACTAAGCAATTTAAGGTTATGTAGATCGGTGAAAATAACGAAAAATATATTTAAAAATGGAAATTTTGTTTTTAACTCTAAAAAGTAAAATGATGTTTCACTGTTCTAGGTCTGTGCTTATTTCAGCCCCATGACTATTTAAAGCCCTTCAGGACGAATTTAAAGGGACCTGCGCCTGCGTGAAGCTGCAGCCCTTTAAACTGACACTCAGCTGTCATTCTGACGGACTTTGTTCTCCATCCTAACTAATTTTACTTTTCATTCAGTTCATATTTCGGGCTCTTTTGTAGGAGAAAAATGTGTGTGGTAGACCTGCATAAGAAGGAAGGATATCGGTAGTATAATATATCATAATACATGCTGTATTTTGCAAATAAAGCTTTCAGGTATAACTCCCTGTAAAGTTGATTCGAATAACTTCGAGGAAAAATCGTTCCGGGGCCGGGTATCCAACCCAGGACCAAAGTACGTTTAACCAAAGGTCCCGGGTTCGATACCGGAACGATTTTTCCCTCGAAATTATTCATGCTGTACTTTGATACTCGTTTTCTCGATTTTCCAATTTTCAACATTTTGTAACATTCAAAGTGCTCTAAAATGAACGCAGTTCTTTTGCAATATCAGTGAAATTTTGCACAGAAACCCACAAAAGCATGTGAAGTAAACTGGCACATGTGTTTTCTTCTGCTTTTGAAAGTATTCAGATCACCATGTGTTATAGTACCGGTTGTTCTGTATGGTTGTGAAACTTGGACTCTCACTTTGAGACAGGAACAGAGGCTAAGGGTGTTTGATAATAGGATGCTTAGAAACATATTTGGGGCTAGGAGGGATGAATTTACAGGAGAATGGAGAAAGCTGCAACACAGAACTGCACACATTGTATTCTTCACCTGACAAAATTAGGAACATTGAATCCAGACGGGGTAGCACGTGTGGATGAATCCAGAAATGTATATAATGTTACTTGCCAGATAAGGGGGAAAAAAACCTTTAGAGAGGCCGGAACGTAGATGGGAGGATAATATTGAAATGGATTTGAAGGATGTGGGATATGATGGTAGGAAATGGATTAATCTTGCTCAGGATAGGGACCGATGGCGAGCTTATGTGAGGGCGGGAATGAACTTCCATGTTCTCTAAATACCATGTAAAAAATTCAGGCTATTTCTACTTTATATCTAAAAATGAAGTCACTCGAAATCCGGTCTGAATATTAGCTTCATAATTCTGCATTGAAATAGACTTTGAATATTACATTCAAAATTTTGTACATAGGCCTAATTAATATCAATTTTTGGAAGTTCAAAGTAGGTAATATTTTGTTTAAAAACACTAATTTCGAATTAGCTATACACAAACTTTCGCGAGTTTAAACTTATGATATGGCTTGGAAAGGCTTGAAAAATAGAATGTTTGCTTTTATCAGTTGAAAATCTGTATCTCGCGAAAGCGTGATTTTCAAAAAATATATATCTCTATTATTATAAATGAAGATTCGGTATTCTAATGTGTACTGTATTGCCAGGAACGAAACTGAGCTACATTGAATGGAAGTCAGCTCTATACTAATGGTCTAACCTTGTCGTTTCTTCAACCTGTGTTATTTCCACGTTTGATCCAGGAGGAATGTAACCATTACATTTTCTTCGTCAGTAAAATTCGATTTATTAAAGTGAAAAGTCGACTGAATTTACCCAAGAGAAACCTGTTTTCTGGAGAACACTCTGTATAACGGGCAAAATATTACACAGTGCACTTGCGGCACTATAAGGAAATAGAACGATATTCTGGCTCTTGTTAGTTACTTTAGAGTTTTATTTGCTATGTTGATGAGACATAAACTACCTAGAATACAATCAATCAATCAATCAATCAATCAATCAATCAATCAAACTCCTGTATCTCCACATGAAGAGCATAGGGCATTCACAAAGAGCCTCCATCGGACCCTATTTGTAGCCAACTTCTTCACTTCGCTCCATGTTTTCCCCCCTCTAGCAATTTCCTCCAAAACTGTTCTCTTCATGTATTTTTTGGCCTTCCTCTTGTTCTACTACCCTGGGGGTTCCAATCCAAAGCCATTCTTTCTACTGCTCCATCTTCTTTCCTGATTGTGTGCCCTATCCAATTCCACTTTCGTCTTTTGATTTATATTGTGATTCCTTTCTGATTTGTTATCTTCCATAGTTCTGAGTTTGTGATTATATCTGGCCATCTAATTTTTAAAATTCTTCGTAAACATCTATTAACAAATGTTTTCAGTTTATTTTGTATAATTTTACTTGCTTTCCATGTCTCACAGCCATATAATAAGACTGATTTCACATTACTGTTAAAGATTTTAATTTTTGTAGATCTAGATATAATGGGCCTATAAGATTTCCATATTGAGTACAACTGGACAAATGCACTATTTGCATTTTTTATTCGGTTTTTTACATTCTCAAAGGCTCCACCATCCTTGTCAATTGTACTACCTAAATATTTAAATTTTGAACAATATCAATATTATTTATTATTATAACTTTATCTGTCTTTTTACTATTTAATTTCATTTCTTTAGTTTTCTTTACGTTTATTTTCATATGAGCCCCTTTTGTTACTTCTAGTAAAGTACTAACTTTATTATGCATATCACCAAAACTATGGGAGAGCAAACAGATATCGGCGAAAACCTAGAATACAATATAGGTTAATTAGTACGACACATTCGTGTCTAAAATGTGTAAGCTTAATTAAGTAGTCCTGTTCACCCCTGACTTGCAATGTGTTTAGACAGGTGAGCAGTCTGATATGGTATTGAGAAAGACAGTTCTTATGGTCAGCGTTCACAGTGGTAATGCCAGAGACCACATGTCGTACTGAAATGGGGAGTCGGAGTAAACAGTCCTGGATTCTATTCCAAGAAGTAATTGTATTTCCATGGAACACGGGCTGTCGGAAATTAAATGCATGCGTTAATAGATAAATGTAATATAAAACTGCATGAAGGATGGGGACATGCTGTTATGTTTGAGCATCTGCTTGGAAAGGTAAAAATAGACGGAGGGAGCTTGGAGAGTGCTGGTTGCTATGACCACGACAGAAGACGGTGAGGGAAGTAGGAGTGGAAATAAAGGACAGCAGAACACAAAGAGGAAGAGAAAGAATAGATAAGAAGGGAAAAGACAAAGGAGAGGAGGAGAAAACGATGGATAAAAATGAGAGAGAAAAAATGAGAAGATAAGAGAGAGATGAAGAAGAGGAGGAGAAAGAAGAAGACGGGAGAAAGGAAGGTGATAAGATAGACGAAGAAATAAGGAGAACAGAAGAAAGTGAAACGAGAACAGAAGGATCGGAAGGATGAGTACAAGAAAGAAAAACAAGCGAAGAGTTTGATGAAGACGAAGAAAAGGCGCAGAGGATGGTGAAAACGAAGAAGAAGAGGAGAAAGGGGGAAAGACGAAGACGAAGAAGAAGAAGAGAAGAATATTTAAAGAAGATAATGAAGACGAAGAAGAAAAGGAGGAGAGGAGAAAAACGGAGGGGAAGATGAAGAAGAAAAGGAGAAGAGGAGAAAAACGGAGGGGAAGATGAAGATGAAGGAGAAAAGGAGAAGGAGAAAATGGAGGGCAAGATGAAGATGAAGAAGAAAAGGAGAAGAGGAGAAGAGCAGATAGAAGAAGAGGATGATGAAGACGAAGAAGAAAAGGAGAAGAGGAGAAGAGCAGATAGAAGAAGAGGATGATGAAGACGAAGAAGAAAAGGAGAAGAGGAGAAGAGCAGATAGAAGAAGAGGATGATGAAGACGAAGAAGAAAAAGAGAAGAGGAGAAGAGCAGATAGAAGAAGAGGATGATGAAGACGAAGAAGAAAAGGAGAAGAGGAGAAGAGTAGATAGAAGAAGAGGATGATGAAGACGAAGAAGAAAAGGAAAAGAGGAGAAAGAAAGAGGGAAAGATGAAGACGAAGAAGAAAAAGAGAAGAGCAGATAGAAGAAGAAGATGAAGACGAAGAAGAGGAGAAGAGCAGATAGAAGAAGAGGATGATGAAGACGAAGAAGAAAAGGAGAAGAGCAGATAGAAGAAGAGGATGATGAAGACGAAGAAGAAAAGGAGAAAGACGGAGGGGAAGATGAAGACAAAGAAGAAAAGGAGAAAGACGGAGGGGAAGATGAAGACAAAGAAGAAAAGGAGAAGAGGAGAAGAGCAGATAGAAGAAGAGGATGATGAAGACGAAGAAGAAAAGGAGAAGAGGAGAAAGACGGAGGGAAAGATGAAGACGAAGAAGAAAAAGAGAAGAGCAGATAGAAGAAGAGGATGATGAAGACGAAGAAGAAAAGGAGAAGAGGAGAAGAGCAGATAGAAGAAGAAGATGATGAAGACGAAGAAGAAAAGGAGAAGAGGAGAAAGACGGAGGGAAAGATGAAGACGAAGAAGAAAAAGAGAAGAGCAGATAGAAGAAGAGGATGATGAAGACGAAGAAGAAAAGGAGAAGAGGAGAAGAGCAGATAGAAGAAGAGGATGATGAAGACGAAGAAGAAGAGGAGAAGAGCAGATAGAAGAAGAGAATGATGAAGACGAAGAAGAAAAGGAGAAAAGGAGAAAGACGGAAGGGAAGATGAAGACAAAGAAGAAAAGGAGAAAGACGGAGGGGAAGATGAAGACAAAGAAGAAAAGGAGAAGAGGAGAAGAGCAGATAGAAGAAGAGGATGATGAAGACGAAGAAGAAAAGGAGAAGAGGAGAAAGACGGAGGGAAAGATGAAGACGAAGAAGAAAAAGAGAAGAGCAGATAGAAGAAGAGGATGATGAAGACGAAGAAGAAATGGAGAAGAGCAGATAGAAGAAGAGGATGATGAAGACGAAGAAGAAAAGGAGAAGAGGAGAGAGCAGATAGAAGAAGAGGATGATGAAGACGAAGAAGAAAAGGAGAAGAGGAGAAGAGCAGATAGAAGAAGTGGATGAAGAAGACGAAGAAGAAAAAGAGAAGAGCAGATAGAAGAAGAGGATGATGAAGACGAAGAAGAAAAGGAGAAGAGGAGAAAGACGGAGGGGAAGATGAAGACGAAGAAGAAAAAGAGAAGAGTAGATAGAAGAAGAGGGTGATGAAGACGAAGAAGAAAAGGAGAAGAGGAGAAAGACGGAGGGGAAGATGAAGACGAAGAAGAAAAAGAGAAGAGCAGATAGGAGAAGAGGATGATGAAGACGAAGAAGAAAAGGAGAAGAGGAGAAAGACGGAGGGGAAGATGAAGACGAAGAAGAAAAAGAGAAGAGCAGATAGAAGAAGAGGATGATGAAGACGAAGAAGAAAAGGAAAAGAGGAGAAAGACGGAGGGGAAGATGAAGATGAAGAAGAAAAGGAGAAGTTTACAAAGACTAAGAGGCTGATGAAAACGAAGAAAGGTGGAGGAGGAGAAAGACGAAAGAGGGTATTTAAAACGAAGAAGAAAAGGAGAAGAGGATAAAGAAGACGAGGAAGAAAAGTAGAATAGGCAAAAGGCGAAGAGGATGATGAAAAAGAAAAGGAGAAGAGGAGAAATACGAAGATGATGGTGAAGACGAAGAAGCAAACGGGAAGAGGAAAAGATGAAGATGATGAAGAGAAAGAAGAAAAGGACAAAGACGAATAGAAGTGGAAGACGAATTGGAAGAGAATGAAAGTGATGTAAGAGAGAAATAATTATGACAGGAAGACAGACGGATACCAAAGAGGAAATACTAGAAGAGAATTGGAAAAGAAGGGAAAAAATAAGGAAGAATTAAATGAAGGAAAAAAAATGTGATGGAGAAGAGAATAAAGAGGAACGAGAACAAAAGAAAGTAGCAGATAAAGAGAAGAAGGAGATAATATGCCGTCGAAGGAACAGGAGAAGGACAGGAACATGGAGGTGATGAAAATGAGAAGGAAGTACGAAAGAGAACAGAAAAGAGATACAGAAAAGCAAGGGATGGCAAAGAAAGATAAACAGGACAACGAATAAAATGGGATATGCAGAAGAAACAATACAATAAATGAGAAAGCGAGAAAGGAGTAGAAAGTTAAGAACATGTCAGAGGAAAGAGAAAGAAGGAGGAAAAAGAAAGAAGAAGAAGGCGGAATGGGTTAAAATAAAAGAAGACGGAAAATGGAAAACATAAGAAAGGGATATAGAAGAAGATGAGTGGATATACGAAGAGTAAACACAGGAATACAATCAAAGAAATAAATATTAATAAAAACTAGGGAATGAGAAAGCAGATTGAGTATCGTGTTTGGACCGTATTTGATCTGCCAAGAAAAGAACTTAACTAATTTAACAGGATGAATAATGGGAAATACCAAAGTTCTGAAAGTTGTTGAGCTCAGAATCGAACACGTATCTTTCCAATAAAAATCTGTCTCCCAGCCAACTGACCTATTTCGATTCTCTTTTATGTTATAAAAATCACTCCTGCTGCCAACAATAGCAATCATCGCTACTCAGTTCTTATTTTCTTAGTAAGTAACCTCAACAGTGCCGACACCATATCGCTGGAGTCCCACCATGTGCGTGTCTGGTATATATGAAGTGTTGACAGCTCGACATCGCGAGGTAGAAGAGGATGGACGAGAGAGGGATCAGAAATGCTGCCTTACTTAAATTCCACTTAAATGTCTATAATTTCTGTCTCTTGTGAATCATCAACTTCGTCCTTCAGATGTTTTTCTCCCGTCGTCCTAAGCGCAGCTGTCCCTCGTCTTTGATTATAATAATTACCTCTCTTCATTTTCGTTGGGCCCGGTCGTAATTTCAATTTCGTTTGTTTAGTGATGTCCGTGTAGTAGATCAGAACAACTCAACAACCAGAAGTCTTTCCCTTGTAACATAATATCCCGAGCTCTATTCATCCGTAATTTTAGCCTAATTCCCAAGACCTCTTGACTTTTCAGTCTATATTTGAGTTACGTATATCCTACCTTGTAGCTACTTAAGTTCTTCAATCCCACATACCTCAATAATGTTATGCCGAATCTCTGGCTTTCTTTGCTACTGATACATCCATTTCAGTTATCACGGATGTTGCATTTTTATTATTTTCAAACTCTATATATTGAGAATGAAATGACTTTTTTCAACTTTTATTTTTAGAATCAATTTACAAGATCAGTATCATTTTACAGAAGAACAGTTGTTGAATTAAAATGTATTATTATTGCAGAAAATAAAGAAAAGGTTCCGTCACGGATGTTACAAGATTTGTGAACTCACTTCACATCTTATTAACAAAAAGTGTAAAATTCAGGTCTCCGCCTCAAGCAAAAAGAGATTCATTCTCATAGTGTCCATGTGAAAGCTATGCAAATCTCATGGCATTCAATTAGTTCAAAAAAACATAACCGGTAAATATTTTACAGCTGTTTCTTCCGTGTCACGGATGTTACACACATTTTGTCACGGATGTTACAGATGAGTGTCCACAAATGTAGAGTAACGGTCAGCGCGTCTGGCTGCGAAACCAGGTGGCCCGGGTTCGAATCCCGGTCGGGGCAAGTTACCTGGTTGAGGGTTTTCAGGGGTTTTCCCTCAACCCAATACGAGCAAATGCTGGGTAACTTTCGGTGCTGAACCCCGGAGTCATTTCACCGGCATTATCACCTTCATATCATTCAGACGCTAAATAACCTAGATGTTGATACAGAGTCGTAAAATAACCCAATAAAATTTAAAAATATATACAGATGAGTTAATGCCCTTTATTTTTCCAGTTTCGAAACAACTGTGAACTTTCTAAGTCAAAATAATAATAATAATAATAATAATAATAATAATAATAATAATAATAATAATAATAATAGTTTATTTTAACTGGCAGAGTTAAGGCAATTCGGCCTTCTCTTCCACTCAACCAGTACTTACTTACTTACTTACTTACTTACTTACTGGCTTTTAAGGAACCCCGAGGTTCATTGCCGCCCTCACATAAGCCCGCCATTGGTCCCTATTCTGAGCAAGATTAATCCAGTCTCTATCATCATATCCCACCTCCCTGAAATCCATTTTTATATTATCTTCCCATCTACGTCTCGGCCTGCCCAAAGGCCTTTTTCCCTCCGGCCTCCCAGCTAACACTCTATATGCATTTCTGGATTTGCCCTTACGTGCTACATGCCTTGCCCATCTCAAACGTCTGGATTTAATGTTCCTACTTATGTCAGGTGAAGAATACAATGCGTGCAGTTCTGTATTGTGTAACTTTCTCCATTCTCCTGTAACTTCATCCCTCTTAGCCCCAAATATTTTCCTAAGCACCTTATTCTCAAACACCTTTAACCTATGTTCCTCTCTCAAAGTGAGAGTCCAAGTTTTACAACCATACAGAACAACCGGTAATATAACTGTTTTATAAATTCTAACTTTCAGATTTTTCGACAGCAGACTGGATGATAAAAGCTTCTGAACCGAATAATAACAGGCATTTCCCATATTTATTCTGTTTTTAATTTCCTCCCGAGTATCATATAGAAGAGTACAGGGGAAAAAGGGGGATGTCCACTTTCAGGCAAAATTCAGATTTCCATTCGCTTATATACTTCATATGAAGTGAATTCATTCTACACTTAGAAAAGGGGAAGAAAGTTCTTAGTTACAGAATAACTGCTGGTTAAATTCTCCGTATTATATTCGGAATGATAGAGTTTCACATTTTAAAATTGGTTTCCTGAGAATTGTTTAAAAGTGGACATCCCCCCTTTTTCCCCTGGACTCTATTTTATTATTTGTTACTGATGATACAAAATTATTACATTGCTATGAACAGAACACTCACTTGAACTGTAAGATTAATTGTTATTAACCTAAAGTACTAAAAATAAGAAAGATGAGAAAGATTTTTATGCTCATTCCAGCTCAATGACGAAGAATTTTTCCTGTGGCATATGACCTTTGTTTATTATAGTAATATGCATTATAACTTGTAATTTTCTTTCCGCATGGATAAAACAAAATATAAGACATGACTTGGATCCTGAGAAAGTTATCTTTTTTTTTTTCACCAAGAATTTATTTAAATTTTTATTTAAATTCAAATATACAGAATAAAGAAATACAATTACAAAAGAAACAAAGATAAATACAAATAAAATAATACAAGCAATATAAAAGAAGATACAGTAGTATTAACAAAATTTGAGACCGAATGAGCAGCGCTCGTGCTCGGTCGCAGTTCAGATACAATATTAAAATAAAAATAATAATAATAATATAAATAAATAAGTAAAATAAAATAGGAACTAAAATATAATTACAGCGGCAATGGAATTATATAATATAATATTAACACTAGAGAAGAATAATATCGCACGTGAAAAGTAGGACTAATATATATTTCAAAATTATAGAATACAAATATAATATAGGTTGATTAATTCATACACATAGGGTATAAATTTATTTAATCAAATTGAAGATATTAACACGTTTCTAATTTTCTTGTTATATGTTAGTGGGTTACATGTTAGAAGTTCTGGGTGTAATTTAGTTAAAGCATTGTACAACCGAGGGCCAAAATTTATGCTATGCTTTAGACCAGCAGATGTGAGACATTTAGGTTCTACTAATGTTGAATTAATATTTCGTCTTGTGTCATAATTGTGTGTCTGTAATACAAACTTATTACGATTTTTATGATAAAATTTTAACAGCGTATACTTATAAATTTGTTCAATATTAAATACATTAAATTCAGAATAAATTAATTTAGTTGGATAATCGAAACGTTTCTTCAAACAAATTTTAATTATTCGTTTTTGTAGTAAATTTAACGGGCTAAGATTAATTTTAAATTATCTAAATTAAATTTGGCCATCGACGGATATTAAGTTGGCAAAAACCAGAAACCATTGAAGCCGAATAACATCTCACTACTAAATAATAATTATTAATAATTATAAAACATTTGGGTTGCATTCAGAAAGTATTGATTATTCAATCTATCTTAAGTAAGAAGCAATTAATTGCAATCAGTTTCGACCTGATATTTAGATAGATAATATCCTTATTTTTAACTGAAACCAAACTGTAGAAGAAGAAGAAGAAGGTGATGATGATGAACAACAACAACAAAAGATGTATATGATACCAAATATTTCGGCGTCGTGAAAGTTTTTTGTGTTTTTTAAGTGTCAGTAGTAAGTTGTTTTCTCTCAAATCATTTATAATCCCGGGTCAGTGTTTGAAATTGGCAAAGATCGCCCTCTTCCTCATTGTTCTTGCTGACAGTCATTATCACTGTTCCGTCACTTCGACACTCGATAAACTCTCAGCAGAGAGAAAACTCGTTAAAGGAAACACAAATATCGGACTGAAGTCCATTGGACATTAGAGCGATCACTACCAAAAGCTAAATAGCCATGCCCCGTCCTTCTGGGCGTTATAAAGGTCCATTTATCTTGCGCTGATGTGCGAATGTAGACAGGAACGAGTCCGATGTATTTCAGAGGCCGTAGCGCACTTCACGTGGTTCAGCAAGATATAAAGTGCGTGATTTATTGCACAACTCATATTCCTGTAACTGAAGCTGTTGTGGAATTAAACTCCTGCCGATACAACAACAGGTTCGTTCCAACAAGCGGTTCATGGATCAGTTCATGTACGGTTCCTGTACCATCTTATGCGCATGCGCTAGTTGAGCATCTGCTATGGGATTGAAACTGGACTGGACGCTGTTGGAACGCTTTCGCGGATCGTTATGTACTAAATCCAGAGATGCTATAACTGTGATCATCTTTGCTAAGAACGGGATGCTTATTATTATCGTTTTGCAGCTAATTCTAATTGCAGAAAATAGAATTTCGATCATTTTCTATAAAAAGATGACAAAAATATGGAAGGCAAGAATTCCGTTAATTCAATGTCGTGTACTGGGGGACTCTCATCTAAAAATAGTTATTTTTTATTATTAATGTATTTACGTTATTTATTATACTCTTAAACAAAGCTGCATGTTGAAATTGTAATTAACTATTTCAGTACCCAAATAGTTTCCATTCCCTTTCTTTTTGGCGAAAATTTAAATTAAATCTCTAGTTTTATTATTCGTCTGTACTGTCACTTTTCATCTTTAACCTCACTGATGTGAACAGTCGATCATGTCTTTCTTCAGTATCCAGGAGACGTTGGTGAGCTTATGCGCATGCGCGTCTCGCGTACTCTTCCGTACATGCCTCAATCCACTGACTACTCCTGACCGTTCCGAACCCATGTCAAAAGCTTGTTGGAACGCCCGACTGCAGTACATGTTTCCGGTTCAGGACTGATTCGGATTGTGTTGGAACGCTTTTTCTGTAGTGCGCATGCTCACGATGGTTACGGACGGTTCCTGACTGCTGTTGGAACGAACCTAACGTTGACCTTACAACGAGGCCCGCTAAGAATGAACTGTGAGTTTTATAGAACTAGTTGTATGGAGGGACAATGACGCACCGGCAAAAAACCCATTCAAGGTCTGTGTTCACACAAAAACTTGAATATCCTAAACAGATGAAACTCTTAATTATCTGAAATGACTGGACTGCCGGTCTGATGGCCTCCAGCTACGCTCAGCTCTGCTCCACACTCCACGGCATGTTGTGTCGTTTAGGTGTTCCAAGCATGGGCTGGAGATGTTATTTCTTTCACTCATTCTGTGCGCATTTGCTTCAGCCATTCATCATTCGTTTCATGTACTGCTTTCTGTTTCTTTCTTTGTTTGTCCTTAACTTACTCTGTTTTCCACTTCCTTCCTTCTCAAATTTCCATCTCATCTACACTCAATTCAGTAGCTGTTCTTCATTGATGCGTTTGGATCACCAAGTCATCAATCTATCCTTACTTACAAATGGCTTTTAAGGAACCCGGAGGTTCATTGCCGCCCTCACATAAGCCCGCCATCGGTCCCTATCCTGTGCAAGATTAATCCAGTCTCTATCATCATACCCCACCTCCCTCAAATCCATTTTCATATTATCCTCCCATCTACGTCTCGGCCTCCCTAAAAGTCTTTTTCCCTCCGTTCTCCCAACTAACACTCTATATGCATTTCTGGATTCGCCCATACGTGCTACATGAAGTCGCCTATCTATACTAATAACAAATCTGTAGCCGAAATTTTTCTGGTAATTTTTGATTTTCCAAAAATAATTGGTGCCAACATGTATAATTAACCATCCTGAAACCGAAAATCGCTTTTTTGATATTTTTGTTTGTATGTCTGTCTGTCTGGATGTTTGTTACCTTTTCACGCAATAATGGCTGAACGGATTTAGATGAAAATTGGAATATAAATTAAGTTTGTTGTAACTTAGATTTTAGGCTATATGGCATTCAAAATACTTTATTTAAAAGCGGGGTTATAAGGGGGCCTGAATTAAATAAATCGAAATACCTCGCTAATTATTGATTTTTGTGAAAACTGTTACATAACAGAAGTTTCTTTAAAAATGATTTCCGATAAGTTTTATTCTATGCAAAATTTTGATAGGACTGATATTTAAGGATATACAAGACTTTTAAAATAACAATACAGTACATTTTCACCGTCGCCTCAGTTTATAGCGTTGTTGTTCCTGCAGTAACTCCTATGTGCAAAATATACAATTTTTGAGTAGGAAGAAAAAACACATTTATTCATTCCATGGCAATGGTAGATAGGAGATCGTGAATGCTTACATTTTCGAAAGAAAGAAATATAATTACCTATCACTATATATGCTGTATCACTATTTAGGTTATTTGAAGGGTTCAGAACCATAGTGGACCAAGCGCCATTTACTGAAGACGTATAAAACAATGGTTAAAATAAAATTATTACCATAATTCAATGGAAACATATAGCAAGTAATATAAAGTTTGCACAATAAAACTAAATGATTGTCAATCTTCATTAAACTATGATTGCATGTAATAACAATTAAGAAACATGTTAAAGGAATTGTCATTGCACCAAGTGAGTGGTCTCTGGACCAAAATGATCGCATTTTAATTATTTAAATACAATTTAAATTAAGTAACATATTAAAGGATTTATTCTTCTGTCAAACATGAATGTTTCCTGGGTCAAACGTCCTATTTTAATTATGTAATTACTTTATATTTATTTCTAACAGGTGCAGCGGAGCGCACGGGTACGGCTAGTATTGAATATATTTTTAATATTATTCGGTTCACTCAGAAGTTCGTGGCGTTTCTTCGCTGCGATGAAAGTTTTTATTTGAGATCAATAGAAGTCAGAAAGTAATCAGTAATACAGTACATTCTCCTTAAGGGAAACACTGGAATTTTACATGAAGCAAGTAAGTACAGTAGATTGGTTTTTTAAGTAATTGATTAACTAGCGGAACTTACTCGTTTAATTATGTAAGTCTGTGCGGCTTACAGCTGTTTCGGTGCTTCATCACACCATCCTCAGAGCCTACTAGATCTCGGCGTCATCTTTAACTTCTCTGCCTGTTGTGTGGGTGCGTTTGATCGTTGAAAAGTGTTGAAAAGTGGAGTCAAATAGTGTGTGTGTACTGAAATTGATCTGTGTGTTGAGAATTTGGTCAGGGTGTGTTTTAGTGTGTTTGTATATTTCATATTGTTCTAGTGTGTTGAGTTTTTGGTTCTTGGGTTGTATGTGCAGGATTTCCATGTCCACATTTATGTTATTGTATGTGTGGTTAGCATTGGTTATGTGATCGGCATATGTAGATGTATTGTGTCCTCTGATTATTGCTTTAATGTGTTGTCTGTAGCGTGTTTGGAATGATCTGCCTGTCTGTCCTATGTAGAACTTATCGCAACTATTGCATGTGAGTTTGTATACCCCTGTGTGGTCGTATTTATTTGTTTGTGTTTTTTGTGTGTTGAGATGTCTTTGTAGTGTGTTTTCTGTTCTGTATGCTATGTTGTATTTCTGCTTTCTGAATGAAGATGCGATCTTATGTGTGCTTTTGTTTTCATATGTTAGTGTGATGTATTTCTTGTGTTCTTGTGTTTGTGTTGTGTTTTGCGTGTTTTTGTGTTTGTTGAGTTTTTGTTTTGTCTTCCTTATGATGTTGTCTATCATGTTTGGGTTGTAACCGTTTTCTTGTGCTATGTATTTGATTGTGTTCACTTCTTCATTGTAGTGTTGTTGGCTCATGGGTATGTTGAGTAATCTGTGTACCATTGTCCTGAATGCAGCATGTTTGTGTTGTGTGGGGTGATTAGATGTGTTGTGTATGTGTGTGGTGGTGGTGGTTGGTTTTCTGTATATTTTCAAGGTGTGTTTGTTGTCAACTTTTGTTATGGTGATGTCTAGGAAATTTATGGAGTTATTGCTTTCAAGTTTCAGTGTGTATTGGAGTTTTGGGTGTATTTTGTTTATGTATTGGTGTAGTTTGTGTATTTGTCGTTTGTTTCCTTTGTATAGTATGAGTATGTCGTCTACATATCTGTGCCAATATATTATGTTGTCTGCATATGTGTTGCGTTCATTTTTTTTTTCGGGATTTACTTCCAAACCCAAGTATGTGATTATGTCTCGTGACCAGAACATTAGTGCGAAATAGAAACAGAATGCCACGCAATATATTGTCTAGATTACTTAAAAATTACGCCTCATCAGGCACAAGAAACCAAAGAAGATCATTGAAGAGATTCCTCGACATCTGCTTTGAGATCGAAACAGATCAACACTGGCCTAACTCCTGAAAGCTACATGATGGTGATAGTATATTTAATTGTCTAATACAGTGGTTATCAGCACAGCGCACCCTCGGGCTAGCGTATCTTACTCGCAAATAGGACATTGCACTATACAGTGTGTTTCAAAAATACGGGGCATAATTTCAGGTATGTATTTCCCACATGTAGACAATCAAAATAGTTCATTACAACATGTGTCCGGAAATGCTTCATTTCCGAGTTATGGCCTTCACAACATTGAAATTCACCGGAACGTTTTTCTTTCCGCAGGTCGTTGTCATTACAGAAGATGTTCAAAATGTCCACCTCCTGCTTGAATACAGACCTCACATCGATGTCTCATTGACCTGCGAACACGATCCCAAACTCCAGGAGTATTGCGTATGTCCTCAGAACATGCCACAATTCGATTCCGAAGGGATTCCAAATCAGGCACCGGAGACGAATAAACCAATGATTTTAAATGGCCCCACAAGTAGAAATCGAGAGGGTTCAGATCAGGTGAGCGTGGAGGCCAAGCAATTGGGCCACCTCTACCTATCCATCGATCAGGAAACCTTCGATCCAAGTACCGGCGAGCCGTACGACTGAAGTGTGCAGGAGCGCCATCATGCAAGAAGTGAATGTGTTGACGATTGATCAGTGGAGTGTCTTCTAAAACATGAGGTATGGTTCCGGTGAATTTCAATGTTGTGAAGGCCATAACTCGGAAATAAAGCATTTCCGGACACATGTTGTAATGAACTATTTTGATTGTCTACATGTGGGAAATGCATACCTGAAATTATGCCCCGTATTTTTTAAACACTTTGTATAGCAGGCCTGCACAAGGTTTGCGCTCTCCGAGCCGGCTCACAGCTCATGAGCAGAATGCAGATATTAGCTGCGCTCTGTATAAGGGTGGACTGGAAGAAGGGGTGATCTCGTACAAAATATACACAAAAGGAAGTACTATTACGAGTGTTTATGAAATGAATTCCCTTTCAGTGTTTGCAAAACTATCTTGGACTATTATTAATTAATAAAGAAATATTTATTTTACAGAAATAATAGAAATTCTATAGCTACTTAAATGTACAATATCATTTTGTTATTTTTTTATTTATCAGTATATCAAAACGAGGTTTTATGCTGTTGGCAGCTGAAAGGAACAGTAGTCTACTGATCGTAATGAAACATCAGTTACAGATGTTCGATGCCTGCCTTTATTAAAGTTGATTATAGAAAACAGTTGCTCACAAATATAAATGTTGAGCCAAACATAGCAATCATTTCTACAGCCAGCCTGTGTAGTCGTGGATATAATTGCTAATGTTTAGTCTTGTAAAACTCAACCAGGCTAGTAGTATTATTCAAACGATCTTTAGCTCTTAGGTCACATTGAAGATCAATAAGTTCGAGCTGTAAATCGTTAAATGTTAAATGTTATGTTCCGTCTTTTAGATTCCTCCATACTGTACTGTAGCAGTAGGTAAGCAACGTGAAACAGTTACTGAGAATAGGCCTACACACTGCACTCCACTAGATAACTGAGTGGTCGTTTTCCTCTCCTCTACCCAAATCAAGTCTATGGCATTCTGACGTATCTCCGTTTCGGCGAGCGGTAAACACGGCTCTCCCGCATCCATGGCTCCTGATGGGTATGCTTCCGCCCTCTCCCTTCTGCACGACAGTACATATTCAGATATTCTTACCAGTTACCCATTTCAGCGAGCGCTGACAACAACTGGTATAATACTTTTAATCAAGATATTTATGAAAACAACTTTACCAAATTGAAATTAGAAGGTAATTTAAGTCAAGACATTCCAGTAGGAGGAGGAGTAAGACAAGGTGAATCGCTGATCCCACTGCTTTTAATGTAGTAATGAATGGAATAATAAAAAGCATTAAAGATAAAAAAGAATATGAAATAGGCAGAAAAGAAATAAATATTATTTGTTATGCAGATGAACCAGTCCTTATTGCTGGCAGTGAAGACAACCTACAAAAACTCCTCTATCAATTCATGTTGAGTTGCCATAAACATAACATTAAAATATCAGTTGGTTAAACAAAGACTATAACTGTCAGCAAAGAACCTACGAGTATTCGCTGTAAACTGGAATTGCAAGGAAAGATCATAGAACAAGTGATGACATTCAATTATCAAGGAACAGAAATAACAACTAGTAACGGTGCTCTTCAATATGAGGTACAGCTACAAGTCCATAAAGCTGCAAGAATCTCTGGATGCCTGAAAGACTCAATTGGGCCGTATTCATAGACGTTCTTAGCGCGAGCTTCCGGTGGATGATCAGGGAACTAAGGTTTTTCGTATTCATAAACCAGTGTCTGATATATGATATGATATGATATGATATGATATGATATGATATGATATGATATGATATGATATGATATATATGATATGATAATATGATATATGATATGATACATGATATGATATATGATATGACATGATATGATATATGATATGACATGATATATGACACATGATATGATATATGATATGATAGATGATATATGATATATGATATGATATGATGTATGATATATGATATGATATATATGATATGAATGATATATGATATGATATATATGATGTGATATATGATATATGATACGATACGATGTGATATGATATGATTATTTATTTATTTATTTATTTATTTATTTATTTATTTATTTATTTATTTATTTATTTATTTATTTATTTATTATTTTGCCAATAATCGTAACATAAAATATAAAATATGATATATATGATATGATATATGATATAAGTCCACACCTGTGGAGTAACGGTTAGCACGTCTAGCCGCGAAACCAGGTGGCCCGGGTTCGATTCCCGGTCGGGGCAAGTTACCTGGTTGAGGTTTTTTCCGGGGTTTTCCCTCAACCCAATATGAGCAAATGCTGGGTAACTTTCGGTGTTGGACCCCGGAATCATTTCACCGGCATTATCACCTTCATTTCATTCAGACGCTAAATAACCTAAGCTGTTGATAAAGCGTCGTAAAATAACCTACTAAAATAAAAAAAATATACGATATACGATATATGATATGATATGAAGAGTCCACTGCAAGAATGATGGATGTCATTTGGAATACATTTTGCAGGAGAAGCAATTGAAAGTTTGAAATGCTTAGCGCTCAAAGCTTAACTGTGATTTTCCGATCATTACTGGACAATGACTATCAGTGTTAATGCCATATAACTCTCTATGTGCATTCTATATGTCTTAAGCTATGCATTGACAGTCTTGGTTCATTTTCGACAAGAAAGTGACATCCATCATTCTTGCAGTGGATTCTTCATATATTATATTATATGTAATGATACAAAATATGATATATGTACGATATATGATATGAGGTGCACTCGTTATGAATGACTGATTGGCCGGGATCCGACGGAATAAGCGCCGTCTTAAATCACAAATGATTTAAATGATTTACGCATATCATATATATTATTTTAACGTACCAAAGTACATATGAAGTTTCCACCTCCGCACATATGTGGACATTGTCCTACGTTCATAGACATCTATGATGTAGTGCAGAGGGCAGGCCACTAGAGAGAACCCAAGAGGTGGAATTTAAACTGAGACGATTCGATCCGACATAGGGATGGGTATCCGATATGGCTTAGTGGATAAAGCATCAGCACGTAGAGCTGAAAACCCGGGTTCAAATCCCGGTGCCGGAGAGAATTTTTCTCCGTTATACTACTCTTTCATCGTACGACGACGCAGAATATCTGCATGAAAACTTCATATGCAGGCCTAACTTCGGTACATTAAAATAATATACACGGATGTTATTTAGTTAGATTTTAGAATTTAGAGTTCAGAGACGAACTGGATCTGCGTTTGTCGATACAATCACGAAAATTATTCTCCTAAGAATATTTCCACCATAAAATATCTATTCATGACAAATGCTTAGAAAAGGAAACTCACAAATTTCAGGAGAATATCTCGCAACCCGACATAATTGATGCCAGGGTCGCGGCCCGGCGATTGAGAAACACTGTTGTAGATCATCTTTTATTTCCGGTTTAATTTTTTCACGCTTTTAGAGAATCATTCTGTGCTGCCGAACATTGAAATCTTTCAAATCCAAGTTAGAAAATTATCTTATGACGAGTTGCCAAACTAACTTACTATTATGACAAGTGTTGTATTGCATGTTTCCAAGTATTCACATTTTTTTAAATGTTCTAGTGACATTTAACTTATTTTATAGTTTTGTTTTCATATCTCCTGATAATGGTAAGTTATATCTATAATGTGATAACTTGAGCTATATATAATCATAATTTTCCTTACTGTGTGTACCTAAAAATATTGTATTCATTGTATGTTTGTACTTACTTACTTACTTACTGGCTTTTAAGGAACCCGGAGGTTCATTGCCGCCCTCACATAAGCCCGCCATTGGTCCCTATCCTGAGCAAGATTAATCCAGTCTCTACCATCATATCCCACCTCTCTCAAATCCATTTTAATATTATCTTCCCACCTACTCCTCGGCCTCCCCAAAGGTCTTTTTCACTACGGCCTCCCAACTAACACTCTATATGCATTTCTGGATTCGCCCATACGTGCTACATGTCCTGCCCATCTTAAACGTCTGGATTTTATGTTCCTAATTATGTCAGGTGAAGAATACAATGCGTGCAGCTCTCCGTTGTGTAACTTTCTCCATTCTCCTGTAACTTCATCCCTCTTAGCCCCAAATATTTTCCTAAGAACCTTATTCTCAAACACCCTTAATCTCTGTTCCTCTCGCAAAGTGAGAGTCCAAGTTTGTACTGCACTACTTTATTATTATTATTATTATTATTATTATTATTATTATTATTATTATTATTATTTTAAATACTTTTCTTATTTTTTATACTTTGTATGTCTCATTTATTTTGACCTGCTGTTCACATTTTATTATGCTTTCTCCTTTCTTTCTGTATGTTATATATTATGTCTGATTTCTACTTACTTGTTGTTTACATTTTATTATTATTATCTTATTCAGTTTTGTTTGTAAAATTGTAGTGTACTTTGTAAATTTGTAATGTTTTTTGTAACGTAGTTTTACACCTGGTTGAGTGTTAGAGAAGGCCGTATGGCCTCAACACTGCCAGGTTAAATAAATCATTATTATTATTATTATTATTATTATTATTATTATTATTATTATTATTTTTTCTCGGATCTTTTCCCAACTGTATCTACCTTACTTCCTCTTGGTCTTGAAATTTAGACAAATTACGATCTAACTGCATAGAGAAAAAAATATGAACCCTGTATTAAACTACAAGCTACAGACAAAAGTCATTGCTGAATCCCTTCTTCCCGCGCTCCTGTTTTGTGTCCTATATGTAGGCCTATATTGGTAATTATATCACAAAGAAGAGTCGGCGATGTTGCTCTTAAATGGGGCAGCCCGCATAAGAAACAGCACGGAGGAACACGATGTGTCTAAGACAGAAAAACAAGTTCTATCGCAGGATGGACGGCACCAGAAATTCTCCACTTTCATCGTACAACATGATGCTGTAACCTCTTACACCCGTCCACTCACTTGCGTTGTACACAATTCACACCTGCCCTAGAAAAAAAATGTCTTCATAAACAGATCGGCCGCTTCGTGAAGACGAATGCTGGGCACTAACTTCGTGAGGCAATTATATCCATTGCGTGACGACTGACGTCCCGTCAAGTGAAAACGATTGGGAACAGGTGGCTATCAACTGGCACTCAGCAAGTGGCATATCTGTGGGACTACCAAGTTTTTTTAGATTAACTCAAAAAGAATATTTTGTCTGGAAAGCAACATCCTACAGTCAAAGTATTAAGTCGTTTTAGAAAACTTTCCCTTTCACTTCACCAGAAATTCTGTAGCAAGGATTGGCGGAATCAGCAATACTGTAGCATTGGCGGAATCAGCAATAATGTACTGTGGCATTGGCGGAATCACAAATACTATAGCATTGGTAAAATCAGAAATACTGTAGCATTAGTAGAATCAGCAATACTATAGTATTGGTGGAATCAGCAATACTGTACTGTGGCATTGGCGGAATCAGCAATACTGTACTGTGGCATTGGCGGAATTACAAATACTATAGTATTGGTAGAATCAGCAATACTGTAGCATTAGTAGAATCAGCAATACTATAGCATTGGTGGAATCAGCAATACTGTACTGTGGCATTGGCGGAATGCATTGGCGGAATCAGCAATACTATACTGTGGCATTGGCGGAATTACAAATACTATAGTATTGGTAGAATCAGCAATACTGTAGCATTAGTAGAATCAGCAATACTATAGCATTGGTGGAATCAGCAATACTGTACTGTGGCATTGGCGGAATGCATTGGCGGAATCAGCAATACTGTACTGTGGCATTGGCGGAATTACAAATACTATAGTATTGGTATAATAAGCAATACTGTAGCATTAGTAGAATCAGCAATACTATAGCATTGGTGGAATCAGCAATACTGTACTGTGGAATTGGCGGAATCAGCAATACTGTACTGTGGCATTGGCGGAATTACAAATACTATAGTATTGGTAGAATCAGCAATACTGTAGCATTGGTGGAATCAGCAATACTGTAGCATTGGTAGAATCAACAATACTGTAGCATTGGAAGAATCAGCAATACTGTAGGATTGGTGAAATCAGCAATATTGTAGCATCGGCGGAATCAGCAATACTGTAGAAAATTAATATTCAACTCATAATAGTTGGTATCAGATATTTATTATTTTTTTTTTAGTGAAATAAGATGCAAGGTGGTGGTAGTAGTAGTAGTAGTAGTAGTAGTAGTAGTAGTAGTAGTAGTAGTAGTAGTAGTAGTAGTAGTAGTGGTGGTCCACAGCTGTGGAGTAACGGTCAGCGCGTCTGGCCGCGAAACCAGGTGGCCCGGGTTCGAATCCCGGTCGGTGCAAGTTACCTGGTTGAAGTGTTTACGGGGTTTTCCCTCAATCCAATACGAGCAAATGCTGGGTAACTTTCAGTGCTGGACTCCGGACTCATTTCACCGGCATTATCACCTTCATATCATTCAGACGCTAAATAACTTAGATTTTGTTGCAGCGTCGTAAAATAACCCAATAAAATAAAAAATAAAAAAGTAGTAGTAACAGTAATGCCAGTTGTTAAACGATATAACAGTAATATTGATACTAAAAACAAAACTCATCTCCTTTCATCTGGTTTGTAATGAAGCAGTTTGTATGGTAGCCCAGTGATGTCAAAGCAAGCGCATTTTTCTGACCTTGACGTCGTGCGCGGGCAGCAAGAGCTATGTATGGAAAGAGGAAGGGTTGTGTATATGAATAAGTAACCTGTTGGATTAAGAAAACAGTGGTGCACAAACTTCAAACGGAACGTGAAATTTTATGTCGTTATTTTTAAATGGCTTCTTTCTGTTTAATATTATCTATATTGTCTATAAAACAAAAGTACTAACACTGATTTCTTAGTATTGCAGCACTTGTGTTTTAAATCTTAATAACATAATAGAGAGTTAAGAAGGAATATTCACTTAAATTCCATAGTAGTATAATATTATACTGTATTAAGTGAATGAAACACATCATTCATAAAGAAAGTGATATTCCAAAGAAAGAGATTGAGTATGACATGATAAGTTGAATTTATATTGATGGTATCTTTAGCCTTACAAAAGTAATCAATAAACTAATCAAAACAATACCTAGTACTGTATCTGTTTTAAGTGTAACTAATATTACATAACAAAACTCTTATCGCATTATGCTTTTAAGGTGATATTGGTGAGCAACTTCCTATCATCAGAATATTGAATTATTTTCTCGAAATGTGCTAAAGCTATAGAGCTGACATTTCTACAACACATGGGCACGTATCTTTTGCTTATGACGTAACAGTAGTTGCTTTGTTAACTCATTTTCTTACAAACAATTTCCATGCGAATATTTTCAAAATTTTCAATACACTATCTTCAGTAATAAGTAACTAATATACGGTATATTAGATTTACGAAAACATTCTGTAAGGCTACTAAATAAATAGGCCTATACCTGAAAATTTCACTTTTCTATACGAAAAGTTGAGAAAATATTTATTTTGAATAAAAAAATCAAACTTGTGAAAAATGAGCATTAAAATTAAAAACTTACATTCTTATAATGCACTTACACTTCTCAGGCAAATCTAAAAATTACCATGGATACAGTTTTAATAAGTTCTCTTCCCTTTATCCATTGAATCAGTGCTGGCCATCCCTGAATATAGCTCGACCAAGCGGCATATACCACCTCTTTCGTCTGTCTCTTTCCTTTCCGCTGTAAAGCGCTCAGGCTCTCCTGGGCTCTAAAGCGCGCTCCTGTGGCCATCAATTGACATGCCTGTGGTAGGCAATGTTGTTCCATTCGTTCTACGTAATTATATTTATTTATTATTGTACTCTTCTACTAAACTATTTTACTAATACGCAATTTTAAATACGTCAGTAAGTGCGCAATAGATGAAATTGTTAGCGCTTGAAAGTTGGGTCTCTATTAAGGTATTCAAGCAGATTTGGTGATTAATTTAGAACGGCCGTGTGTGAAGAAAGTGTTATGAGAAACAAAGTAAATGACACATAATTACTGGTTAGCCCCTGGCCCGTTTCCAAAGAGACGGCAGAAAGCCACGAGAAATAATAACAGGGGCAATTCGCGTTCATAGCTAGCCTACTGAATGACAGAGTGACGGACTGACATACAGCGGAATGCGAGTCGCAGGTGTTAATTGTGCAATCGGAGGACGCTGGGAACAACTGTGGTTTCGCGGTTTCGGCGGTCCCACAGTCTTTCGCGAAGACAGCGGCTGCTATTTACACAACGCTGTGGACCGCTCCCAGGTTCTGCGTAACACATGTGATGCGGTGCGTAAAATTATCTTTTGTGTGTTTTATTTCTCGTGCGTGTTATCACACAGGTGAGATTTTTGGTTACTATTTCATATATATATATATATATATTCACCAATGAAACGTAAGACTCAATTTAATTTCAACTTACCAGAGCCATCTATAACTGCAATAGTAGTATTTTTATCGGTATAAATTATTTATCGATTTTGTTTTATTGGTTCTGCTGCCTAATTTTATTCGGTTTAATTTCAACCTATCAGAGTCATCTATGACTGCAATAGTAGTATTTTTATCGGTTTAAATTATCGATTCTGTTTTATTGATTCTGCTTCCCAATTTTAACGCGAAACGTTTACGTTTGAGGATCAAATTGACAGAATATTAAAGACGTGTCGACATCTGACGTGATTTCCTTATTGTAAGATGAAATTCCTGAAGTTGATTATAGGGGCAGCATCGCGATGGTGCATCGTTATTACATCCGCCAATAGATGGCAGTTTCTAAATTAAATGTGTAGTATAAATGAGGCAATAGAATAAGTGGACAGCTTCAAATACTTGGGGTATAGGCCAACATTCATTTGAGCAATTACAAATTGCAACTTATGATGGAGGACCAGATTTCACTTCACTAATTAAAACATCGGGATATGCTGATGAGTGATTTCAAATCCATCAGAAGAATACTAAGACATCGAAAAAAATCGAAAAAATCGAAAAATCGAAAGAGAATTGGGAGGACAAATTGAAAAGGCACGCAAAACGCGTCCTTGCAAGGGGTTGGGGGCTGTACAAAACTAAGTATGTGAGCTCCAAGCCTGTTGGCCACTAGTCTCACTCTGGGTTACGCTGCTCCACTGAAGGAGCTCTAGAAAATTTTGAAGGGGAAACCGAAATTGGACGTAACCTCTTAGGTACCACATACGCGAGGGGGACTGAGATTTGATCAAGTGATCACGGAACGGGGCGAGGAGGAGATGGCTGGTGTTTGCCGTTAGGATGGCGAGACGCCGTCATCTGTTGTTTGATGACAAAGCATGTGAAGGCCGTCGGAAGAAGCGCCGTGAAATCTAAGTCTGCAATTTGAGAGGTCCCTGTCCTTTCAAATTGCGACTAATTGAGTGACCTCGTACATTTAATAGACAATTTATATGTTCTGAACTAGGGCATACGTCGTTTATAATAAAGGGGAATATATATGGGGAAGGGCATATAGGTCCGTGGCCCATTTCTTATAGGGCTCATCCCGACATTTGTCTTACGCCTTGGAAAACCACGGAATACCTTAGGCAGGATGAGTTGTCTCATATATAAGAGACTAGCCAATTTGGCTATTATGTAGGAGGTGATTGTTGTCATGAGCCTTGTTGAATCGTCTCAATTTTGAGACCAGCCATTTGGCTATATGATGGCTCAATTACGAAGAGGGGGGAGAGATGTAATTGTTAATTAATTTAGAGGAACATATAGCTCCGTTACTTATTTCCAGGCTACACGGGGAGGTTAAGTCCTCTGCTCCCCCCAGCCTATTGCTTTCTACCACCCCTCATCAAGCAAGGCGGGCTGCGTTTCATATGACGTCACCTACGTTGACATTGAGTCTTCGATAGAGCCTATCCCGATTATTCTTCCTACATACACAATTTCGAAGACCGTGAAATGTTTTTACGTTAATTGCTTTCCAAACTTCGTGAATCGTGGAAATCCTTGTTTCCATAGCGATAGTAGTAATGCTTGGAAAATAAAATTTCGTATTTCAGCTGTCACTAGTCATCGCCATAATAATCATCCTTCATTTAATCGGCAGCGTTATCGATTTCCTCATCACATCTTCACGATATTCACCCCGACGCTCCCATCAGTATTTACCCTACACAGCTACTTCACTTCGCTTCCCGGTCCTGGCCTTGTTTTCTCTTGCGTGAGCAACGATCAATTTTTACGAACTTTTTGTGCTGCAGCTTTTTCAAGTTGTTCCAGTGGCTTGCATCTCGTACATGAGAGTTAAGCGTTCGTATCTGGGGACTATTATTTAAATCACTTAAGCTTACAATAATGTGGTTTTACTTTAAACGGGTTAAGCTTACCGTGACGGAGACAACAGTTTCGGGGCCTTCAAGAGGCAACTGCAAATTGTGTGTCAGCAGTGAAGACGGTGAAGACATTTTGCAGAAAAAATTAGAAAACTTGTAGCATGCATCATGGCCTCCTGTAAAGAGGAGATTTAATATTAAAACAGCCGATTTCCATACTTATGTAATTTTACATAGGATTTATATTGACATAATAATAATAATAATAATAATAATAATAATAATAATAATAATAATAATAGAGGCATAAATTAATAATATACTCATTAACACTCATGAATGAAAACAATGTATAGTTTTTTTCGAGGTTTTCTCCAACTGTAATGCGAATGTCAGGTAATTACGGCGAATCCTCGGCCTCATCTCGCCAAAAAGCCATCTCGCAAAGAAAACAAGAAACGAATAAGAAACAAAAACAAAATAAGAATAAAAACAAGAACAAAACAAAAACGAAACAAAATAAAACAAACGAAAACAAAAAACAAAACAAGAACAAAAAACAACAAAATAAAACAAACGAAAACAGAAACAAAACAAATAGAAAAAAGAAAAGAAAACAAAAAACAAAAATACAAACGGAACAAAACAAAAACGAAACAATACAAAACGAAAAAAACGAGCAAGACAAAACGAAAAAACGAAAAAAAAAAAAAAAACAAAAGAAAAGAAAAAGAAACAAACGAAAACAGAAACAAAACGAACAGAAAAAAGAAAACAAAAGAAAGAAACAAAAATACAAACGGAACAAAACAAAACAAACAAAAGAAAAGAAAATAGAACAAACGAAAACAGAAACAAAACAAACAGAAAAAAGAAAACAAAACAAATATACAAACGGAACAGAACAACAAAAACAAAACAATACAAAACGAAAAAAACGAACAAAACAAAACGAAAAAGCGAAAAAAACAAAAGAAAACAAAACAAACAAAAGAAAAGAAAATGAAACAAACGAAAACAAAAAAACAAGCAAAACATAAACAAGAAGCAAAAAAAAAATGAAAAATTAAAACAAAATCAATACGAAAAAACGAACGAAACAAAACAACCAAAAGAAAACAAAAGCAAAACAAACAAAAAACATAAAAACAATAGAAACAAAATTAAAAAAAGGAAAACAGAAAAAGAAAATCAAAATCAAAGAAATGAATCAAAAGAAATAAATAAATAAATTAGTAATTTTCACGCTCACTAATACTTCACGGCATCGTTTATATTATTACTTGCTGTAGCTCTGGAAACGTATACCTACCACGTCTGACGACGTAAACTATTCGTTTAATGTGGAATAAATCTTCGGTGTTCACCTACTTAGTAACATCAAGTTCCCAAGAAGCTAAACCTTTTGGAATTACTTTACTTGTTGCTTTATTTATCACTTCATTTATTTCTTCGCATGCAATTCGATTTGCACTGTCTGAAACTACTGTATTGTCTATTTAAGATTTCACTTCAAGATTTTGTATACCACCACTGCTTAAGAGTGCATCACCACATAATTGTCAGTAAACAATTAACACCTCAGTACACTGCTACCTCAATTTTGTGGCCAAACTAGTCTTTCTTTAATTTGTGTTGTTCGTGCACTTTCAGCTCTGCACCCTTTTGACTCTACATTCATTGCATGGCCATCGCCGACTGAGGGTCCAATAAACTACCCAGTTGTGAGTCTTACGTCACTCGCGGACCTACGTCGTACCTCGAATGCATTCAGCCTGAACCTGTTCTACTGTACCTTCCGCTGGCCGTACTTACGCTCAATCCTGCGGGCGCAATGATTGGATTCTGATTTCTGAGCATTGTATTCAACATCTATGAACCTGACTTCACTTATAAATTGTTATGCTCATAAATACACTAGTGCAGGTACTGTACATGAATGGCTTCATACCAATTCGCTATCTCCCAATGTAACTAAAACTACTTTAGTCACTTTTTCTTTAACAATTTTTTTCTTAAGTATTTAGGTATTAACTTATGCATACATATTTAAAATATACGCAACAGTTTTCACTCAAAATTGCAAGTGTTCGTGCTTGGAGCAGCTCCAGTTACAAAACGTAATACATACTATAAGTGATAATAAAATTAAGATTTTAAGAAAAAAAATAATTAAAAATAAAATGACAATACATCTATAAAAAAAAGTTAAATAACGAACAGTTTCAATTTAAAAAAATATAACATTTAAATCTCTTACTGAAAATGTTATTATTAAGGTTACTTAATTCTGAACTTATTTTAATAAAGTAATTGTATAATATTGGTCCATAATATGAAGAGATACAATATGTGTCAGAGGAAGAACAATTGTTTGCATACATCTGAAGTCTGATTAATGTAATATGTAGCTAGTCAGCGATGTATGCAATGGAGGGGGAGAGGTACTGGCCATCTTACACCATTATCTCCTGGCTTAGTTGCCTAAGTGGTGCCTTATTGGTATCATTTATCAAGTTCAGATCGGTCTTCGGACAGTTGACTAAAAAATAATATAAGAGGAAATAGTACATTATGCAACGAGCCTATAATGGTAATAATTAAGACGCGAGTATGTTTATGAAACGAGCGCTTGCGCTCGTTTCATAATTTTTTAATACGAGAGCAGTAGGAAGGGGAAGAAGAGGAGAAAGAGGAAGGAGAGGAAAAGGAGGAAGAAGAATAGGAGGAAGAGGAAGAGAAATAGAAAGCAGAATCGAAAGTGTAGGAGGAGGAAGAAGAGGAAGGTTAGAAGGAGGAAGAAGAGGAAGGGGAAGAAGAGGAGGAAGAAGAATAGGAGGAAGAGGAAGAGAAATAGAAAGCAGAATAGAAAGTGTGGGAGGGGGAAGAAGAGGAAGGTTAGAAGGAGGAAGAAGAGGAAGGGGAAGAAGAGGAGAAAGAGGATGGGGAGGAAGAGGAGGAAGAAGAATAGGAGGAAGAGGAAGAGAAATAGGAAGCAGAATAGAAAGTGTAGGAGGAGGAAGAAGAGGAAGGTTAGAAGGAGGAAGAAGAGGAAGGGGAAGAAGAGGAGGAAGAAGAATAGGAGGAAGAGGAAGAGAAATAGGAAGCAGAATAGAAAGTGTAGGAGGAGGAAGAAGAGGAGGGTTAGAAGGAGGAAGAAGAGGAAGGGGAAGGGGAAGAAGAGGAGGAAGAGAGAGAGAAATAGGAAGCAGAATAGAAAGTCTAGGAGGAGGAAGAAGAGGAAGGTTAGAAGGAGGAAGAAGAGGAAGGGGAAGAAGAGGAGGAAGAAGAATAGGAGGAAGAGGAAGAGAAATAGGAAGCAGAATAGAAAGTGTAGGAGGGGGAAGAAGAGGAGGTTAGAAGGAGGAAGAAGAGGAAGGGGAAGAAGAGGAGGAAGAAGAATAGGAGGAAGAGGAAGAGAAATAGGAAGGAGAATAGAAAGTGTGGGAGGGGGAAGAAGAGGAAGGTTAGGAGGAAGAAGAGGAAGGGGAAGAAGAGGAGAAAGAGGATGGGGAGGAAAAGGAGGAAGAAGAATAGGAGGAAGAGGTAGAGAAATAGGAGGCAGAATAGAAAGTGTAAGAGGAGGAAGAAGAGGAAGGGGAAGAAGAGGAGGAAGAAGAATAGGAGGAAGAGGAAGAGAAATAGGAAGCAGAATAGAAAGTGTAGGAGGAGGAAGAAGAGGAGGGTTAGAAGGAGGAAGAAGAGGAAGGGGAAGAAGAGGAGGAAGAGAGAGAGAAATAGGAAGCAGAATAGAAAGTGTAGAAGGAGGAAGAAGAGGAAGGTTAGAAGGAGGAAGAAGAGGAAGGGGAAGAAGAGGAGGAAGAAGAATAGGAGGAAGAGGAAGAGAAATAGGAAGCAGAATAGAAAGTGTAGGAGGAGGGAGAAGAGAGGGTTAGAAGGAGGAAGAAGAGGAAGGGGAAGAAGAGGAGAAAGAGGATGGGGAGGAAGAGGAGGAAGAAGAATAGGAGGAATAGGAAGAGAAATAGGAAGCAGAATAGAAAGTGTAAGAGGAGGAAGAAGAGGAAGGTTAGAAGGAGGAAGAAGAGGAAGGGGAAGAAGAGGAGGAAGAAGAATAGGAGGAAGAGGAAGAGAAATAGGAAGCAGAATAGAAAATGTGGGAGGGGGAAGAAGAGGAAGGTTAGGAGGAAGAAGAGGAAGGGGAAGAAGAGGAGAAAGAGGATGGGGAGGAAGAGGAGGAAGAAGAATAGGAGGAAGAGGAAGAGAAATAGGAGGCAGAATAGAAAGGGTAGGAGGAGAAAGAAGAGGAAAGGGAGGAAGAGAAAGGGGAGGTAGAAGAGGAAGGGGAAGAAGAGGAGGAGGAAGGGGAGGAAGAGGTGGAGAAAGAGCAGAAGGAGCAGGATTACGCAGAATGAGAAGAGATATTAATGAGTGGAAAATTCTTTAAATAGAAATTCAGTGAAAAAACATCACTTGTCATTTGTTGGACTATAGAAGCTTATTAACAGGGTTTGAGGAAAGTAATATTTCAAACCCTGAACCCTTCTCAAGGGTTTTGGTGATTAAAAGTGGCGAATCTCGCTCTGTTCTCATGACAAGCAGACACTGGATCGATTCGAATGAAACTTTTGTAAAACTGTTCGTGCTGATTACGAGTGTAGGAGAATGCTCAGATGATTGCTTGGAGATCCATTACCAAACAGGCGGTGTTGACACCAGCCCTGCTGTTGACATGGTGCGGAGGAGGATCTCTGATTGAAAGGTGGAGCTGCACAAACAATTCTGCTCATTATTTACAAGCTGAGCTGCGTCGATCTTCACTCTGGGATTCGTCTAAATACAGACAACTGCAGTGTATACCTATGAGACCCACAACACGGGGGTTTGTTAGTCATTTTTAGTCTTTCATAATAACAGACGAAGTGCTCTACCTGATTAATACCGAAACCATTACTTTTACTTTTTAGTCATGAAGGGCCGTATTCATAGACATTCTTAGCGCGAGCTTCCGGTGGATGATCAGCGAACGAAAGTTTTTCGTATTCATGTATGTATATATGTATGTATTTATTTACACTGCAAGTGGGCAAGCACCCGGTGGCAGTGGTATATACAATATTAACAATACACTAAACCAGTGTTAGCGATATGATATATGAATCCTGTACAAGTAACCTGTCGATAGCCGGGGGTAGTTTAGCACGCTCGTAGCGCGGGCTAGCGAAATGTCTATGAATAGCACTCTATGTAACCAAAACTGTGACAGAGAATTTATCATTTTGTCATCCAGTCTGCTATCAAAACATCTGAAAGTTAGAATTTATAAATCAGTTGTATTACCGGTTGTTCTGTATGGTTGTGAAACTTGGACTCTCACTTTGAGAGAGGAACAGAGATTAAGGGTGTTTGAGAATAAGGTTCTTAGGAAAATATTTGGGGCTAAGAGGGATGAAGTTAGAGGACAATGGAGAAAGTTACACAACACAGAACTACACGCATTGCTTTCTTCACCTGACATAATTAGGAACATTAAATCCAGACGTTTGAGATGGGCAGGGCATGTAGCACGTATGAGCGAATCCAGAAATGCGTATAGAGTGTTAGTTGGGAGGCTGGAGGTAATAAGACTTTTGGAAGGCCGAGACGTAGATGGGAGGATAATATTAAAATGGATTTGAGGAAGGCGGGATATGATAGAGACTGGATTAATCTTGCTCAGGATAGGGACCGATGGAGGGCTTATGTGAGGGCGGCAATGAACATCCTCGTTCCTTAAAAGTCATAAGTAGTAGTAGTAGTAGTAGTAGTAGTAGTAGTAGTAGTAGTAGTAGTAGTACTTACTTACTTACTTACTGGCTTTTAAGGAACCCGGAGGTTCATTGCCGCCCTCACATAAGCCCACCATTGGTCCCTATCCTCAGCAAGATTAATCCAGTCTCTATCATCATATCCCACCTCCCTCAAATCCATTTTAATATTATCTTCCCACCTACGTCTCGGCCTCCTCAAAGGTCTTTTCCCTCCGGCCTCCCAACTAACACTCTATATGCATTTCTGGAATCGCCCATACGTGCTACATGTCCTGCCAATCTCAAACGTCTGGATTTCATGTTCCTAATTATGTCAGGTGAAGAATACAATGCGTGCAGCTCTGCGTTGTGTAACTTTCTCCATTCTCCTGTAACTTCATCCCTCTTAGCCCCAAATGTTTTCCTAAGAACCTTATTCTCAAATACCCTTAATCTCTGTTCCTCTCTCAAAGTGAGAGTCCAAGTTTCACAACCATACAGAACAACCCGTAATATAACTGTTTTATAAATTCTAACTTTCAGATTTTTTGACAGAAGACTAGATGACAAAAGCTTCTCAACCGAATAATAACACGCATTTCCCATATTTATTCTGCGTTTAATTTCCTCCCGAGTGCCATTTATATTTGTTACTGTTGCTCCAAGATATTTGAATTTTTCCACCCCTTCGAAGGATAAATCTCCAATTTTTATAGTTCCATTTCGTACAATATTCTGGTCACGAGACATAATCATATACTTAGTCTTTCCGGGATTTACTTCCAACCCTATCGCTCTACTTGCTTCCAGTAAAATTTCCGTGTTTTCCCTAATCGTTTGTCGATTTTCTCCTAACATATTCACGTCATCCTCATAGACAAGAAGCTGATGTAACCCGTTCAATTTCAAACCCTCTGTGTTTACCCTGAACTTTTCTAATGGCATATTCTAGAGCGAAGTTAAAAAGTAAAGGTGATAGTGCATCTCCCTGCTTTAGCCCGCAATGAATGGGAAAAGCATCAGATAGAAACTGGCCTATACGGACTCTGCTGTATGTTTCACTGAGACACATTTTAATTAATCGAACTAGTTTCTTGGGAATACCAAATTCAGTAAGAATATTATATAAAACTTCTCTCTTAACCGAGTCATACGCCTTTTTGAAATCTATGAATAACTGATGTACTGCACCCTTATACTCCCATTTTTTCTCCAATATCTGTCGAATACAAAAAATCTGATCAATAGTCGATCTATTACGCCTAAAACCACACTGATGATCCCCAATAATTTCACCTACATATGGAGTTAATCTTTTGAAAAGGATATTCGACAAAATTTTGTACGACGTCAACAAAAGTGATATTCCTCGAAAGTTACCACAGTTGGTTTTGTCCCCCTTTTTAAAAATAGGTACAATTATGGACTCCTTCCATTGTTCTGGTACAATTTCCTTTTCCCAAATAGCAAGTACAAGTTTATAAATTTCGCTATTTAATGCCCTTCTACCCTCTTATATTAATTCTGCTGGAATTTGATCGATACCTGGAGACTTGTACTTTTTCAGATTTTCTATCGCAATTTCGACTTTTGAAAGCGTGGGTTCGGGTATAAATGGCTCAGCAGTTTGTATTTCAAATTCGTCCCGATCATTTCTATTTGGCCTATGTATATTTAGTAGTTGCGCAAAATAGTTTTTCCATCTGTTTAGGATTGATGGAGAGTCTGCAAGCAAGTCACCATTCTCATCCAGTAGTAGTAGTAGTAGTAGTAGTAGTAGTAGTAGTAGTAGTAGTAGTAGTAGTAGTAGTAGTAGTAGTAATAATAATAATAATAATAATAATAATAATAATAATAATAATAATTGAACACTACTTAAAAATTGAATCGTTAAGCTTGAATATTGTGAAATGCATTGTGGCTCTCGAGAAATTACTATTTCTCACTTTTGGCTCTACTCGAGTACCACTGACGTAGATCCTTCACTCATGCCTGATGATCGGCATAGCGGTCATGGTCATTACGGCCGGAACGCCGAATAACAGGGCACTTGCAGCTGTAAACAAACCTGCGTCACTGAGGTGAACGCTATCAGCGATGCTCCCGTTCGCTTGTTCCACTCTGATTTCTAGACGACGAATGCGGCCGGCCGCAAGTGGAAGTTGCGTCAGTGGATTCACATGTAGGTCGAAGAAGCCGCACATCTCCGCTGCCGCGGTTCCTGAACCTGGAATTACGTCATTGCGTGGGACAGCTCAGCGAATACCTGTCGAATATTGCTCAAGTCTGGAAACCTCTGAGATCTTCCTAATTGTATTGCAGACGCGTCATGAAGCCACTTCGGATTGCGTCTTTCACCCATTGCGATCTGCTGTCATCATTGCTGACTACAATGCGTTTCACGAATAGAGAGCGTTGACTCGCATTGTTTCTAAATCAGTAGCAGATCAGTTTTCCAGAAAGGCAAAAGACTACAGTTAACGTTTGAAAAGAAATTTCATAATCCTGGTAGAACATTCGTGTATACAGGGTGTAAGGAGTACAAGTGGCGTCCTTTTCACAGTCGTCGGGGACGGTTTACAGCAGTCATGTCAATTGTTGCCCATAGGAGCAAGCGCGCGCTTTAGAGCCCAGGAGAGCCTGAGCGCTTTACAGCGGAAAGGAAAGAGACAGACGAAAGAGGTGGTATATGCCGCTTGGTCGAGCTATATACAGGGATGGCCAGCACTGATTCAATATGTAAAGGGAAGAGAGCTTATTAAAACTGTATCCATGTTAATTTTTAGATTTGTCTGAAAAATATAAGTGCATAATAATAATAGTAATAATAATAATAATAATAATAATAATAATAATAATAATGATTTATTTAACCTGGCAGAGTTAAGGCCATACGGCCTTCTCTAACACTCAACCAGGAGTAAAGACTGCGTTACGAAAACACTACAAATTTACAAAGTACACTACAATTTTACACACAAAACTGAATAAGATAATAATAATAAAATGTAAACAACAAATAAGAAGAAATCAGACATAATATATAACATACAGAAAGAAAGAAAAAGCATAATAATATGTGAACAGCAGGTCAAAATAAATGAGGCATACAAATTATATAAAAAAATAAAAAAAGACAATTATTCACAATAATAATAATAATAATAATAATAATAATAATAATAATAATAATAAATGAGAATAGTAATAATGATAATAATAATAACAATAATAATAATAATAGTAGTAGTAGTAGTAATAAAATAGTGCAGTACAAAGTATACAGTGAATACAACATTTCTAAGTACACACAATAAGGAAAATTATGATTATATATATAGCTCAACTTATCACATTATAGATATACCATTATCGGAAAATGTGAAAACAAAAATATAAAATAAGTTGAATATCACTAGAACATAAAAAAAAAATGTGAATACGTGGAAACATGCAATACAACACTTGTCATAATAGTAAGTTAGTTTGACAACTCGTCATAAGATAATTTTCTAACTTGGATTTGAAAGATTTCAATGTTCGGCAGTCCTTGACTTCAGGCCGCAGAGAGTTCCAGTGACGAGAGGTAGCAACAGTGAAAGATGAGGAATACAGAGACGATGTGTGAAGTGGAATTTCTAGAGTGTTATCGCGTTGTGATCGAGTATTATAAGAATGTAAGTTTTAATGTTAATGCTCATTTTTCACAAGTTTGATTTTTTTATTCAAAAGAAATATTTTCTCAACTTTCGGTATAGAAAAGTGAAATTTTCAGGTATAGGCCTATTTATATAGTAGCCTTACAGAATGTTTTCGTAAATCTAATATACCGTATATACGTATTACTGAAGATAGTGTATTGAAAATTTTGAAAGTATTCGCATGGAAATTGTTTGCAAGGAAATTAATTAACAAAGCAACTACTGTTACATCATAAGCAAAAGTTACGTGCCCATGTGTTGTAAAAATGTCAGCTCTATAGCTTCAGCACATTTCGAGAAAATAATTTAATATTCTGATGATAGGAAGTTGCTCAAAAATATCACCTTAAAAGCATAATGCGATAAGAGTTTTGTTATGTAATATTAGTTACACTTAAAACAGATACAGTACCTAGGTAACTTTGCTTTGTACTGTAATATTGTTTTGATTAGTTTATTGATTACTTTTGTAAGGCTAAAGATACCATCTATATCAATTCCAACTTATCATGTCATACTCAATCTCTTTCTTTGGAATATCACTTTCTTTATGAATGATGTGTTTCATCCACTTAATACAGTATAATATTATACTACTATGGAATTTAAATGAATATTCCTTCTTAACTCTCTATTATGTTATTAAGATTTAAAACACAAGTGCAATATTAAGAAATCAGTGTTAGTACTTTTGTTTTACAGACAATATAGATAATATTAAACAGAAAGAAGCCATATAAAAATAACGACATAAAATTTCACGTTCCGTTTGAAGTTTGAGCACCACTGTTTTCTTAACCCAACAGGCTGCTTATTCATATACACAACCCTTCCTCTTTCCATACTTAGCGCTTGCTGCCCGCGCACGACGTCAAGGTCAGAAAAATGCTCTTGCTTTGACATCACTCATGTATTGGAAAGAGAAATTTTACATGAACAGACAGTGTGCACCAGGTTTGGATAGGCTATACAAAGTAATTTGAAAACACGAGTCAGCTGAGACATCCTTTAATATTTTGTTAAACGCACGTGTTTTGTTTGGCAGAATAGATCACGCACATCCAGCATGGCATGGTGCTTCGTTTATGGTATTGTATGGCCACCTGTAATGGACAGAGGATGAGAAAACATATGGTGGAACTTCACTTCGAGTCCGGAAATTCCTTGTTTGTGCTATTCATGCCGTTTGGAGTTTTGAATTAAGTACCTTCATTACAAGGAATGGACACTTTATGTTACAAACATACTGCTTATTGTAGGGATATGAAAACTCCATCTTGAAGTCTGAGCTAAAACTATTAATCAAAATTGAGCGGAAAACATGATGATCCAATTAAATTTGTGCTCATATCGGCGTATAAAACAAGATAAAACCCCTCTAAAGTAGTCAACTAAACCAGTGGTATTCAATCTATGGTACACGTACCCCCAGGGGTACGAGGGGTGTCTCAAGAGGTATTATCTCACTGATCCACTGACCACGTATGTAAAAATGCTGACATGTTTTAATATAGCCTATACGTTGATAATGATTGCAGCTTACATATTCTCATTGTTTTTTGTTATATCTCATACAATTACAATGCAATTTGGGTGTACGGAGGTGAAGAAAGTGTATTTTGGGGGTACGCTATCAAAAACGTTAGAATACTACTGAATGGAATCTCCAAACTACAATCCGTAAAAATTTCATTTATCCTAACCTACTTTCAAAAGAATTAGCTGGTAACATGAAATACAAGAAGAATCTATTATTCATTCGTACATTTATTTATTTTCTTTCATTCATTCATTCATTCATTCATTCTTTCTTTCTTTCTTTCTTTCTTCCTTCCTTTCTATCTTCCCTTCTTTCTTCCTTTCTTTCTTTCTTTCTTTCTTTCTTTCTTTCTTTCTTTCTTTCTTTCTTTCTTTCTTTCTCCCTTTCTTGCTTCCTTTCTTCCTTTCTTTCTTCCTTCCTTTCTTTCTTCCTTCCTTTCTTTCTTCCTTCCTTTCTTTCTTTCTTCCTTTCTTTCTTCCATTCTTTCTTCCTTTCTTCCTTATCTTCCTTCCTTTCTTCCTTTCTTTCTTTCTTCTTTTCATTCATTCATTCATTCATTCATTCATTCATTCATTCATTCATTCATTCATTCATTCATTCATTCATTCATTCATTCATTCATTCATTCATTCAAGTAGCTAGTAAGCAAAATGAGTACAATTCAAAAGCATGAAACAAAAATGTACGGTGTGGTTTTAGCCAATAATATAACACAAAATTTACAAATACATTTGACTAAATAGGCCTACAGTAAGTAACTTAATTCAAACCGACCACTAACACACAAGTCAAAAAAGAAACAGAAAAGAGAAAAAAATCACATTTAATACAAATTGACAATCAGACAGAAACCAGTGACATTCAACATACAGTCGACAGAAATAAAAAGGTAAAATATACATACATTTGTTAATATTATATTTCATGAATAATTTTATAAATTTCTTTTCTTTTTTTTTTTTAAGTTCAATTTTACAATATTTCAAATTTGGAGATCCAAACTCATGATCATCTTGTCCTGTACGTACGGGCTATTCCATCTCAAATCGACCGAAATATAGAGAAAATTGACCTTGCAATTTGTAAATACAATGAAAATTTTTCTGTACGTTCACAACTGTGATACAATGCTTTGTGCAAAGTTTGAGGCGTCACAACTTCATAGTGTTTAAATTAAAAATATTTAAATTTATCGTATTTTCATAAAATTAGCAACATTAACTGTTGTGGCTCCGAAACCCTTTCACCCAATAATCAAAATCATGGTTTATTTTGATGCTGAGAAATTAAAGTTTATATTGACATGTAAACAGATTTTCTTACTTTTTATGGAAATGGAGAATTTTCTTCATTAAGACACCTTTGACCACGAAAAAATATTTTTAAAATATATGGTTAGATTCCGCATTGAAAGTACAAATAAACACATAGTTTTTACTGGTGCACCGTTGATAAGAAAGTATTAAAAATAGCAAATAAAGAAAATAAATAGTACGCGCGTGAACTAACCAGCTGACTGTGAGGCGGGAGGTAGCCTAGGCAAGCAAGGCCAGAAGACAAACATGTGATGTTTCGTCTAGTAGCGCATAGCTGGACTAGCTTTATCACAAGTTTTCATAAACACAGGAGTAAAATGATGCCCAACGCTCGCTTATCTTCAGCTCTCGGCCAGTGCGTGCGGTATTGAGCCGTTCAAGTCCAGGCGTGTGAAAATAATTTCTTTAATACCCTCGAAACTTATTGTCGAGCCACTAAGCAAACAATGCGGAAATCCCTCTTAATAATGCAAGTTTTTTTCTCAATATTTTTTACATTTTTACAAATGAGTGACCACACATGTGGAGTAACGGTTAGAGCGTCTAGCCGCGAAACCAGGTGGCCCGGGTTCGATTCCCAGCCGGGGCAAGTTACCTGGTTGAGGTTTTTTCCGGGGTTTTCCCCCAACCCAATATGAGCAAATGCTGGGTAACTCTCGGTGTTGGACCCCGGACTCATTTCACCGGCATTATCACCATCTCATTCAGACGCTAAATAACCTGAGCTGTTGATAAAGCGTCGTAAAATAACCTACTAAAATAAAAAAAAATACAAATGGGCAAAAAGCCTAAGAGTAAGTGAAATCAGATTATCTGTCTCTCTGTGTACAATAAAAATAAGGATTACTTCTTATCATAACCTACCAAATGTCAGCTTCAAAATGAGCTCTCGTTCAATGTTCTGCAGTAAATGGTTCCAGAGTTCTGAACGCTGAAAGAGGCTTGTTTTTATAAAATAGCTAAATTTGTCGCTCAATAGTACGAAAACCGTTTGACTTTCGATAGTATATTTTTGAAAATGCACTGTCCTCAGTACCTTGTATAAATAGGGACAAAATTAGAGCATTAAAACATGCGAGGATGTTTACTGATCGATTTCATATGGAATAGCCCGTACAGTATATCTGCATGTTTTCGTACCTCTCGATATCACTATCTCTCTTCCAGCTTCCTTGGAGGGTGTAACCAGGGGCAAGGAGATATACTTCCGCTCAACAGCAACTCCCCATTGTCAAAAGATTTATAAAGAACACAGTAGAGCGGTCCGATGATGACAGAAAGAGACAGAGAATTGGCATGAGGGAAGCTCAAGAGACAGATTATAATGCCAGTCTGATGACCTCATCCCGCGTTGTCAAATCGTTCACTAAACCGAGAGATGAACTGGCACCAGTCTAATAAGGCCCCCCTTCACAGTGTAAACATAACAGATGACGTAAACAGAGAGATTAGCAAGAAAATGCGAGCACACAGGCAAAAAGAATGCAACAACAAACACTAAGTCAATTACCCCTATAAACAACATAACACCTCATTAAAACACTTCCCACTGATCTCAAACATTTTTGTGTTGAGGGATCATATATTATATACAATCATAAATCATAATACGAGTATAGTTCGTTCCATATTATATCATATTACATAATATAATAGGACTAAATATATCATATCATATCATATCATATCATATCATATCATATCATATCATATCATATCATATCATATCATATCATATCATATCATATCATATCATATCATATCATATATCATATCATATCATATTCACACAGCAGAAATTTTGAACCCAAAATATATAATGAATTAATTAGAGCTTACCCTGAGCTAAGTACACTTAACACACATACATTTAAGAAACAAATCAGATTAATTATTTAATTGTTTAAGCTAATCGAGTTAAAAATTGATACCCTAATATTTATGTACTTTTGTATTTTCTATTTGTATATAGACCCTATTATTACATGCTGTATTATTTTACCATTTATTAATGTTATTGTGCTCAATGAACTCTCTTAATTTTGTGATATATTTTGTATAACTGATCTGAACTGCGCCCGAGCACGAGCTTCTGCTCTTTCGGGCTGCAATGCCTAATGTAGCTCGTGTAAATAAATAAATAAATAAAATTGTGTAGCAAAAAAAATATATATCATATCATATCATATCATATCATATCATATCATATCATATCATATCATATCATATCATATCATATCATATCTATATATATAATTTGAACTGGTAATGGAAATTATACGGAAACGGCTGAACGGATTTTAATAAATGCCCCTCATTTTGAAGCTTAGAACCCGAAGTTTTTCGGAAAAGTAGTAGTTTTCAGTGAAATGCCAATTTTCCTACATAATTTTCCTATTTTCCAAAATCCATCTGTTGTCAGTTTTGAGAACTAATTTTATTCAATCACGGCCGACTTGATTGAATTTCAGAACACACACTACAATAAACAATATGCTATTACACGAAGGCCATGACCTGCAGGATTGCCGACATATTTAGAGCTCAATTCAATTTGTTATTAAAAGCTTATTCTGCAGTGTATAATTTTCTGAGTACAGCTGTGTATTGGATATTCAAATCCACGAAACTTCAGGTGCTTTGATTACATTATTACCATTAGAAATTAAATATTATTATAGTTAATATCATGATGTGCCTATTTTTCATTAATTGTACATAATATTGATGCTATATTGATGACATGAAAGTGAAACGTTTTGAGGTTATGTAAGTAAATGTAGAGAATATCTTAATTTAGATCTTCATTTCTATAATTTACTGAGTGGCTGCTATATATAACTACAAAACTTACGTAAGATAATAATATAGTTATTAAAAATCAAATAAACCAGTGGGGTTGGGTCTTTTTCATATACTTAATGGCGATGTAGTGTAGATATTGATAATTATGTGTCATTGTCTTCAGTGTTGACTCGAGAGAGCGCAAAAATTACAGTTCCTAAGGAAAGATAAAAAGGTATTACTTACTAATAAAATAAGAGGCCTAGAAATTTTGTAGTTTCCAGATCATTTCAGCAAGATCTCTTAGTAGGATAAAATGATTTTACGCTCTACATTTCAAGTTCTACATGCAGCAGCTATACGAAAATGCTATTGTTCGAAAGCTTAGCAAACCTGACATTTTTTTAAGTTTTGCCTACAATCCACAATGACCTGAAATAGCTACTGCTATCGTCCTGACATTGATACTTGCGTTTTCGCGTTGAAACTCAAAAACTGATGTTGGATACGTTCAAGAAAAAGTATTTGGCCTAAAAAAATCCATTCAGAGGGAGTATGTTTCATTATTATGGAAGCAAATAACTATCAAAAAGACAAGTATTCTTCAATGAAAATAAATCTGAAAAAATTTTTATTTGTACGTCTAACGAACTTAGTTTGCAGCAGCATTTGCTGCACAAGCCACTAGTAACGTTTAATGTACGGTATAACCAAGTTACATCAGATCACGTCTAGATCTATGTTAAATCCCTGATCACATAATTTTGACTAATTTCACTGTGCTTGTATCTGGCGACTGCAAAAGAAGTTACATTATAACTCTGATGGAACTGCATGGAGTAATAGCACAGTCTAGTATATACAGTCACGAAGCTCATTACTTAGGGAATATGGATCCATAGATAAAAGTTATAGCTGCTAACCATTAGGATTGCTACTATCGCCTCATCACATACAATGCGAAATAGTACCGGCACAGTCTATTGTTCCTAGTACTCTCAACAATTCAAGCTTCGTGACTTGGTTATCAAATTTTTTTATGAACAACCAGTATCACATAGTTTTCGAGTAAAAAAGACTGATACGGGTGGTCTGAAACACCCGGTAGGCCTATACTAGACTGTGGTAAGAGCTTGTAGCAGTACTTCCACCTAGCGGTCGTTACCAAAAAATTCGACAGTGGAGATCCTGGTGGTTGTTCTCTTTTATATGTTGCCATTTCATAACACGGGAATGGCCAATCTGATATATACGTGACCAGGGGTTAAATCAGATTATGTATGTCAGACCACGACAGATCATGTCATGTAGCCTATGTCAGACCGTGATAGATCACCAATCAAAGCCAACTATCATCAGCTTCACTCCTGTCGCACTTGATGGTACATTTGTTTAATATCTTGTCCCACTTGATTTTCAGATGTTAAATATTTTCATTGTTTCTTTAACAATACAGTGGGCCATGATATTGCGTGGTGGCCGGACTAGTAAATGTAAGTATTAAATTAATATCATGGAGGAAATTCTTGAGAAACTGAAGAATTTTAATTTTAAAAACCTCTAATTTCAAGTCACTGCACGATGGGAGCAGCTTGTAACATCGAGGCAGAGACTAGGCCACCTACCGACACACACCGAGTTCTTTTACCTCTTACATCTATATCACGAGTAGAGTTGTTAGCGGCGATGTTGCCAGATTGCTGAAACTTCAAACTTAATTTCCTAATTAATCGTGCATTTAATCACAAAACGTAATATAGGTTTTCTATTCATTTAAGTGTACCCTATCGTCCCTTTTAATCTGAAAGTTTATTTCATTTTCACTCTGTGTAAATAAAACCCGAATTATTTATTTATTTATTTATTTAATCTGACAGGATTAAGGCCATAAGGCCTTCTCTTCCATCCTACCAGATAGCTCATATAAATACAAAAAAATAAATACAGACACTGATGAAAATAGTACAAATTAATTTTAAGCCCTGTAGAGGGTCAACAGGGTCAAAAGAACACTATAGAGCTCTCATCGAGCTAATACAAGAAAAAAAAAAAAAGAGATAGCAATGATGATACTGATAACTAGACTTCGTTGAATTGCCACACGCAGCATGCAATCAAGTTGCCGATGTACGGTAGTATAGAGGAGGTGAGCGACCGCCCGGTCTCGTAGTAGCAGCAGTTCATGTTAAGAGTTGTGACCGGTCCAAATAGATAGAGCAGCTACAGCTAATGTATACCTATGTAAGCACTTGTTTTTGCATTACTGTGGTTGGAATAGTCAAAGGTTAACATTTGTTCAGTGCAGACAAGAATTCAATCAAACATGCTACAATGAGATTATTGCTGTTCCAAACAATTGTCTTTGGAATACCCTTACCCCCACAGCCAGTCTTGACCCGTTGAAAAACGTGATTGGATGTTGTTAATTATTATTCAGAATAGTACGGCAAAATAATGCCTAGATAGCACAGACAGTTCCTCTGTTGCAGCTGTAAAATCATTGCCTTCTGAACAGCTATTGGAAGATATTCTGTTCATTGATTCTAATTTTAAAATCGTGTCCAAAAGCATCACCCTGTTAGAATCGTCTAAACTACAACTCTCAAAAGCCCTTAATATAGTGTATAAAGTATCACAAATCGTTATCCAAAATAACAATTCACTAATTTCAGAAAAAGTGAAATGTAAGTTGAGAAACATTATTGCTAAAAATTCTGCCTATTCACAACTTCGTACTATAAATGATGTACTATCACGTCACGACAAGACGTGTGAAGTTGGTGTGCTAAAAAGTAGTGACTTCCCGTTCTTCAAATATGCACCTCTTACATCATGTGATGTTGAACGTACATTTTCCCAAAATAAAAACTGTCTTAATTGACCATCGGAGGAGGTTACTTTGCTGTCGTTCAAAATGTACGTAACTCTTCACTGCAATGCACATATTCAAGGATGATGTGAGTATATTACATTAAATTTTAAGAATTAATATATCTCACTATAAAATAATTGTGTATTTATATGTTTAGACATTTCCTACTTCAATGATCATTCATTATATTTCTTGAATGCAGGATACAGGTTTTATTGTAACCGCAGTATAGTGCTCAGTGTTTACATCAGAGGCATACTCCGTACGTTGCACGCCCCCTTCTCATACAGTCTATACCGCGTGCGTAGTAAACCTTACGATTCTCGTGGCAATTCCACGAAGTCTACTGATAACTGATAATAATAATAACAATAATAATAATAAATGTATTACATATTAACTGTCGATTTTACAACAGCATAGTTACAATATTTACATAATGTCACGGGTTAAGCCGAAGTTGCGCAACCTGACAGGTGTTCAACAAGCAATTCCATGAACTAGAATTTAATTTAAATTTGAATTTTGATATTGTCCGACAGTCTCTGACATGTTCAGGGAGAGAGTTCCAGAGGCGTGGAATAGATATGCTGAAGTATGATGAGTAGAAGGATGTTCTGTGCAGAGGAATAGAGAGAAGGTACATGTTCCGGGTTCGAGGTAGTGAAAGGTAAACAAAACGAGATGCTAGGGTGGGTAAGAGGGTGTGGAGATGTGGATGATTTTAAATATTAATAAGAGAGAGTTGAAGAATCGTCTTTCTTTCAGTGGACTCCAAGACAACAATTCTAGTGACGGTGTTACATGATCGAATTTTATAATGTTACAAACGAAACGAACGCAGATATTGTGAACACGCTGTAGTCTATGGGCAAGATCAGTATTATTTATTCCAATACAAGAAAACAACACCAACATTAGCATGCAGTGGGCAGCAACTCCCAGAGAAAGAATGAACTTCAGATTCCCTCTTTGAAGTTAAGCTATATTGGGAGGGAATGAATATTCCGTGAACACTTCTGGAGTTACGTTACTGCGTTACAATGTACCCAATCTATATCTGGATGATCGTTAACTATTCCATTTCAGTGATGAATACTAGTCAAGACCTAATGCTCTGATAATGGGTCGGCTGCACAGTTTTCATGGCCAATCTAACGAAGAGAACAAACCGGATTTAATGAAGAGCTCAGGAACGCCGTGCAAGCACTTGGAGTGGAGGAATTGTGTGCATTGATGAGCAATTGGGAGGTAAATTGAGGGAACGAGATGGAACAAGATAAGCAGCAATGGAAAATGAGGAGAAACAAAAGAGGAAGAAGCAAAGAAAAACTAAGAAATGAAAATAAAGAGAGGAAAAGAGGGTACAAGAGAAAAAGTCGAAGGCAGACATACAGAAAGGAAGACAAAAAAGAGAAAAGTGAGGAAAAAATAATTGAAAGGAAAGTGGGAAGGGAAAGAAAAGAGTGGAATTGAAGAAAATAAAACAAAACCGGGAAGAAGAGGAAATGAAAATAAGAAGAAAGAAAAGAATGGAACAAAGGATGCAAGTGGAATAATAGGAGTACAGGAAAATATACCAATGTAAATTAAAGAAAATGTATCTATGAATATGAAGGAAAATGTAACAATTGACATAAAAGAGCATTAGAATATTCAGTGAAAATAAATGCAACAATGGAAGTAAATGAAAATATAATAATGGAAATAAATAAAACTATAACAATGGTAATAAAATAAAAAGCAAGATATAACATTGGAAATGGAGAACACTATAAAAAGGGAAAAATTTAATAATAATCTTAAAGGAAAAATGTAGTTACTTACTTACTGGCTTTTAAGGAACCCGGAGGTTCATTGCCGCCCTCACATAAGCCCGCCATTGGTCCCTATCCTGAGCAAGATTAATCCATTCTCTATCATATCCCACCTCCCTCAAATCCATTTTAATATTATCCTCCCATCTACGTCTCGGCCTCCCTAAAGGTCTTTTTCCCTCCGGCCTCCCATCTAACACTCTGTATGCATTTCTGGATTCGCCCATACGTGCTACATGCCCTGCCCATCTCAAATGTCTGGATTTAATGTTCCTAATTATGTCAGGTGAAGAATACAATGCGTGCAGTTCTGTGTTGTGTAACTTTCTCCATTCTCCTGTAACTTCATCCCTCTCAGCCCCAAATATTTTCCTAAGCACCTTATTCTCAAACACCCTTAACCTATGTTCCTCTCTCAAAGTGAGAGTCCAAGTTTCACAACCATAAAAACAACAGGTAACATAACTGTTTTATAAATTCTAACTTTCAGATTTTTTGACAGCAGACTAGATGATAAAAGCTTCTCAACCGAATAATAACACGCATTTCCCATATTTATTCTGTGTTTAATGTCCTCCCGAGTATCATTTATATTTGTTACTGTTGCTCCCAGGAATTTGAACTTCTTCACCTCTTCAAAAGATAAATTTCCAATTTTTATAAGAGAGGAAAAGGAAAATGTAGTAATGGGAATAAAAGAAAATGTAAGAGTAATAGTTCTATAGCGAAGATATATGCAACGATGAAAATGAAGGAAAATGTCAAGTACAAAAAAGGGAAAGGTGTTATAATGAACATAAAATGAAATGTAGCAACGGTGATAGAGGAAACTGTCTTAATGGATATACAGGAAATTGTAAAAATGGAAATAAAAGAGAATGTTAGACTCATGCAGTAAAGATAAATGCAGCAATGAAAATAAAGAAAAAGTCACAATGGAAAAAGAGAAATTGTAATAATGAAGAGAAAGGATTTTTAAATAATGAGAAATTTAATAATAAAAAAATGGAATGGACGAAGATAATAGACAAAATTGAATAAAGTAAGTAAAAGCGGACTGACGGAAGGAAAAAAGAAAAGTGAAATAACGGAAGGGAATTAAAAAGTAGAAAGAAAGAATAAAAGTAAAAGAATGAATTAGACTAACACAGTGGAACAACAGAAGAAGAGAGAATGATAAAACGCTACAAGTGAAGAAGAAAAGTGAAATAATTAGAGAAGAAAAGGAAAATGGAAGCAATGGAAAAAAGAAAGGAATACTGAATTAGAGATGGAAAGAAACACAAATAATATTCGCAGGAAAAAAAAAAATGGAACAATTGAAGAAAGAAAAAAATGAACTGTGGAAGGAAAGAAACGGTGATACGAAAAGAAAAAAAAATATTATAAAAGGAAGGAAGAAAAGTAAAGAATAAAGAAAACGAAACAAAAAGAAATATGTAAGAGAAAAAATTGGAGAGCTGCAGAAATAAGAAGAGACGGTGGAAATCCATGTCAGAGTCTTGCATTTAATACTCTATTTAAAGGGTGCAATTGATGTTTTGTTATTTGAAGTGCTGTATCAGTGAAGAAGTGTGTTGTATCAGTGAAGTGTGTTGTGTCAGTGAAGTGTGTTGTGTCAGTGAAGTGTGTTTGTGTCAGTGCAATTTCATAGTTTATAGTGGTAGTGCAAAGTATTTGAACAGTGAAATATTTTTGAAGTGTTAGTGAAATCAGGATAGTGTCAGTGAAATGTGTCGTAGTTCCAGTGCAGTGAGTGAGTTGACAGCGAAATTAGTGTAATGCTGAAAGGTACTTGTGCATGTATGAACATATCATACTCGTGGGTTTTATTTCAAAACTTAGTGTTAAGATACAAATTAGGTTTACTTTAAATGTTATTTTAACTGATCGTGCTTCATTTAATTAGGATGCTCCTTATTATTGTTGTTATTATTATTGTTGTTATTATTATTATTATTATTATTATTATTATTAATTGTCATTATTGAGTATAATTAGTTACCACTGCCACCTGATATTTATTCATTTTCAGTGTGAATAAATACATACATGCACATTCTTCTTCTACCATAAAATGACATTTTTTTTTTTTTTTTTTTTCCATTTTGAATCTTGCGTACACTACTTTTAACACTTGAATATAAGTACTTGATTAACTCGTGTTAATTATGTAAGTCTGTGCAGCTTACAGCTGTTTCGGTGCTTCATCACACCATCTTCAGAGCCTACCACTGGCTCTGAGGATGGTGAGATGAAGCACCGAAACAGCTGTAAGCCGCACAGACTTACATAATTAACACGAGTAAGGCCGCTAGTTAATCAACTACTGAAATTTTTTTGTAACTTGTAAACAGGAATATCACGAAAGACGCTATATGTCGGCGAAATGCATTGACATATTTCTGTCTACGAGAAAGTTTATCTAAAATATACCCGAAGGAGCAGAAAGTGCTCCTTCCTAAGTGGTGTGTTCCGTATCATATTGATCGACTAGAAGAATAACCTACCCGGTCACGTGATTCAAACAGTCCATGAATAGACGGACGCGGATGATTATTTAAATAAGGCAATCTACGAAATACTTTGTGTCTAGTTCTGAACATAACAGACATAAATAAAAAGGAATGCAGATTATAAATTCTACTAGAGGAAGCTTGTGGGAATTGAAAGAGAACGTTAGAACAAATTGATTTCCCGCAATCATTTCTAATTCATGCAGTTGTTACGTATTTACTATACATTGCCGTAAGAGGAAGGCATAACAAACCAACTTGTTAGCAATTGCACAGTCTCAAAGGCATTTTGCTGCATCGACTCATGAAAATGGAACAGACCTCGTCCAGCCTGTACTGAAAGGAGACGAATAACAGCTTTAAACGGAGAGGAAACTGTTAGCAAAAGAGAATGCAGTTTCGGGGTAATATCACAGTCTAGTATATACAGTCACGAAGCTCAATACTTACTAAATATGCATACATAGACAGTTGAAATATGCATCCATAGTTAGTTGTTAGCCACCGGGATCGCTACTATCGCCTCATCAGAGACTCTTTCCCTAGCAGACGATAAAATGTATTGTACTTTCGATATCGCGTTCTTTTGAAAAAATTAACACCTTCCTTCCACTATTGAAATACGAAATACAGAAGGTTCATATATTATTTTCATAAAATATATATATATATATATATATATATATATATATATATATATATATTTTATAAACTCACCTTCCTGGATCTTTCGGAAGAAGGATAACTCTGACTTCTTTTTCTTAGAATTTTTAGTGCAACAAACGTCTCCTTGTCCCATATTATAATATAATAATAATAACATAATAATAATAATTATTATTATTATTGTATTTTAGCCATTTACAGTTATTACAACCGATAACAAACATTTCACAGTTTACACAATTTTTTTTTACAATTTTACTGAGCGAGAGGAAGATCGTTTTTTTTTTTGCGTCAAAATATTAAGGGAATGTTCTGAGACACGTTTCTGCACAAAACCGGTCCTTTTCTCGTTCATTAAATTGTAAAAAAATTCTCAAAAAGTACTATCATAATATCATTAGTATCACAATTTTACCAACCTTTACCCTATCTCTAAATTACCAACCTTTACCCTATTATTTAATGGCACGTATTAAAGCGTGATTCAACATACAATTTCTTTATACGTTGTAAAATTACAAAAAAAAAAAAACAACAAAAAACAAAAACAAACACCTCATCTCATACAAATTCACCACTATTAAAAATGTGTTCTGTCAAATATCCGGACTGTATTTATCACCCAGAATTTCACAAATTCCTTTTGAATGATTCGGTGTAATGAAAGGAGATAAGATAAATGCAATACAATTTTTTTAGTAAATACATTAAACATTATGCTTTACCTGCAGACTTACTGAAGGCTTTACCAATAACCAAAAATGTATTTAAAAATAGGCTTAAGGACTTTACTAATAGACGGTAGTATATTATACTTACTTACTTACAAATGGCTTTTAAGGAACCCGAACGTTCATTGCCGCCCTCACATAAGCCCGCCAGCGGTCCCTATCCTGTGCAAGATTAATCCAGTCTCTATCATCATATCCCACCTCCCTCAAATCCATTTTAATATTATCCTCCCATCTACGTCTTGGCCTCCCCAAAGGTCTTTTTCCCTCCGGTCTCCCAACTAACACTCTATATGCATTTCTGGATTCGCCCATATGTGCTACATGCCTGCCCATCTCAAACGTCTGGATTTAATGTTCCTAATTATGTCAGGTGAAGAATACAATGCGTGCAGTTCTGCGTTGTGTAACTTTCTCCATTCTCCTGTAACTTCATCCCGCTTAGCTCCAAATATTTTCCTAAGCACCTTATTCTCAAACACCCTTAACCTATGTTCCTCTCTCAGAGTGAGAGTCCAAGTTTCACAACCATACAGAACAACCGGTAATATAACTGTTTTATAAATTCTAACTTTCAGATTTTTTGACAGCAGACTAGATGATAAAAGCTTCTCAACCGAATAATAACACGCATTTCCCACATTCATTTTGCGTTTAATTTCCTCCCGATTGTAATTTATATTTGTTACTGTTGCTCCAAGGTATTTGAATTTTTCCACCCCTTCGAAGGATAAATTTCCAATTTTTATATTTCCATTTCGTACAATATTCTGGTCACGAGACATAATCATATACTTTATCTTTTCGGGATTTACTTCCAAACCGATCGCTTTACTTGCTTCAAGTAAAATTTCCGTGTTTTCCCTAATCGTTTGTGGATTTTCTCCTAACATATTCACGTCATCCGCATAGACAAGAAGCTGATGTAACCCGTTCAATTCCAAACCCTGTCTGTTATCCTGAACTTTCCTAATGGCATATTCTAAAGCGAAGTTAAAAAGTAAAGGTGATAGTGTATCTCCCTGCCTTAGCCCGCAGTGAATTGGAAAAGCATCAGATAGAAACTGACCTATACGGACTCTGCTGTATGTTTCACTGAGACACATTTTAATTAATCGAACTAGTTTCTTGGGAATACCAAATATTATTATTATTATTATTATTATTATTATTATTATTATTTATTGTTTTTATTAGTTGTGTTTATTATTAATTGTCACTATTGAGTGTAATTAGTTACCACTGCCACCAGGTATATACCCATTTGCAGTGTGAATAAATACATACATACATTATACTTTTTAAATTGTACATTTCTAACTACTGATGCATATTATCAAAGCCAGAAGGCATTATAGAATCCCCTTAATTTGAAACTGTAAACACACAGAACAGACACATTCTGTAGGGCTGGGGGAGAGGGAAATGGTGTCCCAAGAGACAATCAACTCCCCCTTTCGTCCTCACGTATCGCTGAACACAGCGATACCAGAAATGCTTACTTTCAGAAGAACTATTGCAACGTGTGTGCTTTCTCACATCTTTGATTTCCTCTTCCTCTGGTCGGACTGTTTGAAGAACGCACACGGTATGCAAACGTCACTTTTTAATTAAATTTCTGTATTTATACATCGGTGCATCATTAAAACACAGAGAAGTCATACTTCACGTAACGAGCACTTTGTGGATATTAAAATCTGTTGCTAGGGAATCCCTTTTCTAGTGACGTAACGAGCCTTGGCAACAGAAAGTAACTTCTCCACTTTATTTAGTGGGCTTATTTGCTCCGGGCACTTAACCTTGGTCCTATAAATGTTCTTAAACTTGCTACCTTCATAGTTAATCAACCAATCAATAAATAAAGCAACCATCAGACCCACCTGAATCTAACATGGTGCCTTAGTAAGTTTAGTCTGTATAGCTCTATTGATGAATTGTTTATGATTATGAACAAATTTGTATAGCTTAACGAAAATATGCTTGTAAATTGAATTAATATGCTTACTTTGTATTGTATATGTTACTATAGTTTCGGCTGATGAATTGTATACTTATTTACTGGCTTTTGAGGAACCCGGAGGTTCATTGCCGCCCTCACATAAGCCCGCCATTGGTCCCTATCCTGAGCAAGATCAATCCATTCTCTATCATCATATCCCACCTCCCTCAAATCCATTTTAATATTATCCTCCTAACTACGTCTCGGCCTCTCTAAAGGTCTTTTTCCCTCCGGCCCCCCAACTAACACTCTATATGCATTTCTGGAGTCGCCCATACGTGCCACATGCCCTGCCCATCTCAAACGTCTGGATGTAATGTTCCTAATTATGTCAGGTGAAGAATACAATGCGTGCAGTTCTGTGTTGTGTAACTTTCTCCATTCTCCTGTAACTTTATCCCTCTTAGTCCCAAATATTTTCCTAAGCACCTTATTGTCAAACACCCTTAATCTATGTTCCTCTTTCAAAGTGAGAGTCCAAGTTTCACAACCATAAAGGACAACCGGTAATATAGCTGTTTTGTAAATTCTAATTTTTAGATTTTTTGAGAGCAGATTGGATAATAAAAGCTTCTCAACCGAATAATAACAGCCATTTCCCATATTTATTCTGTGTTTAATTTCCTCCCGAGTATCATTTATATTTGTTACTGTTGCTCCAAGATATTTGAACTTCTCCACCTTTTCAAAAGAAAAATTTCCAATTTTTATATTTCCATTTCGTACAATATTCTGGTCACGAGACATAATCATATACTTTGTCTTTTCGGGATTTACTTCCAAACCTATCTCTTTACTTGCTTCCAATAAAACTTCAGTCTTTTCTCTAATCGTTTGTGCCTTAAATTGAATAGTAATATATATAGCTCTATTGATAAATGGTTTGTGTTTGTAATTTGAAGTAATTTGCATGATATGTATTATCAATTTCTGTATATTACAACTGATTGAATTGTTTATGCCTTAAATTTAATTAACTTACTTGTTTTGTATTATATGTTATAGCTCAACTGATGAATAATCGTTTGCGTTTGTAAATTTAATTAATCTGACTGGCTATGTCTATATTTTTAGTAGAGCCATCGATGTAGCTCAGTCGGCAGACTCGCTGGCCTGCTGATCCGGATCTGCGTTCGGGCTTGAGTTGGATCCCCCACTTGGTCTCATTGAATGGCTTCTTCCGAGGTTTTACCCAGCCGTGGGACTGAAGCCGGATGGTCTATGGCGAGTCCTCGCCCTAACTCCATTTCACCCCCTTTGGTGTGATTACCTGGTTGGGTTTTTACCGAGGTTTTCCCCAACCATAAGGCAAATGCTGGATAATCTTCTGGCGAATCCTCGGGCCTCACATCATCTCACTAAGGCTCGCCAAAATATTGTTAAAAATTGTAGAAAATTGCAAAATTGTAAAACTATAAAAATTGCAAAATATTGTGAAAATCGTAAAAATTTTAAAAATTGTAATTGTAATATTGTAAAATGTTCGACTTGTTCCACATCTTAAAGCTTCATTGTTCATGTAAGATCTATGGAAGATAATAAATGAAATGAAAAAAAAAAAAAAAAAAAAAAAAACTATTGACCTGAAGCAACAATACCTGCTTGTATATTGGATGACTATATTGTGACAGCGACGTGAGATTCGAACTCACGACCAGCGTCTCGCAAGAGAGCAGACCGCGCGGGCTTCACGGAGCACTGAGAGACGGCGCGCGGCGGAGAGAGGGGAAAGGGCCTACGCGGCGAGGGAGATCGCGCGCGCAGCTGCTTACGGAGTGAAGGGGGAACGGACCTTCCCGACTCTTCCAGAAGCCCGTCGAAGTGGAAAAATCGCGAATTCGAAGTCTCTCGGTTACGTTGCTGTGGTTATAAATTACGGACGCGAAGGAGTGTGTGTGTCATTCATGATTAGTTCAGTCAGTAAGCCAGTGAACAGAGCAAGCCAGTCTTGTGTACCGGAGTTCGACTCGAGTGTGCGTCCGCAACTGTGCCAGCATCCGAAGGCCTGAGTTCGAGTGCAGTGGACCGCAGTTGGAGGGACCTGAGTTCGAGTGCAGTGGACCGCAGTTGGAGGGACCTGAGTTCGAGTACAGTGAACTGTCTCTGAAGGTCTGTGGTTCGAGATACTGTGAACTCGAGTGACTGAGCTAGAAGAACTGTGAACCGAGAACTGATAGTTCTGATTTGTAAATAGTGCTTTGTAAATAGTAGTTAAGATTAACAGTTCATTGTTGTTCGTAATAGTCCAAGTAAATTGTCATTGCCGTAAGTGGAGTGCTATAACGAATACTGTGTTGAGTGAAAATCCAATTGTTGACGAGAGCGTTTAAGGCGAATTGTAGAAAGGAATTATTGTTGGAAGAATAAAATCCTATTGTTGAGTGGAAATAAAATTCACAATATAATAGTACATTATGCAACGAGCCTATAATGGTAGTAATTAAGACGCGAGTATGTTTATGAAACGAGCGCAAGCGAGTTTCACAATTTTCATACGAGAGTCTTAATTACCATTATAGGCAAGTTTCATACGATTTTTTATGCTCGACCATATTTCTAACTTGAAATTATTCATAAGTATTCATATTATTCTTATCTGAGTGAGGAGCGGAACTGACCTTGTGCAATATCTCGTAAATTGTGAGATGTACGCAGACGCGAAAGTGTTGATTTTTTCCGAGGAACAAATGTCATTGACATTGATATAATCTAGAGAGTAAAATGAACATTAATCTTGATATAACCTTGAAATTGATTTAGACATTGAAAAACGAGATGACAAATTGAATTTGTTTGAATATTATTTACAATTAACGCTAATTATTATAGTAACAGAACATAACCTTCTGCGACAGTATTGGATTTCCAGCCTCCGTGACGTTTCTCTAGTTGTCTTTCGATTGCATATCCGAGAATAATCGATACTTGCACTTTCATATTGCTACAATGGTGTTTTCTGATTGGTGGAAAACCTGAACTTTAATGAATAGGTGTACTTTAATGAGGTCCAATAAAGGGCTGCTACCAGGTGTATAATTACTACATTTCGGCATGGTCGAGCGTAAAAAATAAATAAATATATAATTAGACTAAAAAATATAGCAATAAGGAACACAATATCTTTGTACAATTTTATTCAAGGCAGCAATTCGATCCAAACACAATTATTCTTTGTATAAAATCTAACTTTACAGACTGCATTTGCTAACAATTGAGTCAAACACAACATTGATTCAAAAACATAGGACTTGATACAACTATAATGAGACTTATATTACAATAATATTTCTTTGTAAACAATGTTTTCTGTATATGCTATAGTCGCAATCTTAGCCTGCTTTATACCTCTGCTTTATAAATCACTGTATAGTAGCCTCGTTTAATTATTAGGCAGCGGCATTCCTTTTAAAATTTGTAGGCCTTTATTGCATGCACCGATAATAAAATGAAAATGCGACGTTGTCACGTCTTGTTTGTTGCTGCTATATATTAGTACAGGGACATCACTTTATTTTTACCAACATTTTTAACATTAACCTGGCTATACTCGGAAACTCAATTGCCCCCGTCCATTACAGGAATTTGATGTTACTAGTGCAATATTAAACAAATCAGTTTACTAGGTATAGGAGGAGAGAAGAGTAGTGTATCCATTTATGTTGTAGGAAAATACGATATTACGATTTTCAGTTTGATTATCACTTTTACGGAATTTATCAAAATACAGTAGAGTAATAACATTTTTTTTTTCAAAAACTCAACTTTTCAGGCAGCTATGTTCGTTATGTAATGTCTACTTTATTTAGCATATTAATTATTGGTGTTAACATACAATATAGAGAGCGCATTTAAATTGAGGGGGTCATAAGTAAAAGGCTGTAAGTGCACTTAAGTTACTTTTGAGAAAATGGGGTTTAAATATTTAAGCTTTCGTAAAATCGGTGAAATTTTTATTTAAATTTTAATGTGTGATGCGATTAAAATATCCCTAAAATTTTAGATACTTTTGCTTACACTGGATGCACTTAACTCATGTTATTACAAATGTCACTAGCATTCCTTTGCTTCTAGCCACCTCAATTCAAAATAAGCTAATCTGAATTTTTAAATAAATTGCTGAAAATGGTTGCCGTTCATTACAATGCAGGCTTCAATTCAGTACGCATATTATTAAAAACATTTTGAAGCATATTCTCTGAAATTGAATTTATCGTTTCTTGAATATAATTTTTTAGTACGATATTATTAATATAGGTTCTTTCTTCTATAGAAAACGCAACCATATTTCTGAAACACACTATACACTGCAGTGTTTACTTCAGTGCTTGAAGACTTCGAATGCAACAGCGGCCGTAAGTTTGTGTGTCTGACGGGAGCAAGGACATTAGTGAAGGGGTGGGAGTGAAGTACATTCAGAAATGCAGGTACAATAAAAATGCAAGTAAAAATAAAATGATGTTCCTATATAACATGGAACAAGACACACTGCTAAAATTTGCAACTCTGGTTTATATATACACTCCGCGTGGAGTATTGGAGCGGCCTTCAAAAGACTTGACGACAATGGACAGCGCGACATAATTAAAATTATTGAAACTACAAAGCTTCCGTCCTCTTTGACACCGCTAGCCTACTAATTGAACGTGGCTACTTTACAAAATTCGTGGGTGTTATGTAGAGGTAAAAATTAGAGTAAAATGTTATGTAGCACTTTTTCTGAAATTGGTTTATGTATATATGTTTTCTTCGTCAATAGGGAGACCCATTCCAGAACATTTTTTCTTCCAGATTTCCAGGGATTTTTGCAAATATATTTTGAATAACATGTGACCATAATATCGTCTGAAAGATTTTTTTCCTATTTTAACTTTTGATATCGCGCCATATTCTAGAAAATACAACAATGAAAAGAAACACGCTGGTTGACAGGTGTCCCCCACGTGAGTGCTGATGGGTTAAATTGTGATTTGTTTCTCTAAACGGCCCCGAGGAAATTTGCTTTCTGAACGCACCTCGTATAAGGCCGTGGATTTGTATGTGTCCATTACATATGAATAGAAACAGGATTTCCATGCAAATATATACAGTTTGCTACAGTTCTCAAACTTTGTAAATATCCGTTTCATGGCTTAGTGATTCGAAATGCGTATACTTTTTCCGTACATATTTACAGGTTTTGGTCCTTTTAGTGGTAAATACATGCATAATTTATGTTTTTTTTTTTTTTAGATTTTAAGTTTAATAATGCATATTTTGAGGTTCATGTTGCATATTACGTCCATTTTTATAGTTTCATTGCATATTTTATATTAAATTACATGATAGTGCATTTTATAAATGTTGCCTCGTAGAGTTTGGTGTTTCTGAGCTTACAATATTTGACTTTGAACTTTACTAGCTAATCCTCTCATTGTATTGTCACACTGGAATTCCACACTCCTGTTCTATACAAGTCTTACCCTGAGGCTAAAATTATTATTAGAAGGATGCCTCTTCTGCTCCCTTCCATACTTTGTAGTTTGGCGACAATAACACTAACATGCTTCCCCTAACATTCCTTTAATTTGAACAGGCAGATAGGTAGAAGGTCTGTAGTAGGCTACATGTACAGGTGTTTTGTGAATTAGCTACTGTGTGTTTGTGTTCTGTGAAGTGTTGTAATGCCCCTGATTAAATGTTCGAGAAGAGATCTTGTGGCACAGTGGATCAAGGGAAAGAATATCTTAGAAATTTGGAAAAACTGTTAGTAGTACATTCTGCCATTCGAAAATAAAATCTAAGTTTCAATTTTGATAGTGCATATTTTCAGTGTTTTTCTTTTTCTTCCTTCATTGTGCATATTTGGCTATTTGATAGTGCATGGATGCATGCGTATTTTACGATTTGATAGTGCATGAAAATCCTGTCTCTACATATGAGCAACTGATGAAGTTTCTTTAAAACTGTGTAATTTCAGGAAATGTTGCTTGAATTTAATGGCAAGCACAGGATTAGAGGGGCACTTCTCACTCCTCGCTTTGTTCCCGTATCAACGCTGGGTTCCTTCCCATCCCCGGGGGGGGGCAGCAGCCGACGCTTGCTTGGGCAAGGCCTTCGTGTACTATCAGGGCGGCAGAACCGCTCAAAGCGGGCGAAGTCTAATTGCGTTCAATCTCGTTCAGGTGCCGATCGATCGACAGTCAACTTGCCAGAATTTGTACACCAGGCCTCTGTGTCACTATTCATTATTCCGGCTGGGTGGTTGTCGGTCACTTCGCCGACCCTTCCTTCATTTTCCGGAGCTCTTCCAGGCCAGCCTGCACTACGGCACACGGCAACCAGTTGCTTCAACAGCGGCCGGCTAACGCAGAACAAACCTTATCGTGCGTCCACGATAATTTCGAAACTGAATGCAGAACTTTATTTAAAAACGTTCAAAAATTAAATTCATTTGAGGGGGATTCGTGTGAAATTTTGATCACTTTGTATTGGTTTCTTTCTTTCTTCCTTCCTTTCTTCCTTCCTTCCTTCCTACCTTCCTTCCTTTCTTCCTTTCTTCCTTTCTTCCTTTCTTCCTTTCTTCCTTCCTTTCTTTCTTTCTTTCTTTCTTTCTTTCTTTCTTCCTTCCTTCCTTCCTTTCTTTCTTCCTTTCTCCCTTTCTTTCTTTCTTCCTTTCTTCCTTCCTTCCTTTCTTTTTATTTCTTCTCTTTTCTTGTGAAAAATAAATCAGTAATATCTTATTTATACAGAGTGTTACCGAGGTGGTGTTACAAACTTTCAAGGATGAAGGCGAAGGGCACATGTATCAATTTGAGATAAGGAACCTTCGTCCGGAAATGACCGAGTCGACAGTTACAAGCAAAAATAGTTGTGTGGAAATGAAATAATTTTATTCCTCTGTACACCTTATTTATGTGTATTTATCTGTACATCTTACACATACTGCAGCCGTGGCGAAAACGTCATCGTGCACCGTGCCACTGCGTAACCTGCAACGTGCATAGCACCTATGGAGGAGTTATATTACCGGTTCTTCTGTATGGTTGTGAAACTTGGACTCTCACTCTGAGAGAGGAACATAGGTTCAGGGTGTTTGAGAATAAGGTGCTAAGGAAAATATTTGGGGCTAAGCGGGATGAAGTTACAGGAGAATGGAGAAAGTTACACAACACAGAACTGCACGCATTGTATTCTTCACCTGACATAATTAGGAACATTAAATCCAGACGTTTGAGATGGGCAGGGCATGTAGCACGTATGGGCGAATCCAGAAATGCATATAGAGTGTTAGTTGGGAGACCGGAGGGAAAAAGACCTTTAGGGAGGCCGAGACGTAGATGGGAGGATAATATTAAAATGGATCTGAGGGAGGTGGGGTATGATGATAGAGACTGGATTAATCTTGCACAGGATAGGGACCGCTGGCGGGCTTATGTGAGGGCGGCAATGAACCTTCGGGTTCCTTAAAAGCCATTTGTAAGTAAGTAAGTACCAGGCTACAAACTAGTGTTTAGTACGTGTAACGAAGAAAGAAATGAACAAGAAAACATAGGACACATTATCACAACCTAAAATTAACTGTCTTCAGAATGTCTCTGAGACAAAGTTTCAAAATCAGGAATTATGTCACTTACTGCCAGTCGTAGTTGATCACGAAGGTATATATTAGTCCTACTTTTCACGTGCGATATTATTCTTCTATAGTGTTAATATTATATTATATAATTCCATTGCCGCTGTAATTATATTTTAGTTCCTATTTTATTTTACTTATTTATTTATATTATTATTTTTTTTTATTCTAATATTATATCTGAACTGCGACCGAGCACGAGCGCTGCTCATTCGGTCTCAAATTTTGTTAATACTACTGTATCTTCTTTTTATATTGCTTGTATTATTTTATTTGTATTTCTCTTTGTTTGTTTTGTAATTATATTTCTTTATTCTGTATATTTGAAATAAATAAATAAATAAATAATAAATTTGTCTGTGAGTCGTGATCTAAATTTGGTTTTTACTATTTTCATTGTTGAAAATAATTTTTCAAAAACGTAAATTATGCAAAAGAACGAAGCTTCGAATGTTTACTTTTTGGCAAAGATTTGAAAAGTTCAACATTTGTCAAGTCCTTACATCTAGCTTTCATTTAACATCACATTGTAAATCTGTGAGTTTAAATTGAAGATCTAACCGCATTATTCGTACATCTGCTGAAAAAGGATCGATGTACAGAGATAATAATAATAATAATAATAATTATAATAATAATAATAATAATAATAATAACACTTAACCTCTTAATGTTTCATCAGTAACATGTAGTATAATGCCGTTTTATGTTATGCAACCGTTTTCTCGTAATACTTGTGACCAAATCATACATTTAATATTCTCATCATATTGGCAGCAAAAAATGCGTCCTCCCATCCTACTTGGAACTTTCGTTTTTGCAGAGGTACATGGTTTCGAGAGAGACATTGCGACGATATGCCACTCGCAGATCAGAGACAAATACAAATGGAACGGAGTTTGACTCCAGTGAGTGAGAGGGTGGGGGTTGTGGGAGGTAGAAAGCACAGCTATCATTGCGAGCCACAATGTGCTCGTGAGTCGCATTTTCGCCACTGCTGACATACTGTATTCATCTGACGTTGTTTACGTTGTCTACTTACAGTATTCCGTTCAGTGCGCTGTCTGAGGGATGGGGACAGGAAACTACACTAAAGCAATGCAGATAGCGTAATGTGTAACGGACATGGTCGGTCCTGATATGCACGTCTGTAGACAGCAGTGTATGTGTACAAGTTGCAGTGTCCAGTCGATCAGTGCTAGTGAAATGGAGGAGTACACGAGAGCGGAATAAGCAGACCTGATTTTCGAATACGGATGAGCCAATGGGAACAGTAGACAAGCTCACAGATTGTATCGGGACAAGTACCCACGTAGGAGACATCCGGCCTATACCATCTTTCCACCACTATTCCAAACGTTAAAGGAAGAAGGGCACGTATTGCCAAATTACAATTCCATTTCCACACAACTATTTTTGCTTATAACTTTCGACTCAATCATTTCCGGACCAGGGTTCCTTATCTCAAGTTGATACATGTGCCCTTCGCCATCATCCCTGAAAGGTTGTAACACCGCCTCGGAAACACCCTGTATGTGAGCAAATTTCAGTGTTCTGAGGTAGTTGGAAGCATACAAATTACGTCACATTTAAATGGCTACACCCTAGAATAAATTATAAGATTTGCTGATGATATGTCGTTGTTAGCGGAAGAGGAGGCAATACTAAGAGATATGCTACTGGAGTTAAATGACAGCTGTGAGCAGTATGAAGATAAATGCAAACAAGACGAAGACCATGGTCATAGGAAGGAAAATAAAAAAGGTAAACTTGCGAATACTAAATGAAGCAGTAGAGAAAGTGGGCAGCTTCATGAAGGTTTGGAATTGAACTGGTTACATCAGCTCCTTCTTTATGCGGTGACGTGAATATATTAGGAGAAAATCCACAAACGATTAGGGAAAACAAGGAAAGTTTACTTGAAGCAAGTAAAGAAATAGGTTTGGAAGTAAATCCCGAAAAGAGAAAGTATATGATTATGTCTCGTGACCAGGATAGGCTATAATACGAAATGGAAATATAAAAATTGAAAATTTATCCTTTGAAGATGTAGAAAAGTTCAAATATCTTGGAGCAACAGCAACAAATATATATGACACTCGGGAGGAAATCAAACGCAGAATAAATATGGCAAATGCGTGTTATTATTCGGTTGAGAAGCTTTTACCATCCAGTCTGCTCTCAAAAAACCTGAAAGTTGGAATTTATAAAACAGTTATATTACTGGTTGTTCTGTATGGTTGTGAAACTTGGACTCTCACTTTGAAGAGAAACAGATGCTAAGAGTGTTCGAGAATAAGGTGCTTAGGAAAATATTTGGAGCTAAGAGGGATGAAGTTACAGGAGAATGGAGAAAATTACACAACATAGACCTGCACGCATTGTATTCTTCACATGACATAATTAGGAATATTAATTCCAGACGTTTGAGATGGACAGAGCATGTAGCACGTATGGGCGAATCCAGAAATGCATATAGAGTTTTAGTTGGGAGGCGGGAGAGAAAAAGACCTTTGGGGAGACCGAGACGTAGATGGGAGGATAATATAAAAATGGATTTGAAGGAGGTGGGATATGATGGTAGAGACTGGATTAATTTTGCTCAGGATAGGGACCGATGGCGGTCTTATGTGAGGGCGGCAATGAACCTGCGGGTTCCTTAAAAGCCATTTGTAAGTAAGTAAATAAGTCCTTTATAGAAGGTGAATTTAGACAAAATTAATGACTTCTCTTCTAACTTACACAAAAGACTTTTACGAAAGTTTGTACAGGAATGCTAGAACTGAAAAAAAAAAAAAAATTACTGGATATAGATGGAGCTCACCCAAGTAGTGTTCAGGTGTGAGTTCGAATCTCTTTTGAGTCTATTAGGTAGTAGAGTTTCTTCGGACGTTTTCCAACTATAAGGAGATACCTCTTTTCGAATCCTGAGATGAAATTTGACAAAATATTAACTCCCTGGCACATATCTCATGTGCACTAAATGATAGTGTAGTTGATGAAGCGTCGGTGAAATATTAAACACAATAATATTATTTCACTATTTTATTAAGTTTCTGTTACAAAATAAAAATTGTCCGAATGCCTGAGTCTGATGCTCAACTTTATTAAAACACAAAACCAGATAACTAGCATTAGGAATTCAATATTGATGCTAGTTTCCATGGCTACTGCGTTGTTCGCAATCGATAGTTGGTATCCGATAGAACTGTAATAAGAGCTCTGCATTGAAGCTGCCTCTCTTATGAAGTTGGGCGGCGTGGAAATTAACTACACAGAATTCAGTAGTAAATCCGCACGCCGGCGAGCTGATGAGATGAATGGAAATCGAACTGGCGGCGTGGGTGGCGGCCATTGATCGTGTTTATCAATGACGGATTGCCGCAGACTAGCAAAATGTTCTTTGTTAGTCCTCCCCTCATGCGCCTGGTCGTAGTGCAGTTCGCTTCACTGATTGCTTCTAACGAGAACGAAGCAGGTTCGAGTCCAGTGTGGACAAAGTGATTGTGAGACAGATTTCCTCGATGGAAGCTTCTTCGAACCAGTACAGTATTCTTGTATTGTTGTCCTGGATATGAAAGGAAGGCATTGGAAGGAAAACATTACAAAAGGAAAACATATAGATAGAATGAATAAAAAATGAAATGAGGGAAGAGATATAAAAAAGAAAAATAAATGAAGACAGGAAGAAACAATGGCTAAGGAAACAAAGAAAAGAAGTTAAAGAAACAAAGGATAAACGAAGACAAGAAGAAAAAACGGAGGAAGAGAAAAGCAAAAGAAAAAAGAAGATAAAATGGAAGGAAAGAAAAAACTACAAAAGGTAAAAACATAAAAAGCGCTAGAATAGGAAATATAAATTAAAACGGAAGGAGAAAACACTGAAGGAGAATAAGAAAGCTGCGAGAAAAACAAAAGAAAAACGGGAGGAGCGAAAACAAAAGAAATACGGCAGAAGAGAAAATGATAAAAAAACAGGAGAATAAATGGAAATGAAAACGAAATGAGGTAGAGAATAGAAAGAGAGAAAAAACGGAAGGGGGAAAAACAAAAAAGAAAAACGGAACAGAAAAAAATAAAAAAATCGAAGAGAAAAGGAAGAAAACAAATAGGAGAGGAAAAGAAAATAAGAACGGAAGGAAGGGCAAAGGAAAGAAAAACGGAACGAGAGAACAAGAAAACAGGAGAAGAAGAAAAGGCAAGAAAAATGGAAGGAAAAGAAAATCGGGAGAGAAAAAAGAAAATAAAAACGGGAGGAGAGAAAAAAAGGAAAAACGGAAGGAGAGAAAAGAAAATAGGAGAAGAAAAGGCAAGAAAAATGGAAGGAAAGGAAAAACGGAAGGAGAGAAAAAAGAAAAGAAAAACGGAAGGAGAGAAAAAGAAAAGAAAACGGAACGAGAAAAAAAGAAAACAGTAGAAGAAGAAAAGGCAAGAAAAATGGAAGGAAAGGAAAATCGGAAGGAGAGAAAAAAGAAAAGAAGAACGGAAGGAGAGAAAAAGAAAAGAAAAACGGAAGGAGAGAAAAAGAAAACAGTAGAAGAAGAAAAGGCAAGAAAATGGAAGGAAAGGAAAAACAGAAGGCGACAAAAAAGAAAAGAAGAACGGGAGGAGAGAAAAAAGAAAAGAAAAACGGAAGGAGAGAAAAAGAAAATAGTAGAAGAAGAAAAGGCAAGAAAAATGGAAGGAAAGGAAAATCGGAAGGCGAGAAAAAAGAAAAGAAGAACGGAAGGAGAGAAAAAGAAAAGAAAAACGAAAGGAGAGAAAAAGAAAAGAAAAACGGAACTAGAGAAAAAGAAAAGGAGAATAGGAAAAGGCAAGAAAAACGGAAAGAGAAAAAATAAATAAAGGAGAAGTGAAAAAGGAGAAAATTGAAGGAGAGAAAATGAAAAAGGATAGTGAGAAATCATAAGAAGATTGAGAGAAAGAAGAAATAAGAAATGAATGGGTGGAAAAACTGAAGGATAGAGAAAGAAAACAAAAGAATGGAGGACAAAGGAACGAAGACGAAAAGAAAAAAGGAAATGAAAAAGAGAGAAAAAATAAATACGAAGAAGAGAAAGAGAAAAGAAAGAAGCGGAGGACGTGCAGATAAAGAAAGAAAAAATTGAGCATGAGAATAGCAAGAAGCGAGAGAGAAGAAAAAAAGGAAAAACAGGAAAGTAGGGTAAGCAAGAACTAAGGAAGAAAAACAACAACAAATTATAAATGAGAGGAAGAAAACAGAAAATAAAGAAGAACAAGAGAGGAGGAAAGAAGGATAAAGAGAAACGAATGTAGAAACAAGATCAGAAGGAACGGGAGAGACGAAGAAGAACAGCTGTGTGCTCTCCTATGGCAATAGCTGTGTTGGTGTAGCGCGTGATGCGGCCAGACAGGGGAGGACTCTCCGCTGGACTTCCACGTGCAGACACCCGTGTCATTTCCGGAGCATGTCACACGACTAGCAACTCTGGAAAATCGCACCACTTGCACCTCCACTGTCTTCCTCCAGCGGTTACATTGCTCGCTACACCTGATCTGAGATCGCGGGTTCGAACCCGGCCAAGGATTGTGGCTGAGAAAGTAATTAAAGGATGAAGGCCAGTAGCTTCACGGCATTTTTAAAAAATCACGCTCTTGAAAAGGGTAAAACAATCCGGGCATTAATTTATTTCCAACATCAAATTCAACCCAATTTTATTCCAGTCATCCACTCACCGTCGTCATCTCATTGCTGCGTCGTCACCTTATCACTGTAGCCGTAATCTCATGGTCATCTCATTGTCAGTCATCATTATCTCATCGCCAACTCATAGACACCGTCGTAAACTCCTCTCCGACGTCATTACAAACAGTACATATTCGCTGCCATTGTCACTCTCATCTGTTGTCTCATTATGATCGTCTCCATTTCATTGCTGTCATCGTCATCTCATTTCCGTTATTTCCTTCAACATCAATATCATCTTCGTTATCTCATTGTAACAGTTACTGCCATTTCGTTACAGTCAGCAACTCATTGTCGTCGTCACCATCTCATTGACATTATCAAATCATTATCATCATTTTATTGACATTTAATCTTCTACTTGATATTGTCATCATTTAGTTGACATTGCAATCTCGTTAACACAAGGCCACTGGGAAGACCTCGAAGTAGATGGAAAGATGAAATTCAGAATGAATGAATGGAAATTGGAAATACCAACTGGGAGGAACTAGCAAAAGACAGAACAGAGTGGAAGCGTTTTGTGAAATTGACATAGAGTCGACATGCTCCATAATGTCCTTTGTTGCGGTTGTTGTTGCAATCTCGTTGACAGTGTCATCTCATTGATATCGTTATCTCACTGGAATTATCATCTCATCTATAGTGTCTTCATCTCATCGACAGTATCGTCATGACGTCGACAGTGTTGTCACCTTATCGATATTGTCCTCATCTCATAAACATTGTCGTCATTTCGAAGACATTGTTGCTATCTGGTAGACATTGTCACCATCTCAAAAACATTGTTGCCATAAACATTATCGTCATTTCAAAGACATTGTTGCTATCTGATAGATACTGCTACCATCTTACAGACATTGTCATCATCTTATTGACATTATCGTCATCTCATAAACATTTTCATCTCATACATTATAGTCATCTCAAAGACATTGTCTTCATCTCATAGACATTATCGTCATCTCAAAGATGTCACTATCTCATAAACATTATCATGTCAAAGACATTGTCGTCATCTCATAGACATTGTCGCCATCTCACAGACATTGCCACCATCTCATAGACATTGTCATCATCTCATCGACATTATAGTCATCTCAAAGATAATTTCGCAATCTCATAAACATTATCATCATGTCAAAAACATTGTCGTCATCTCATAAACATTATCATCATGTCAAAGACATTGCCGTCATCTAGTAGACATTGTCACCATCTCATCGATATTATTGTCATCTCATAGATATTGTCATCATCTCATCGACATTATAGTCATCTCAAAGATAATTTCGCAATCTCATAAACATTATCATCATGTCAAAGACATTGTCGTCATCTCATAAACATTATCATCATGTCAAAGACATTGTCGCCATCTCACAGGCATTGTCACCATCTCATCGACATTATTGTCATCTCATAAACATTGTCATCATCTCATCGACATTATCGTCATCACAAAGATAATGTCGCCATCTCATAAACATTATCATCATGTCAAAGATATTGTCGTCATCTCATAAACATTATCGTCATGTCAAAGACATTGTCGCTATCTCACAGACATTGTTACTATCTCATCGACATTATTATCATCTCATAGGCATTGTCATCATCTCATCGACATTATTAATAGTCATCTCATAGAGATTGTCGTAATCTTATAGCCTGTGTCGTCATTTTATACACAGTGTCGTAATCTTATTGACAGTATCGTCATTTTATCGGTATTGTTATCTCATCGACAATGATGTAATCTGTTCGAAGTTGTCGGAATCTTATCGACAGTGATTTCATTTTATTGATATTGTTATCTCATCTACATTAACGTAATCTAGTCGACATTGTCGTAATCTTATTGACATTGTCGTAATCTTATGGACTTTGTCGTAATCTTATTGAGATTGTCAGAATCTTATCGAGTGTCGTTATCTTATGTATATTGTCATGTCATCACTGTCATCATCTACTGCAGCCGTGGCGAAAAGGCCATGGTGCGCCGAGCCACTGTGTAAGCTGCAACGTGCATAGCACCTATGGAGAGAGGCGGACAACCGAAGGGGAAGTTAATGTTTAGGACGTGTAACGATGAAAGAAATGAACAAGAAAACATAGGACACATTATCACAACCTAAAATTAACTGTCTTCAGATGTCTCTACGACAAAGTTTCAAAATCAGGAATTATGTCACTTACTGCCAATCGTAGTTGATCACGAAGGTATTTGTCTGTCAGTCGAGATCTAAATTTGATTTTTACTATTTTCATTGTTGAAAATGATTTTTCACAAACGTCAGTTACAGCGAACATGGCTTCAACAGAGCAAGCGAAAGAACGAAGCTTCAAATATTTATTTTTTTTCCAAAGATTTGAAAAGTTCGATATCCGTCAAGTCCCTACATCTAGCTTTCATTTAACGTCACATTGTAAATCTGTGAGTTTGAATTGAAAATCTAACCGCATTATTCGTACATCTGCTGTAAAATAATCGACGTACAGAGATGATAATAATAATAATAATAATAATAATAATAATAATAATAATAACACTTAACCTTTTAATGTTTCATCAGTAACATGTAGTAACTTATAATGCCGTTTTATGTTATACAACCGTTTTCCTAGTAATATTCGTGAACAAATCATACATTTAATATTTTCATCATATTGTAAGCAAAAGAATGCATCCTCCCATCCTACTTGAAACTTTCGTTTTTATAGAGGTACATGGTTTCGAGAGAGATATTGCGACGATACGCCACTCGCAGGTCCGAGACAAATAAAAATAGGACGGAGTTTGACTCCAGTGAGTGAGAGGGTGGGGGTTGTAGGTAGGAAGCGAGAGAAAAGCACTGCGAGCCACAATATGCTCGTGAGTCGCATTTTCGCCGCGGCTGATCTACCGTTGCCCACGTGTATCAACGTCGGTTAGTGTAAACACCGGTTAAAATTGTCACCTAACCTCTGGTTAAGCATTTTTACTGTGGATCGACCTCGGTTACGACTTAAATAGGAGGTTAACCACAGTAATCTCTAACCGGCCATATTCGAGCGGTTAAAGGAGATAACCAGTGATTAGTAGAGCAAATAAAGCAAAATGGCGGCCAGAGCCACTGATGTTTATTTCGAAGACGATTATTATTGTGCAGTACTTGAATTACTTGGATAGAGCGTGAGCGTGAAGGTTCTTTAGTGGAAAGAGAGAATTCTTAGGAGGAATTAAGTGACAGAAAATTTCAGGAGGGATTTCGTTTATCAAAATCTACAAATGGATCACTTGAAATAACACAAAAAGTCATATTTCTCCTATGGTTCGGCTGCTTATATTACGATTCTATCACAGTCTACTATATACAGTCGCGAAGCTCAATATGTAGTAAAAATGCAAACATGGGTAGTTGCCCACCACTAGGATCGCTACTATCGCCTCATCATCGCAGATCTCTTTCCTAGCAGCCGACAAAATATGTTACACTTTCGTTGTCGTGTTCTTTTGGAAAAATTAACACCTTCCTTCCATTATTGAAATATTAAATGCATAAAGTTAATTTATTATTTTAATGAAGTATATTAAATTCCACCATAAACTCGAAGATACCTGCAAGAAATAAGTTAATATAATTTTTGTTTGTGCAAAACGAACTGAAATTTACTATAATAGCTTCACTCATTCAAGATTATAGCGATAATTAACTATGAAACCAATAAATATTAATTTTCATTTCTCTTTACAACAATAATAATGGAGATATGAATGAATGGAGTAACATACGTGTACCGGTACTTGTAGTGTAGGATTACGTAGTTAACAAAGTGGGATGAGGTTAAGCAATAATAATCACACCAGAATTGGAAATAAAACGTGATCAATAAATTTTATTGTAACAGACTTTTCTACGTCTCTAGTAAAGCAACAAATAAAAATAACAACAAAATTAATAGCTATAATTAAAAACATATCCTTTGAAAAAAAAAAAAAAAGTAGGCCTAAGCAATAATAATCCCACCAGAATTTAAAATAAAACGTGATCAATAAATTTCATTAAAACAAACTTAATTTTTCTACGTCTTTAGTAAAATAACACATAAAAATAATAACAGAATTAATAGCTATAATTAAAAATATATCCTCTGGAAAAAAAAAAGTAGACCTGACCTTTATTTCTCTGGAAATTTAGCAGCCTAAGTGACAGAACTTTAACCGGTATCTAATGTCCTTTCGGTTAGACTGAAATATTTCATTGTGAAATTTAAGGATATAATGTATTCTAACAGTCACAAAGAACTTCAAATTAACAGTTTTGTTTCTGCACAGCATTCTTGTGGAAACCCAGGAACCTTTCTGAATCTTTCGGAAATCGGAAAAAGGATAACTCTGGCCTCTTTCTCTTACTCTTGCTACAATTTATAGCACTACAAACGTCTCCTCCTTGTCCCATATTATTATTCCAATTATTATATTTTAGCCATTAACATTTTCATTATAACCAATGACGAACATTTCACAAACATCAATGTGAAATACGCAACGAGCTAGCACTCGATCGAAATACGACACAGTCCAAAGTCGACCATGGACAGTCTATTGTTTCTAGTTGCTAACCACTTGGAGCGCTGTATCACGAGATTTGCAAAAAGCACCTCAAGCTTCGCGACTGTATATAGTAGACTGTGATTCTATGTAACTGTTATTTTATGTATTTTAAGAGGCAATACTCTAATATCTCTTTCTCTATGTCACTGGCTGAACAAAGAGAGGTTATGGATGGATCGTAGGATAATGAACAGTTCCCTCGTGTAAATGGGGTCCTGGATCGTATACACATTCCTATTAATCTTCTGCATCCTTTTCCTTTATAGATATTCCATCTGTTTATATAATATATTTAAATTCTAGTAATTAAGTCTAGCGACACTTCAACCACCCATTGGGATATAATCATTTTTGCATTCAATTTTCTATTTTGTACGATTTTAACCTAACAGCAAGGAAATGCAACTCGCAAGTATAACAGCGCCCAAAGGCAAACAAATGCAAAGCGAAAATATAGGACACGTTCATTTCGATGTAGAACGGAGTGAGCACAGTCATTTTTAGACGTTGACTATTATCTTTGCAGCGGTATGGATGCTTTCCTTTAGTCATTTTGTAGAAACAATGTACCATCATAGACTTTACTCTGGTTAAATGAGGTGTCAGCTAGCCATGTTTAAGTAATCTGTGATTATGAATGGTGCACACAAATTACATTTTAACTACTGTTAGTGTTTAACCGCCGTTTCGTAATCTATGATTACTGCGTTTTTAACCGATGTTGATACACTTCGCCATGTATCAGGTTTCTCTACATCCCCCACGGAAATCGAATGCGGGGCCGCTGGCTTGGTTGCCCCGAGCCCCAAGTCTGCTCCAGTTCCCCGTAGCTGTGTACTGTAGTTAATCCACAGATATAAAAACCGCTGGCTGGTAATGACAGGCCGATGGTCATTGCATACAACGACAGCCTGCTGGACTAATACGCATTCCGCACATGTATGTGCTCCGAACACGATTCCAGTCGCCCTTAACGAGATTCGCCCGCCGTGAGCTGAGGCCACGTTTTTTATTCACCAAATTATTTAATTCAAGAGACATCAATTTGAAATGTGGTCCACGCCACCTAGTTGTGGTCCACTAAGTTAACGTTGTACCATAACGAATACAAAGAAGAAGTGTGCGCACTCCTATCTGTTCAGCATTGTCGACGGTGACCAAGAGAATTAGTGGCGCTGCGATCGGTATTGCTCAGTTGGAAGCGAATATCCATAAAAGAAGCAGTGGAGTGTTCGTTCATTTCGTTTGCTTTTTTAGTGTAATTAAGTGCGTTAAATACTTCAAGTGCCAATACACTAATCTGCAATTATTCGTACACGAGTGACAAGTGAGTAGCTCTCACGATTTATTTATTAAAGGACTAGATTATTATGTTTTTGTCGTGTTATATTTGAAGCAATACCTTCGTGTTTTGTTCCGGGTTGTAGGGCGTGCGTGTTTCATTTGTTTATGCAAACAGAACAGACAATAAAAGAAAAATTGAGCGATGGAATGTGGGGCGACATATTTCACGAGTGCATAGACAGTATTACCTCAATTGTAATTCAGCCACCGGGAACAGATGCTGCTTGGATCATGCCATGGATATCATACCGAAACTAACTTTTCGCTATATGAAATGTCGGCTCTTCTTCCGGACGAAACAAATCCGACGAGAACTCCGAGAGCCGCCAAATCATCTCGTAAATTCTCCAAAGTGTCGGACAAGTAACTGTTGGTGAGTACATATTGCATGCCTACAAGCAGCCCTAAGTTAAGTTTTACATATTAAACTATTATTTGTTTTACAGTGTGATGTATATGAATGTGTTTTTCTTTCAAATAGTCTTAATGTTGTAAGTACAATGCCAGTTACGTACGTATATGGAGCGAAAGGTAAACAGTGCAACTTACGTTAAATGTATTTACGTACTTACACACGGAACAGACTGAGCGAACTCTGCACTAGCGCCGCGTGGTATCGGCCGTTTGAATTAACAGAGTGCGACCACTACTTCTTTCTATTCGTTATGGTTGTACTGTTACAATGAAGAACCATGTACATAGGTGGGCAACTCGTGCTCTCAAAGTGTCAACACAATCTCAGTGCAGGTAGAACGGACTCTGTACTAGCTGTAGTGTCTGTGTGCGGTTCTTTCAAGACACAAGTTCGATAGCGTCTGCAGTAAGTGGCGGCTCGTTTTAAGTGAAAAACAATATAATTCCCAGATCATTTCCTTTTAGTTACGAGTAAAAAGATATTTTTTTTAAATTAAGAAGAGGGGTAAAGCTTGTATTCTATTACACTTTCTTACACCCTGTTGCTCTAAATTTATCTACTAGATTAATGACATTTGTACGAAAATATTCCGTAATGATATATTCAGGAAATTGTGGAAAAAAAAAAAAAAAACTGTTGTTCACATTTGGTATATTGTAATTCCAGTTCCCATCATCGTCCTTCATACCTACAAACAGTAAAACAAAACTCTTGTATAAATAATGCTGTTAAGTACCGTACTCTCGGTAACTCTAATCTTCACTTGTGCTCAGTCCACACAGATAAATTCAGTTATGCTACACACAATACCTGTGTGAAAATAAACTTCAATAATATAAGCTCTTTCTTCTATAGAAAATGCAACATATTTCTGAAACACGCTGTACTCTGTACTGTTTATTTCACTGCTAGCAACAGCGGCCGTAAGTTTGTGTGACTGACGTTAGCAAGGACATTAGTGAAAGGGGTGGGAGTCAAGTACATTTAGAAACGCAGGTACAATAAGAATTGAAGTAAAAATAAAATGATGTCCCTGTACACGATACAGTAATGGGTGAAAAAAATGTTGAATCTTTCCAACCCCCCAAGTTGTCTCGGATCCTAAGTCTGCTTATTACCATAGTTACAGTATTATGTGTTATGGATTAAGCCGAAGTTCGGCAACCTGACAGGTTATATCAAACAATTCAATGAACTAGAATGTGATTATTTATTTATATATTTATTTACTTATTTATTTAATATTTATTTATTTATTTATTTATTTATTTATTTATTTATTTATTTATTTATTTATTTATTTATTTATTTATTTATTTATTTATTTAAATACTGTCTATTAGTGAAGTCCTTAAGCCTATTTTTAAATACATTTTTGGTTGTTGGTAAGGCCTTTAGTAAGTCTGCAGGTAAAGCATTCCAGTCCCTGATAGTACGATTGAGAAAAGAAAACTTTCCAGTGTCCGTCCTCTGTCTTCTTTCCCCTTGGAAGTAAATCCCGAAAAGACAAAGTATATGATTATATCTCGTGACGGGAATATTGTACGAAATGGAAATATAAAAATTGGAAATTTATCCTTCGAAGAGGTGGAAAAATTCAAATATCTTGGAGCAACAGTAACAAATATAAATAATACTCGGGAGGAAATTAAACGCAGAATAAATATGGGAAATGCGTGTTGTTATTCGGTTGAGAAGCTCTTATCATCCAGTCTGCTGTCCAAAAATCTGAAAGTTAGAATTTATAAAACAGTTATATTACCGGTTCTTCTATATGGTTGTGAAACTTGGACTCTCACTCTGAGAGAGGAACATAGGTTAAGGGTGTTTGAGAATAAGGTGCTTAGGAAAATATTTGGGGCTAAGCGGGATGAAGTTACAGGAGAATGGAGAAAGTTACACAACACAGAACTGCAAGCATTGTATTCTTCACCTGACATAATTAGGAACATTAAATCCAGACGTTTGAGATGGGCAGGGCATGTAGCACGTATGGGTGAATCCAGAAATGCATATAGAGTGTTAGTTGGGAGGCCGGAGGGAAAAAGACCTTTAGGGAGGCCGAGACGTAGATGGGAGGATAATATTAAAATGGATTTGAGGGAGGTGGGTTATGATGATATAGACTGGATTAATCTTGCACAGGATAGAGACAGCTGGCGGGCTTATGTGAGGGCGGCAATGAACCTTCGGGTTCCTTAAAAGCCATTTGTAAGTAAGTAAGTAAGTAATTGTATCGTGAAGAATCAGAATCCAGTCAAAGCTATATCAAAAAGAAATAATTCTTCTTCATACATCTTGATTACACAACTTTTAACACTATAACTTATCACTTCGGAATATGTTATTATATGTCTATGTATTTCTCGTGTTAAATTTTATCGTACCTGGTTAACATGTTAAATAAATAAATAAACTAACAAGCAAACAAACAAACAAACAAACAAATAAATAAATAAATAAATAAATAAATAAATAAATAAATAAATAAATAAATAAATAAATAAATAAATAAATAAATAAATAAATAAATAGTATTTAAAGGGTGTAATTGATATTTTGTTATTGAAGTGTACTATCAGTGAAGAATTATGTTGTGTCAGTGAAGTGTGTTGTGTAAGTGAAACGTGTTCCTGTCAGTGAAGCTTTATAGTTTATAGTGGCTTTGAACAGTGAAATGTTTTTGAAGTGTTAGTGAAACCAGGATAGAATCAGTGAAATGGGTCGTAGTTCCAGTGCAGTGAGTGAGTTGACAGCGAAGTGAGTGTAGTGTTGAAAGGTACTTGTGCAGGTATGAACATATCATACTCGTGGGTTTTAGTTCGAACTTAGGTTTAAAATACAAATTAGATTTACTTTAAATGTTATTTTAACTTATGATGTTCCCTGTCATCATCATTATTATTATTATTATTATTATTATTATTATTATTATTATTATTATTATTATTATTGCTAGTATTAATTATTAGTATTATTATTAAATGTATTATTTTATTAATTGTGTTTATTATTGTCATTATTGAGTGTAATTAGTTACCACTGCCACCGGGTATATACCCATTGCAGTGTGAATAAATACATACATACAAATCCTTCACGATGCAATTAAAATTATAAATTCATATATGGTTCCACAGTTTTCCTGACACTGCCTTTTCCATATTCATAATGTACACTTATTTCTTGACCCTCCTGTAAAGTCCTTTGATAAATAAGTTTGAAATAATTTGATGTGAATTTCATAGCTTGCGAGGGAACTCGTTGTATTCTATACGTGTAGGAAAACTGCCACACACAAATGTTGCGTCATGCCGCGAGAGCTTGTGTGGCTGGAATTACCATGAAATAAGGCACGTGGGGAACCGCGGCAGCTGTTAAGACTTATCAAAGCCTAAATAAATTGTCTCTTGCTTTCCTCCCTTGTAATTACATTGCCGTAACATAATTAAAACAAACACCAATTAAGTGTGACGAGCTGAGAGGGCTAAAGATTTAGATGGCTTGGAGTTGTTGAACCATACCTTCACAAGGGCCGTCCGTTGGTGCAGTATTTAATTACATAAATAATAATCTAAATACTTAAGCTAATAACAAATGACTATATCATCATCATCATCATTAACACCAGCCAACACCATGATCTTTATCATCACCATTACCACCAGAATTCAATATCAAAATTCAAATCTAAATCAATGCCGAAGTTTTTACATTTAGTATCTTGACAATAATTTCCTTTTGTTAGATTAACCCTTTCTCTTGTCTTTGTGTCAGGGTACTAGAATAGCTTATTGTCCCTTGGCTAATTGTCCAATTGTCCCTTAGTCACAGATTGTAACTGTTATTTTGTGTTTCTATTTGTTATATATATTTTTACTTTACATCCTTTCTTTTTTGCATCATTGCTTAATATGTTAGACAAATTTTTATTATTTTCAATTTCTACTTGTGTGTTCAATTGTTTTTATGTAATATTCATTCTGTCACATATTACTATTTTAATTTGCATCATGATGTATCAATTTTCTTGTAGTTGTATTGCATTTCTGGTGGTGTGGAAGAGAAGGCCTGATGGCCTTAACTTCATCAGAGTAAATAAATAAATAAATAAATAAATAAATAAATAAATAAATAAATAAATAAATAAATAAATAAATAAATAAATAACATGTTAACCAGGCACGATGGAATTTAACACGAAAAAGACATATAATACATATTCCGAAATTCTTCTTCATGAAATTCTAATACTGAAAAACTGAAGCATTAAATTATTCAGGAATCAGTAACATTTCACAGGATGTTCTACTGAATGTCATACAGAGCCTGAAAAACTCAACTAGGGCCTTTTACAAATGGTTTTTAGAGAATCTGGAGGTTCATTGCCGCCCTCACATAAGCCCGCCATCGACCCCTATCCTGAGCAAGCTTAATCCAGTCTCTATCATCATATCCCACTTTCCTCAAATCCATTTTAATATTATCTTCCCATCTAGGTCTCGGCCTTCCCAAAAGTCTTTTCCCTCAGGTCTTCCAACTAACACTCTATATGCATTTCTGGATTCGCCCATACGTGCTACATGCCCTGCCCATCTCAAACGTCTGGATTTAATGTTCCTAATTATGTCAGGTAAAGAATACAATGCGTGCAGTTCTGTGTTGTGTAACTTTCTCCATTCTCCTGTAACTTCATTCCTCTTACCCCAGATATTTTCCTAAGCACCTTATTCTCGAACACAATTTCTGTTCCTCTCTCAAAGTGAAAATCCTATATTATTATTATTATTATTATTATTATTATTATTATTATTATTATTATTATTATTATTATTATTATTATTGTTATTATTATCATCATCATTACTGTTACTATTACTATTTATTATTATTATTATTATTATTATTATTATTATTATTATTATTGTACCTTTTATATTGAACAACAATGTAATTTTATTATCTCAACAATAGGATTTGCTCTCCACACAGTAACACAGTATTCGTTAGTGCACTCCACAGACGACAGTGACAATTTACTTGGACTATTACGAACAACAATGAACTGTTAATCTTAACTAATATTCACAAAGCACTATTTACAACTCTCAGTTCTCAGTTCACAGCTCGTTTGTCTTGGCTAGTTCTTCTAGCTCAGTCACTCGCGTTCACAGAATCTCGAACCCCAGACCTTCAGAGACGATCCGCTGAACTTCGAACTCAGGTCCCCCAACTGCGGTCCACTGCACTCGAACTCCGGGCTTCAGGCTCCACAGTTACGGACACAACTCTAGTCGCGCTCTGGTCTCGAAGTTGGCTTCACTGCTACACAAGACTGTCTGGCTTGCTCTCCACTGACTTTAACTGCACTGCCTTACTGACTGACTGACGTTCACTTGCGTCTTCTCTTTTATAACCAAACTATAATTTCTGGAGAGTTCGCGAAAGATTCCACTCTCGAATAATCTGGATATCTCTCCTCTCTCCCGCAGTCGCTCTTTCCCCTTTCTCCCCACCATAGCACATGCCAGAGGAAGCAGATGCGCGCGCAACCTCCGCGCCGGCCGACCTTACACTTCCTTCTGCTGGTCGTGAGTTCGAATCTCACGTCGCTGTCACATTATTATTACTATTATTATTATTATTATTATTATTATTATTATTATTATTATTATTATTATCATTATTATTATTATCATTACTGTTACTATTATTATTATTATTATTATTATTATTATAGTGATATGGAACGAGTAGTTTTACATTTCTGAATCAATTAACTACCCTCTATCATTTAACAGAAGTATTCCTAAAGAAAAAGTCCATCTTTTGTGTAGACTAATATTGTTGTAATTGCGACGTTCACTGGAACAACAATTGGACCACATTCTGCAGAAAGGAAACAACCCACAAACAAAATGTCTCAACAATTAAATAATTCCAAAGATCCATATTTTGAACAAAGATACTTCGCATAGTCCTATGCGCTTTTGGTTAAAGCAATAAGCATGTAAGTAGTTATATTTACTTGTACATTTATCATGGTTATTTTTGGGTGAAATCTTAATATTTATTATAACTTTATTTCATTTGAGGCTATGAAATCTTTTGTTTTAAACTAGGATTAGATACCCTATTATTTTAGATATAAATTATTTATAACTATATTCCAATTAAATCATTAACAGAAAAAAAAGCAATTAATATAAAAATTATAAATTGAAAATGTCACGTTTAACTTTAAAGTACATTTTTCTCAGTTTAGGTAGAATATGGGTTGGTTCCTTTCTGCAAAATGAGGCCCAATTAACGTACATTAGATCGCTTTCTCACTTCCAGCATAACACATTTACTTATTTATTTATTTATTTATTTATTTATTTATTTATTTATTTATTTATTTATTTATTTATTTATTTATATATTTATTTATTTATTTATTTATTTATTTTTTCATTCATTCATTTTTTCATTTATTTATTTATTTATTTATTCATTGATTGATTTATTTATTTATTTATTTATTTATTTATTTATTTATTTATTTATTCATTGATTTATTTATTTATTCATTGATTGATCGATTGATTGAATGATTGATTGATTTATTGATTGATTTATTTATTTATTCATTTATTTATTTATTCATTGATTTAGTTATTCATTGATTTATTTATTTATTTATTTATTTATTTATTTATTTATTTATTTATTTATTTATTTATTTATTTATTTATTTAAATATTTATTTTATATATTTATTTTTTTCAGTAATTCATTTTTCATTTGTTTATTTATTTATTTATTTATTTTTTATTTATTCATTCATTTATTCTGGTGTAGTTAAGACCATCAGGCCTTCTCTTCCACAACACTAGGAATACAAATACAATAACAGAAATAAACAGAAAAAAATACACTATATACAAAGTAAAGTACACATCTCCGTGTCGACAAAATATTATTTCCCTCCAACAAACACAGCGCCTTCTAGAAACATTTTAATGTCGTTCTGCACAAAGCTGTTATACCCGAACTACAACGTTTGACGCTCTGTATCTCAAATTCAAGACTTTGAAGTTAAGTTCTTGTTCCATAGAACGCCTCACTTTTACTTTAAAGACTAAGATCTCACTTAATTTAAAATTAAGCTTTAAAAGCCATCCATCATACATCCAGCATAGCGTCCATCGCTCCTTACATCTGTCAGGTTGAGAGCAATGTCGTTATATACGAGATTTTCCGGATTGGCAACGCTACACGTTCCCACACCCAGCTGGAATTCCGTCATCACACAGAAGCTGTTCAAGCTAACTTTACATCCTGAATCACAAGTTCAAGGAATGTCGGCCATTAGTCACATATCCATCCACAAAAATAATTTAAGTTGCGAACCAGTTTCAATTTGTTTCGGTCCAAAATAAAATTCCACAAACTTGTTGAGTGAGTCCTGTATGTATAACAAGACCAATGAGACATTGATTTGATGACGTTACATATGTGTAACTTGATCTAAAATCATGTTTATTACATGGTAAAGTGACTATATTTTTCTCGGAACTTTCGGGAATAGCATTCTAAAGTTGCTGATGAGAATATAAAGTAGTTGCTGTTAAAAATCATATACAGAATGATCCGTTTTAGAAGACACAAAATAAAAACGCTGTAACATGAGGAAATATGGGAATATTACTGGAAGCAAGTAAAGAGATAGGTTTGGAAGTAAATCCCGAAAAGACAAAGTATATGATTATGTCTCGTGACCAGAATATTGTACGAAAAGGAAATATAAAAATTGGAAATTTATCCTTTGAAGAGGTGGAAAAATTCAAATACCTGCGAGCAAGAGTAACAAATATAAATGATACTCGGAAGGAAATTAAACACAGAATAAATATGGGAAATGCCTGTTATTATTCGGTTCATCCAGTCTGTTGTCAAAAATCTGAAAGTTGGAATTTATAAAACAGTTATATTACCGGTTGTTCTCTATGGTTGTGAAACTTGGACTCTCACTTTGAGAGAGGAACACAGGTTAAGGTTGTTTGAGAATAAAGTGCTCAGGAAGATATTTGGGGCTAAGAGGGATGAAGTTACAGGAGAATGGAGAAAGTTACACAACACAGAACTGCACGCATTGTATTCTTCACCTGACACAATTAGGAACATTAAATCCAAACGTTTGAGATGGGCAGGGCATGTAGCACGTATGGGCGAATCCAGAAATGCATATAGATTGTTGGCTGGGAGGCCGGAGTGAAAAGGACCTTTAGGGAGGCCGAGACGTAGATGGGAAGATGATATTAAAATGGATTTTGAGGGAGGTGGGATATAATGATACTCTATTAATCTTGCTCAGGATAGGGACCAATGGCGGGCTTATGTGAGGGCGGCAATGAACCTCCGGGTTCCTTAAAAGCCAGTAAGTAAGTAAATAAGTAAGTAACATGAGAAAGGTTTCTATACAGGGTGTTTCCGAAGTGGTGTTACAAATTTTCAGGGATGATGGCGAAGGGCACATGTATCAATTTGAGATAAGGGACCCTGGTCCGGAAATGAACGAGTCGAAAGTTACAAGCAAAAATAGTTCTGTGGAAATGAAATAATTTTATTCCTCTGTACACCTTATTTATGTGTATTTATCTGTACATCTTACACATACTGTATTCATCTGACGTTGTTTACGTTGTCTACTTACAGTATTCCATTCAGTGCGCTGTCTGAGGGGTGGGGACAGGAAACTACACTAAAGCAATGCAGATAGCGTAATGTGTAACGGACATGGTCGGTCCTGATATGCACGTCTGTAGACAGCAGTGTATGTGTACAAGTTGCAGTGTCCAGTCGATCAGTCCTAGTGAAATGGAGGAGTACACGAGAGCGGAATAAGCAGACCTGATTTTCGAATACGGATGAGCCAATGGGAACAGTAGACAAGCTCACAGATTGTATCGGGACAAGTACCCACGTAGGAGACATCCCCATTCTTTATTATTTGTAATACTACACTTCTCTGTCTTTAAAATGTGATTCTCAATTATGAGATTTCAGATCAATTATAAAACATTACACAATTTTAAAAATAACTATACTTCCTTACTTACTTACAAATGGCTTTTAAGGAACCCGAAGTTTCATTGCCGCCCTCACATAAGCCCGCCATTGGTCCCTATCCTGTGCAAGATTAATCCAGTCTCTATCATCATACCCCACCTCCCTCAAATCCATTTTAATATTATCCTCCCATCTACGTCTCGGCCTCCCTAAAGGTCTTTTTCCCTCCGGTCTCCCAACTAACACTCTATATGCATTTCTGGATTCGCCCATACGTGCTACATGTCCTGCCCATCTCAAACGTCTGGATTTTATGTTCCTAATTATGTCAGGTGAAGAATACAATGCGTGCAGTTCTGCGTTGTGTAACTTTCTCCATTCTCCTGTAACTTCATCCTGCTTAGCCCCAAATATTTTCCTAAGCACCTTATTCTCAAACACCCTGAACCTATGTTCCTCTATCAGAGTGAGAGTCCAAGTTTCACAACCATACAGAACAACCGGTAATATAACTGTTTTATAAATTCTAACTTTCAGATTTTTGGACAGCAGACTGGATGATAAGAGCTTCTCAACCGAATAATAACACGCATTTCCCATATTTATTCTGCGTTTAATTTCCTCCCGAGTGTCATTTATATTTGTTACTGTTGCTCCAAGATATTTGAATTTTTCCACCTCTTCGAAGGATAAATCTCCAATTTTTATATTTCCATTTCGTACAATATTCTGGTCACGAGACATAATCATATACTTTGTCTTTTCAGGATTTACTTCCAAACCGATCGCTCTACTTGCTTCAAGTAAAATTTCCGTGTTTTCCTAATCGTTTGTGTATTTTCTCCTAACATATTCACGTCATCCGCATAGACAAGAAGCTGATGTAACCCGTTCAATTCCAAACCCTGCCTGTTATCCTGAACTTTCCTAATGGCATATTCTAGCGCGAAGTTAAAAAGTAAAGGTGATAGTGCATCTCCCTGCTTTAGCCCGCAGTGAATTGGAAAAGCATCAGATAGAAACTGACCTATACGAACTCTACTGTATGTTTCACTGAGACACATTTTAATTAATGGAACTAGTTTCTTGGGAATACCAAATTCAATAAGAATATCATATAATAATTCCCTCTTAACCGAGTCATATGCCTTTTTGAAATCTATGAATAACTGATGTACTGTACCCTTATACTCCCATTTTTTCTCCAATATCTGTCGAATACAAAAAATCTGATCAATAGTCGATCTATTACGCCGAAAACCGCACTGGTGATCCCCAATAATTTCATCTACGTACGGAGTTAATCTTCTCAAAAGAATATTGGACAAAATTTTGTACGACGTCAACAAAAGTGATATTCCTCGAAAGTTACCACAGTTGGTCTTGTCCCCCTTTTTAAAAATAGGTACAATTATGGACTCCTTCCATTGTTCTGGTACAATTTCCTTTTCCCAAATAGCAAGTACAAGTTTATAAATTTCGCTATATAATGCACTTCCGCCCTCTTGTATTAATTCTGCTGGAATTTGATCAATACCTGGAGACTTGTACTTTTTCAGATTTTCTATCGCAATTTCGACTTCTGAAAGCGTGGGTTCGGGTATAAATGGCTCAGCAGTTTGTATTTCAATTTCGTCCCGATCATTTCTATTTGTACATTTAGTAGTTGCGCAAAATAGTTTTTCCATCTGTTTAGGATTGATGGAGAGTCTGCAAGCAAGTCACCATTCTCATCCTTGATCATGTTTACCCTTGGCTGATATCCGTTCTTAAATTCCTTTATACCCTTACATAAATCTCGAATGTTTTTATTCTTACTATTTGTTTCTACCTCATTCAGTTTTTCCTTCAAGTAACCTCTCTTTTATTCCTAAGTGTACGACTTGCTTCCCGTCTTTCATTGAAATAATTATCTCTCTTCTCCTCAACTGGATCCTGTAAGAATTTCAATTTTGCCTGTTTCCTTCTTTCTACTACCATGCAACAATCTTCATCAAACCACGGTTTCTTTTTCTTAGTTTCATAATAACCTATGCTCTGCTCAGCTGCAATTTTGATACTGTCTCTGATATTTTCCCACACGCTATTAACATCTAATTCTTTCTCAACTTCGTCGGAACTTTCTAAAGTGGCAAACCTATTCGAAATTTCGACCTGATCATTTTGCTTAGCTTCCTCGTCCTTTAATTTCAAAATATTGAATTTAGTAATATTAACTTGTTGCTCTACTCGCTTGGCTACTGATAATCTTTCTCTTAATTCTCCAATCACCAAATAATGGTCAGAATTACAGTCTGCACCCCTGAAAGTTCGATTATCTACTATAAGTACTAGTATGTCTCCGTTTATCTATCAAGATGTGATCTATTTGGTTGTGTGTCAATCCATCTGGAGAAGTCCAAGTATATCTATATATATAATTTGAACTGGTAATAGAAATTACGGGAAAACGGCTGGACGGATTTTAATAAATGACCCCTCATTTTGAAGCTTGGAACTCAAAGTTTTTCGGAAAAGTAATAGTTTTCAGTGAAATGCCAATTATTAAACATAATTTTCCTTTTTTCCAAAATCCATCTGTCGTCAGTTTTGAGAACTAGCTAATAGCATTCACGGCCGACTTGATATACCCTTCGCTTTTTTGTAAAGGAGAAGCGAAGCGAGATCAAGCCGGCCGTGTTGCATTTCAGAATAAAACAAAACACATACTACAGTAAACAATATTACACGAAGGCCATGATCTGCAAGAATGCTGATATATTTAGAGCTCAAATTACATTGGTTATTAAAAACTTAACTTACTAAAAATAATTTACAGGTTCGATTCGGTGGTGTGTAATTTTCTGGGTACAGCTGTGTATTGGATATTAAAAACTACAAAACTTGAGGTGGTTTCATGACATTATTACCATTAGAAATAACATATTATTGTAGTTAATGCCATGATGTGATTATTTTTCATTAATTATACATATTAATGCTATATTAATGATATGAAAGTGAAACGTTTTGGGGTTGTATAAGTAGATGTAGAGAATAACTTAAATTAGATTTTGATTTCTATATTTTACTGAGTGGCGGCTATATAATATACGTTACTGAAAGCTATAAAACTTACGTAAGATTATAATATTATTAAAAATCAAATATTTTTATAGTTATTAATCAAGTGGGGTTGGGTCTTTTTCATATATTTAATGGCGGTGTGGTGTAGATATTTATATGCGTGGTTCTCTTCAGTATTGGCTAGAGAGAGAGAGTATCTTTCATTATTATGGAAGCAAATAACTTTCCGAATGTCTGGTATTCTTCACTGAAAATAAATCTGAAAAATATTTATTTGAACATCTAATGAACTTAGTTTGCAGCATTTGCTGCACAAGCCACTAGTTTATGTATATCCTTATGGGGGGAATGTTGTACTTTTGACAATTAAATTTTTCGATGTGGCAAAGTTGACTAATCTAACTCCATTATCACTACTAATTGCGTGTAGACTCTCTTTTCCAATAGTTGGTCTAAAAATATCCTCCCGTCCTACTTTAGCATTGAAATCCCCCAATAAAATTCCTTAGGCATTTAAATTATGAATTAGTGCATTACAATGATTTTCCTCTAATTTTGAAATAATTCTGCATTATTGAATAGATATTTGGCACTAACGTTAACAGCAAAATTATTTTCTAGCATTTGTTATCTATCCTTCTTTGTTTTGTTTTTCACTATTATGTATATAAATTGTATGAATATAAGCCGCCTATAATTGAAACTTTGCTTCTGTTGGTGAAGTTTAAATAAAAAAATCATAAGGGTTTATACCCCCCTATATGGAACACTAGCCAAACATTTACGTCATATGCGGTATTCCAACCTAGGACCGTCAGTATTGAGCAGAGCTGTGCATACAGTATGGACGGAATGATGCAGATAACCGCTCAAGCTGGTGAAAACATTTATCTTGAAAATGACTGTTAAACTTTTAATGAACTAATGTAACATAAAACGGTAGCAGATAAGTTTAATGAGACAACTTCACTGCTGGCAACGAACGAGTTTTGCCTTTAACATCTTCCAATACGAGTTCTGTTACTACTGTAAATGCCTCGTTTATAAAGCGACGTTTTTAAAAACTTTGAAACTACAGAAGCCACTAATCTGGTTGGTGAAATGTCGATTGATTTTATTTTTATTTTATTTTATTGGGTTATTTTACGTCGCTGTATCAACATCTAGGTTATATAGCGTCTGAATGAAATAAAGGTGATAATACCGGTGAAATGAGTCCGGGGTCCAGCACCGAAAGTTACCCAGCATTTGCTCGTATTGGATTGAGGGAAAACCCCGGAAAAAACCTCAACCAGGTATCTTGCCCCGACCGGGATTAGAACCCTGGCCATCTGGTTTCGCGGCCAGACGCGCTGACCGTTACTCCACAGGTGTGGACTCGATTAATTGTATTATTATTATTATTATTATTATTATTATTATTATTATTATTATTATTATTATTATTAATTCATACTTTTCTGTTCAAAGGCAGGTTTTTCACTGCAAACAAAGCATTTTCCAATCTCCTCTATTTTCTGCTTTCCTCTTAATCTCCACATACGAGTCATATGTCGTCTATCATCTGACATCTTCTTCTGCCCCGAACTCTTCTCCCGTTCACCATTCCTTCCAGTACATCCTTCAGTAGGCAGTTTCTTCTCAGCCGTAACCCAACCAAATCCTTTCTCTCATTCTGATCAGTTTCAGCATTATACTTTACTTTCTTCACCCACTCTTTCTTAGTACAACTTCATAACTTATTTTGTCTGTCCATTTCACACACCACATTCTCCTCCATATCCACATTTGAAATGCTGCTAGTCGTTTCTCTTCATTTCGAAGTAATGTCCATGTTTCTGCCTCATACAATACCACTCATCACAGAAAGCACTTCACTAGTCTCTTCCTTAGTTTTTTTTCCAAAGACCGCAGAAGATGCTTCTTTATCTATTGAAAGTTTTCTTTATTATGTACGATTTTATAAGCTTCTAGTTGTTGTTACGTGGTTATTTAATATAATAAATATCTCGCTTATTACTGATTTTCATGAAAAATGTTATATAACAAAAGTTTTTCACAAAAACGGTTTCCGATAAGTTTTATTCTATGCAAAATGTTGTTAGGTCTGATATTTAACGAGTTTTAAAATAACAATACGTTTTATCAGCGCCGCCTCAGACTAACGGGCTTGAGATGAAAAAAAAGATGCACAGTAAGGTCAACATAAAAAATTATCTTCGTACACAAGCCACTCTATTTAGACAATAATATGGTAATATGGAATTATATATTAAAGGATGTATTCAAGACTAATTTTTAAAAAAATGTTAAACGAAATATCCTTGCACCAAAAACGGATGTTCCCTGAACCAAATGATCCTATTTCAATTATTTGCATATAATAATAATAATAATAATAATAATAATAATAATAATAATTAGGAAACATGTTAAAGGAATTATCTTTGCAGGAAATGAATGGTCTCTGGACCAAAATGATAGTATTTTAATTATGTATTAATTAATTAATTAATTAATTTATTTATTTATTATGTATTAATTATGTATTATTTATTATTTAGTATTAAGGATATGCTAATTTTAAATAAAATCTTTTATTTATAAGTATAATTTTATAGTCATCTTCTAAGATTTTATTTTATAATTGATAATCAATGGTGCTTAGAAGAAAGAAAGTTAGCTTTCCTTATGAAAAGGTTGCCAGATTTGACAAAGCGTATTACATATAATTTGGAAACAGACCTAAAAGGTAAAATGATATGCATTTGAAACGATGAGGGAATCGAATATACAAAATGTCAGAAAAATTTACACCTAAGTAGCGTTTGTGCTCATTTACAGTTAAGAAAGGGGGAAGAAAAAATATCATCAGAAAGGTTAGAATGATATGAATGCCATATACCGCGAGAAAAATAATAGTACGGATTTACGTATTGGCATTGATATCTAAACCAATCAACAGCCATCGGTTAAGATAACTTGAAATTTCCATTATCACTCCCATACAAATGATTTCTCAATATCTGAATCGATCCTTTGAGGGCACTCATGGCTATTTCCTTCACAATGCTGTGTGTTAGGCCCAAGTTTTTATTTTATAACAATATTCATATTTAATTAATTATATTTATTTGCTATTAATTTCCGGATCCTCGTGGTCATCCTTAATTAAGGCCGGACGAGTTATTTCTCTCTCTCTCTCTAATACAATTTTAATTAAGTATCATATTAAACGATTTATCCTTCTATTAAACACGAATGTTCCCTGGACCAAATGTCCTAGTTTAATTATGTAATTACTTTATATTTATTTCTATCAAGTGCAGCGAAGCGAACGGATATGGCTAGTAGGCCTACATAATAATAATAATCACAACCTCCTGTATAGTGGGTTGCCCAACTAAGGAAAATCATTAAAATCTCACAAGAAAATCAAACTAAAGAAACCGACATAAATATGAGACTCTCTAATAACTTCGTACATTCGAAACTTTGGTAAATTACCTAGGACAAGACATTTGGCGTTAAATATTTTCTGGACGCGAATATTCTCGTACACGGGTGACGTACGAAGTGACAGGACACATCCGGGGTTGGCTCTACTGGGGAACTCGACAGCAGAGCGGCGGGTATATTTAGTGGATCTGCCCGGACAGAAATACATCTTACTTCACCGCCTGCCGTCTCTTTCGCTCTTTTCTGCTTCATAATACAATTCCTTTAATTGAGTCAGGAGTCTCTAGCCCCCTGTCCTCGCTTCGCAGTCATTACAAGTCTTCAAATCTCATAAAATTCCTTGCCGCGATGGTACGGACAGGTTCTACTTGAGCTGTCAGCTGTGAAATGTCATCCCGCTAATCCTGAAGCTTGCGTTGTTATGGAAACTGAAGGTTCGTTATTGTCCTCCACTAATACCCGATCACATCAATCCAGTTCACTTCCGCATATCATAACATATAAAGACGAAATGCTAATGAATTCCATTTCCCTCGAACTAATTTCGTGAACTAAATTAATACACTTTAATTTTTCAATGTAAAAGAAAATATTCTGACGTTGCAAATACATCGATTCCACGAAAATAGCAAATACTTTCCCATTATATAGTCGGTTATTTCATATGGTATAACATGACATGACATGATATGATATGCAGGATATGCATGGCTACTACAAAATGAATAAATGTACAAATAAAATCAAAAATAAATATACAGTGGTGTGAAAATTATTAGAATAATCTTAATTTTAAAGGTTTTTTAATAGTTCCATCACAAATATTAATTGAATTGATGAATATTGGTATATATTACTATACCGATTTAGGATATATTTACTACTAACAATGCCGGAAAGCATTGTTGTACATTGGTATTTTCTTATTTTACAATTGTTATGGGAATTCAGAAATTATTATATTATGTTGGCGGAATTGGAAACATCAAAAATTAATTAAGAAATGCTTTAAACAAATTGTTCTTTGCGTTTACATTGTTGTGAAGGTTCAAATGAACGTATACATCTGTTTTGTGCATATAATTTTTTATGTTTCCAATTCCGCCAACGTAATATAATAATTTCTGAATTCCCATAACAATTGTAAAATAAGAAAAATACCAATGTACAACAATGCTTTCCGGCATTGTTAGTAGTAAATATATCCTAAATCGGTATAGTAATATATACCAATATTCATCAATTCAATTAATATTTGTGATGGAACTATTAAAAAACCTTTAAAATTAAGATTATTCTAATAATTTTCACACCTCTGTACAATCACCAGATAATCACAAAAGCAGGTTAAAAGTGTTAAAAGAAATAGTATAAAATCAAGTTAAAATGTAGAGATTTGTCAATTACATGAGGTTAAACAAAATAGTATCTAAAACGTAATATTGCTAAAATCATTGACACTGTAGAGTGGATTTGCTATCAATGTTCTTCCTACCAACCTTCTGAAAGTAAAATTTGACGTGTTTCTTATATACAATGGTAAAGAGTTATAAAGTTTATAAGATATGTTAAGTTCCCTTAATAATTTCTTTAATTTTCAGTTTAAATTTAATCATACTTATGTTAGCTAAAACAGGGTGCTGAGAAATTAATTTGTTGTAAAGTTTTAAGCCATAGTTGAAGCCATGTTTCATACCAGCAGCCGTTGCACTCTTTGGCTATCATCTTCTTCTGAAGCTAGGAATGGTGAATGGGAGAAGAGTTCGGGGCAGAAGAAGATATCAGATGATAGACGACATTAAGATATATGGGTCATATGAGGAAGCTAAGAGGAAGATGTAAAATAGGAAAGATTGGAGAATGCTGGGTTTGTAGTGAAAGACCTGCACTGGGGCAGAACACTTATGTATTATGTATCACACAAGGTGTCGCTTTTATCTTGTGCACCTATTATAATTTTTTTGTTTGAATAAGTATTGGAATTTTTGTTTTTGAGAGTTATGTTAGAACGAGGGGCTAACATGAGTGTGGAGATGTAACTACATTATGGTACAAGATACACGTTTGTTTATTTTGTCTTCTTTCTGTTTATCTACAAGTCAGTTTACTCCCGACCACGAGAGTTTGCTCATACGTGGGTAAATTCCTCAATTTGTATTTCTGTTTTGTGTATATAATAGTTTCTTAATGTATCTTTTTAACGTAAGTAAATAAATTATTAATGTAAAAAAATGACAGATTAAATAACATAGTTAACATATGAATTAAAAAAAAAGAAGAGTAATTATTGACTCCTCGTGGTAGAAAGTTTGGGCGCCCCTGATCTAGAACAATATCTTCTGATAAAAAATCTTAATTTTCACAAAAAAAAAAAAAAACTGGAGTTAGAACAACGTGGTTCTAAGCAGTCGAGTTCGGAAAATGAATTTTGGAAAACACCACATTTTTATAAATTAGTATTCAGAAAATATCCCTTTGGAAATTTTGCTTTCGGAATTACATCCATTTTGAATTTGCATTTCGGAAGAATGTCCTTCGGGAAATTGTCGACATCGAAAAACTGCGTTAGGAATAATGTCCGGAAATCGATCCGATTGTCTTGTGTATGTCTTGAGCTATCTCACTGTCACCTCAGATCTTGATCTTGGCCAGAGTACACAGAACCACGGAAATCCATAACACAGCTCCGAGATCAAGTTCCGCCTAGCGGACGCACTCTACTTTCCCCATACGAAGAAACTTCTCCTTCAGCAGTACAGTAAACGTTAGCACAAGGTGTAAGATCTGCTGGAAAACATTTGAAGATCGCAAAAGTTAGATAAACATGGCGGCTCTCCGAATGTACTAATCTTCCCCTCAGTGGTGGGGGTAGCTTAATTTAGTGGATCTAATTTATACTGGTAGTGTCTTAATTCCACGCACCGTACGCAATTAAACACAAGTTGAATAAAGGAAATAAATGGAAAATGGGAACGACATTCGCTTCACGCACCCTGGTAGTAGATAAAACGACGAAGAGAAGAAATTGATAAGAAATTCAAAGAATTCTTGTATAATTGCGTGAACCGTACATCTGTCCATGTGTCTGTATATGTCTGTCTACTTATTTATTTATTTATTTATTCATTTATTTGCTTAGTTGCTTATTTAATTATTTATTTCCTTATTTAGTTACTCATGTACTTATTTATTTATTTACTTGCTTATTTAGTTACTTAGCTACTTATTTACTTATTTATTATATTATGTGTCTGCCTCTATGTCTGTCTACTTATTTATTTACTTATTTGCTTAGTTATTTATTTATTTCCTTATTTAGTTACTTAATTACTTATATACTAATTTATTTACTTGCTTATTTAGTTACTTAGTTACTTATTTAGTTATATAGTTATTTAGTTACTCATTTACTCAGTTACTTAGTTACTCATTTATTTATTTACTTATTTATTTACTTAATTATTTAATTATTTAGTTACTTAGTTACTCAGTTACTTAGTTACTCATTTACTCATTTATTTATTTACTTATTTAGTTATTTATTTATTTACTTATTTAGTTACTCACTTACTTATTTACTTATTTAGTTATTTAGTTACTTATTTATTTATTTAGTTACTCATTTTCTTAGTTACCAGTTATTTAGTTACTCATTTACTCATTTATTTATTTACTTATTTAGTTATTTAATTACTTAGTTACTTATTTTCTCAGTTACCCAGTTACTTAGTTACTCATTTACTCATTTATTTATTTACTTATTTATTTATTTATTTATTTATTTATTTATTTATTTATTTATTTATTTACTTGTTTATTTATTTAGTTACTTAGTTACTCATTTTCTTAGTTACTCAGTTACTTAGTTACTTATTTTCTTAGTTACTCAGTTACTTAGTTACTCATTTACTCATTTATTTATGTATTTATTTAGTTATTTAGTTACTAATTTTCTTAGTTATCAGTTATTTAGTTACTCATTTACTCATTTATTTATTTACTTATTTAGTTATTTAGTTACATATTTATTTATTTAGTTACTTATATACTAATTTTTTTACTTGCTTACTTAGTTACTTATTTAGTAATATAGTTATTTAGCTACTCATTTACTCAGTTACTTAGTTACTCATTTATTTATTTATTTACTTATTTACTTAATTATTTATTTATTTAGTTACTTAGTTACTCAGTTACTTAGTTACTCATTTACTCATTTATTTATTTACTTATTTATTTATTTATTTACTTATTTAGTTACTCAGTTATTTATTTATTTATTTACTTATTTAGTTATTTAGTTACTTATTTATTTATTTAGTTATTTAGTTACTCATTTTCTTAGTTACCAGTTATTTAGTTACTCATTTATTTATTTACTTATTTAGTTATTTAGTTATTTATTTATTTAGTTACTTAGTTACTTATTTTCTCAGTTACCTAGTTACTTAGTTACTTATTTTCTCAGTTACCCAGTTACTTAGTTACTCATTTACTCATTTATTTATTTATTTACTTACTTCTTTATTTATTTATTTATTTATTTATTTAGTTACTTAGTTACTCATTTTCTTAGTTACTCAGTTACTTAGTTACTCAGTTACTTAGTTACTCATTTACTCATTCATCTATCTATTTAGTTATTTAGTTACTCATTTTCTCAGTTACTCAGTTACTTACTCATTTATTTATTTACTTATTTAGTTATTTAGTTACTCATTTTCTTAGTTACTCAGTTACTTAGTTACTCATTTATTTATTTACTTATTTAGTTATTTATTTATTTAGTTATTTAGTTACTCATTTTCTTAGTTACTCAGTTACTTAGTTACTCATTTACTCATTTATTTATTTACTTATTTATTTATTTATTTAGTTATTTAGTTACTCATTTTCTTAGTTACTTAGTTACTCATTTACTCATTTATTTATTTATTTACTTATTTAGTTATTTATTTATTTAGTTACTTAGTTACTTATTTTCTCAGATACTCTGTTAGTTACTCATTTACTCATTTATTTATTTATTTATTTATTTATTTATTTATTTATTTACTTATTCATTTATTTCTCTTGCTCTCTCCCTTTGTATCACCCTCTCCATCAATCCATTCATTTAATAATAGTAATAAATAATCAGAAACCGGAAATTTGGCAGAATGCCTTTTTAAATGTGTTAAATCTATCTTCATTTTGAAAGTAAATCTGCACAAATTATACCTTTATGATTGAAACCTCACAGTTTTATGCTGCCTTTTCTGCCTGTTTAATATAAATGCCTAATTTACAAAATAAATGCTTTTTTTGTATTTATGTTATTATTAAATTTGTGCTCTGTAGGCGAACGTGACACAACCGAAGGCTTTACTGGCCCATGTTTTTGATGCCTGGCAAGATATGGTACTATGCATCATAACTCTGAAGGAAGGGATTTGCGGGAAAAGTTGTATAGAACATTTCAGTTTTATTTTTACCTCTACATTACACACACAAAGTTTTACAGGTATTTATGAATCAACCTGTATAGGATAAACCATAAATAATAATGGATCTAAAAGTGATCCCTTGACAGCTCTATATATGGCATTCCTAAATTAATTAACGAAAGACGATTACTTTTCCTTCATAGCATTCATCCTACACAAATATTGATTGCAGTTTTCGCCTGCTTCTATGGAATGTATTTATTAACATTGAAAACACTAGACTTTCACTCTGAAGTGTAGAGAACCACAGTTTGTAAACTTCTACTTTGGACTATCACCTTATTCTAATCAAGAGAAAATATGTTTTCCGCCACACCTTCAACAAGAGTGTGTGGTCCAAATAAGAATCCAATAAAGGAGCATCCGAGATTAAAACGACGGAAAGCTCTTCCATTCATTCATCTTCCCCTCGAGGCCGTTCTTGAAAGCACGAACTCTCCCTCATGTCATCCTACTAGAAGATCTTAAACTCCTTACAGCCCTCCTTGTTACTATCCCAGCCTTCAGCTTCCCCTACTGAGGATGGAATATTTTTTATGAAGCATTTATCGGCTACAGAGAAAAAAATTCTGCGCTATACCAGGGCTACAACTAATGAATCTAATGGTTTCTTGCTTAATCGAGAAAAAACTATCTATAGTAATCTCAGACCTCGAGTGACATTTGTTAGGGCTATAATAATAATAATAATAATAATAATAATAATAATAATAATAATAATAATAATAATAATAATAATAATAATGATTTATTTTAGCTGGCAGAGTTAAGGCCGTAAGGCCTTCTCTTCCACTCAACCAGCAAAAGTGTATATACATATGCATGAACTTACAAAGAATTCAACAATTTGATTTAGATGAGAGTTACATGTATACAAGAGTTATTTACGAATTAAACAACAAAATACTATGAACTATTAATTAAACACTGAAATAAACTGTGTAGCAGAATTAAGCTAAAATACATAGAATGTTAATATATTTCAAATGATATTAGATAATAGAAAGAGATTATTACGAGACAATTAAAATACAGCACAATCAGGATGATGTCTAAAGGAAAAAGTAACAGTGTAGTCAGTGATAGTTTAAATCAGTAAGATTGGAGTGAAATGCTAACAAGGTTATCTTTTAAGCTGTTCTTAAAGGTGTTTATGTCTTGCAGCCCCTAATACTTTGTGACAAGGAATTCCATTGACGCGAGGTGGATATTGTAAAAGATGATGAATAACAAGATGTTCTATGAAGAGGTATACTTAGCGTGCCACAGATAAATGATCTGGTATTTACGTCGTGGTTAGAGTATAGATAAGAGAAACGAGACGAAAGGTAATTTGGTGTTGAAGTGTGCAGAATTCGAAAGAGTAAAGACAAAGAGTGTACAGTTCTGCGTTCTTTAAGTCGGAGCCACGAAAGACTTGCGAAGGACGGTGATATGTGATCATATCGTCGGATGTTGCACACGTATCTGACGCACATATTCTGAGCTCGCTGTAACTTGACTGACAATTCAGAACTTAGGTCACTTAACAAAACGTCACAATAATCGAAGTGCGGCGTTACTAGGGTTTGCACTAGGGTAGGCTATTTCGTGAATAAAATAAAAATGTAAATAATATATCCCTAAAATTCACTCACAAAATGTTAATTGTATATTTATGAATACTTAAACTGTTCAGACATTGTGAAGTCGAAATAGATGAATAGGTATATTATTTAGGAGCAATTTTACATTTCACAGTCACATTAATGATACTATAAATTTGTCCTATAGAAGTTTAGGTTTTGTTATGAGAAATTCTTGTAAATTTAAAGTGAAACTATAATAATTTTGTATAATTCCATTGTTCGATATAAATTAGAGTATGCTGCTGTTATCTGGAACCCAGTTACTAACAAATATATTCTGTTACTAGAAAAAAATTGAAAATAAATTTCTAAAATGGTTATAATAATAGGCCTAATTATCCTACTTATGAGAGTTATGCTACAATGCTTCAACATTTCCATTTTACTAGTTTGCAAATTAGACGAAATTGTCAATCTTTAAACTTCCTTTCTAAAATTATTAACAAAAGTTGGACTGTGTTCAGTTTATTCTATTATATAACATTATATGCACCTAAGCTTAATACAAAATTTCGAAATTTATTTTACATACCAAGGTCAAATACAGAATCGCACAAAAATTCCCCAGTTTTCCAAATGTTACAGTTATACAATAAATTACATCCCCATCCGAATGTTGATGTTTTCAATAGGAATTTCTCTAAATACAGAATTATTTGTTATCTTATTTTACAGAATATTGTTGTTAGTTAATTTGATGCTACTTTTACACCTTATTTTAATTTCTCTGTTTTTTCTTTCTTTTTTTTTTCTATTTTGTCTCAGTTTTTAGTAAGAGTATGTATGTTTCCTTTTGCTTGTTTGTGTTTTATAAATTACTTTGTCAGTCTTGAACATTGTAATTGGGCTTTGTTTGTTATGTTCAATAATGAATGAATGAATGAATGAATGAATGAATAAATAAATAAATAAATAAATAAGAAAGTAAGTAAAGAAGTAAGTACGTAACTAAGTAAGTAACTAAGTAACTAAGTAAATAAGTAACTAAGTAAATAAGTAAATAAATAAGTAAATAAATAAATAAGTGAATAAGTAAATAAATAAATAAATAAATAAATAAGTAAATAAGTAAATAAATAAATAAATAAGTAAATAAGTAAATAAATAAGTAAATAAATGAAAAATAAGTAAATAAGTAAGTAAATAAATAAATAAGTAAATAAATAAGTAAGTAAATAAGTAAATAAATAAATAAGTAAATAAGTAAACAAATAAATAAATGAATAAATAAGTAAATAAATAAGTAAATAAATAAGTAAGTAAATAAGTAAATAAATAAGTAAATAAATGAATAAATAAGTAAATAAGTAAGTAAGTAAATAAATAAGTAAATAAGTAAATAAATAAATAAGTAAATAAGTAAATAAATGAATAAATAAGTAAATAAGTAAACAAATAAATAAGTAAATAAGTAAATAAATAAATAAATAAGTAAATAAGTAAACAAATAAATAAGTAAATAAGTAAATAAATAAGTAAGTAAATAAATGAATAAATAAGTAAATAAGTAAGTAAATAAATAAGTAAGTAAATAAGTAAATAAATAAATAAGTAAATAAATAAATAAATAAGTAAATAAATAAGTAAATAAATGAGTAAATAAGTAAATAAATAAATAAGTAAATAAATAAGTAAGTAAATAAATAAATAAGTAAATAAGTAAATAAATAAGTAAATAAGTAAACAAATAAATAAATAAGTAAATAAGTAAATAAATAAGTAAGTAAATAAATGAATAAATAAGTAAATAAGTAAGTAAATAAATAAATAAGTAAATAAGTAAGTAAGAAAATAAGTAAGTAAATAAATAAACAGATAATTAAATAAATAAATAATAAAAGACGTTGTTATGTCTGGGCAGAGGATGTATCTGTTACCTTTGAAAACCCCTACACTATATTCCGTAACAGTTCTGCTGTGGGAAGGTAAGCCCTAATACAGCCCATGCATCAAAGCTGTGTTCGTCAATCTCGTATAGAGATAAGCCACTTCACTCCTCCCTCATGCCTGCGTATGAAGTACTGAAGGTTATTTACACTGCCAAATACTTGTCAGACTGTGAATGGGGTTGACTAGCTCTGAGGAGAAATTATGTTCCTGTTTACATCCTGGCGCTTTTCGTACACTGTTTATGTGTCCTTATTTGTTCCTTGCTAGCCAATTAAGTTTGGTGCTCCATGGAAAACGACATGTTGTGTTGATTAAGAAGCTATTGTCTATCTTCAGCTATTCAAAATAGAATAAGACCGACGTGATCTGTTGCTAGGTTACAGAAAACTTATTTTAATCTTTCATCACAGTCTAGTATATACAGTCACGAAGCTTGAGTTGTTGAGGGTACTAGAAACAATAGACTGTGTCGGTACTATTTCGCATTGTCTGTAATGAGACGATAGTAGCGATCCTAGTGGTTAGCAACTACCTATGGATGCATATTCCCTACGTATTGAGCTTCGTGACTGTATATACTAGACTTTGCTTTCATGTTATAACCTTTCCCGCTGACAGGGTGTTAATAGTACAAAACTACGAACTTAAAGGACTAGATCATAGTTTTAATTTATTTCAGAGTTCATTAAGAAGTGACAAGAATCATTAGATCAAGAAGTATCCTCTAAGCTAAAGATGCTCATTACGCGGCCCGCGGACCGCATACGGCTCTCGAAGGCATTTACTGTGGCACTTGAGCTAATATTATTATTACTACACTTTTTGAGAACTTTTCTTTTTAATTTCTGTAATAATGTACAACTGGCCAAAACTGAAAATGTTAAAAATGACCTTAATATCTGAACGGAAAGTAATGTAGCTATTCCACTTACATGGAAACGAACTGACAAGAAAAGAAACGTGCAACGTGGCAGAAATTAAGCCATTTACAGATTCGAAGATTGTTAAGGAGCGCCTTCCAGTTGTATGTGACACTTTCCTTCGAAATTTGCAATTTCAAAACAGAGTACTGGTGAAATAAAACAATAAATCAAGTTGCTTGATGTGATTTTGTAGAAGAGTAGCAGAGTCCGCCTATCAACTTCAAAATACCAATAATAATAATAATAATAATAATAATAATAATAATAATAATAATACCTATTTTTAAGAAGGGGGACAAACCAACTGTGGTAACTTTTAAGGAATATCACTTTTGTTGACGTCGTACAAAATTTTGTCTAATATTCTTTTGAGAAGATTAACTCCGTACGTAGATGAAATTATTAGGGATCATCACTGTGGTTTTAGGCGTAATAGATCGACTATTGATCAGAATTCTTGTATTCGACAGATAATGGAGAAAAAATGGAGTATAAGAATACAGTACATCAGTTATTCATAGATTTCAAAAAGGCATATGACTCGGTTAAGAGGGAAGTATTATATGATATTCTTATTGAATTTGGTATTCCCAAGAAACTAGTTCGATTAATTAAAATGTGTCTCAGTGAAACATACAGCAGAGTCCGTATAGGTCAGTTTCTATCTGATGCTTTTCCAATTCACTGCGGGCTGAAGCAGGGAGATGCACTATCACCTTTACTTTTTAACTTCGCGCTAGAATATGCCATTAGGAAAGTTCAGGATAACAGGCAGGGTTTGGAATTGAACGGTTTACATCAGCTTCTTGTCTATGCGGATGACGTGAATATGTTAGGAGAAAATCCACATACCATTAGGGAAAACACGGAAATTTTACTTGAAGCAAGTAAAGCGATCGGTTTGGAAGTAAATCCCGAAAAGACGAAGTATATGATTATGTCTCGTGAAGGGAATATTGTACGAAATGGAAATATAAAAATTGGAGATTTATCCTTCGAAGGGGTGGAAAAATTCAAATATCTTGGAGCAACAGCAATAAATATAAATGACACTCGGGAGGAAATTAAACGCAGTATAATTATGGGAAATGCCTGTTATTATTCGGTTGAGGAGCTTTTATCATCTAGTCTGCTGTCAAAAAATCTGAACGTTAGAATTTATAAAACAGTTATATTACCGGTTGTTCTGTATGACTGTGAAACTTGGACTGTCACTTTGAGAGAGGAACAGAGATTAAGAGTGTTTGAGAATAAGGTTCTTAGGAAAATATTTAGGGCTAAGAGGGATGAAGTTACAGGAGAATGGAGGAAGTTACACAACGCAGAGCTGCACACGTTGTATTCTTCACCTGACATAATTAGGAACATTAAATCCAGACGTTTAAGATGGGCAGGACATGTAGCACGTATGGGTGAATCCAGAAATGCATATAGAGTGTTAGTTGGGAGACCGGAGGGAAAAAGACCTTTGGGGAGGCCGAGACGTAGATGGGAGGATAATATTAAAATGGATTTGAGGGAGGTGGGATATGATGATAGAGAATGGATTAATCTTTCTCAGGATAGGGACCAATGGCGGGCTTATGTGAGGGCGGCAATGAACCTTCGGGTTCTTTAAAAGCCATTTGTAAGTAAGTAAGTAATAATAATAATAATAATAATAATAATAATAATAATAATAATTATACTTAATAACTTACAAATGGCTTTAGAGAACCCGAAGGTTCATTGCCGCCCTCACATAAGCCCGCCATCGGTCCCTATCCTGGGCAACATCAATCCAGTCTCTACAATCATATCACACCTTCCTCAAATCCATTTTAATATCATCCCCCATCTATGTCTCGTCTCCTCAAATATCTTTTTTTTCTCCGGCCTTCCAACTAACACTCTAAATGCATTTCTGGATTCGCCCATACGTGCTACATGCCCTGCCCATCTCAAACGTCTGGATTTAATGTTCCTAATTATGTCAGGTGAAGAATACAATGCGTACAGTTCTGCGTTGTGTAACTTTCTCCATTCTCCTGTAACTTCATCCCTCTTAGCCCCAAATATTTTTCTAAGCACCTTATTCTCCAACACCCTTAACCTCTGTTCCTCTTTCAAAGTGAGAGTCCAAGTTTTACAACCATACAGAACAACCGGTAATATAACTGTTTTATAAATTCTAACTTTCAGCTCTTTGAGAGCAGACTGGATGATAAGAGCTTCTCAATCGAATAATAACACGCATTTCTCTTATTTATTCTGAGTTTAATTTCCTCTCGAGTGCCATTTATATTTGTTACTGTTGGTCCAAGTTATGTGAATTTTTCTATATTTTCAAAAGACGAATTTCCAATGTTTATATTTCCATTTCGTACTATGTTCTGGTCACGAGACATAATCATATACTTTGCTTTTTCTGGGTTTACTTCCAAAGCTATCTCTTTACTTGTTTCAAGTAAAATTTCCGTGTTTTCCCTAATCGTTTGTGTATTTTCTCGTAACATATTCACGTGATCATCATAAACAGGCAGCTGATGTAACCCTTTCAATTCAAAACCCTCCTCGTTTTCCTCCCCCATACCATTCACTACTAAACTTATGAAGAAAATATATTTCGAACAATTTAGGCAGGTCATAAAATTAAGACATGAGCAATGGATTCATTATTATAGTGAAAATACAAAAAAGAACTCTTATGAACACACGTCCGAACTTTGATAAATATAATTGTGCCCTGTAACAAAAATGAGAGAGAGAGAGTGAGAGAGAGTGAGAGAGAGTGAGAGAGAGAGTGAGAGAGAGTGAGAGAGAGAGTGTGAGAGAGAGTGAGAGAGAGAGTGTGAGAGAGAGTGAGAGAGAGAGTGAGAGAGAGTGAGTGAGAGAGTGAGAGAGAGTGAGAGAGAGAGTGAGAGAAAGAGAGAGTGAGAGAGAGAGTGAGAGAGAGTGAGAGAGAGAGTGAGAGAGAGAGTGAGGGAGAGTGAGAGAGAGTGAGAGAGAGAGAGTGAGAGAGAGAAAACATTATTAGCGACTGTATCAACAGTAACTCAGGGCACTATTTTGGAATATCACTTAAAAGGAAATGAATCATCAAATGAAAAATAAACTGTTGTTGTTTAGCTGCGTGATCCTGAAGAGTGCGTTTCGAAATTCTATCTGCAAGACTATCAGGAAGCCCCTCGCAACGTGACATGTGTACAAGGGTCCTCGTTCTGTGTGACGTATCTGAAGTAGCTGGAGTGCCTCTCTCAGACGATGTGGCATCGGTCCATTAGCTGGCCAGGCTTCACGCGCTGTCCACTAAGACATGCCTAACCTCATTGCTTCATGCAATAATTTCAATTCCTAGAAATACTAATAGCCTTAAAGGCTGGTTCACAATAAACCGGGAACGAGAACCAGAATGAAAACGAGAAGCAGAGGACGTGAATAAGAAATTTTTTGATTCACAATAAACCGAGAACGTAGACGACTATGCATATCGATATGTATGTCAATAACGATATGTAAAGTCGATATTACGCATTCTGATGTTATCTGTGTATAATTGACCAATGGCGTTCTCTCATGAGTACAAGGCAGCCAACATAAACACAGTTAACCAACTTCGAAATTTCAACTGAAACATTTCCTTAGGTACAGTACTATAAATATGCCCATGCATCTTTATTATCACAACCTATTTTAAGTCTACCATAACGTAAAATAATTAGAGAAGAAACATTTGTAATAGAACAAAAATGAACACAACAGTAGTTATTGAATTGAAGCATGAATATGTAGTGTGTAATACAACCAATACAGTAATAAAATATGATGCACTTACGATCGGTGTTCAAAGATGCAGCTATTGAAAGCCACGTATTCTCCTTCATTTTCTCATCTTTATACGAGGCGCGCCGCTTATTGTAAACGTGAGGATTTTCCTCAACACTCAATATTAGAATCTCATCAAATAAAACTTGCTCCATGATGCACAGCACAGAACAAAATAATGCATAGGTTATGTCACGGTCTTCTTGCTACAAAATATACGACGACAAAATAGCTTTTAGATGGCAATAGAATGAATCTAGTGGGCTGTGATCGGAAACGTGAACGTCAAAGTTGAAACTTGGCCAACTCTCCGTTCCCGATCCCGGACTCCGGCAAGCTTTTCGTTAATTGTGAATGCTCACATTTAAATGTACACATTTTAACAATTTTACCGTTTTCGTTTTCGTTCCAATTATCGTTTCCGGTTCATTGTGAACCAGCCTTAACTCTTTTACTGAACAATCTGATGCTTAATAATGGGACAGTAGCAAAAACATCGATATTTTCTAAGAAATACACGTTTTCGCATTTCGTGATAAATGAAAAAAAGAACTTGGTTATACCGACCGTGTTTGTGTGTTCACAGCTTTTTTTCTTATAGGAGGTAATTCGTCCACATTCAGTGTACAGGGTGAATCGTAAGTAATATCATTAATTTCAGGGAGGGGATACGAAATAGATACCCGCTCACAACACCGTATCACACTCTCCATTCCTAAACACAGAACATCCTTCTACTCTTCATCTTTCACGGTCTCTGCAGCTCATCTCTGGAACTCTCTACCACAACATGTCAGAGACTGTCGGACATTGTCTAGTTTCAGAAATAAATCAAAATTGCACTTTTTTAAATTAGATTCCTTTCAGTTATAAGCCCTTTTCTCTGCGATAGTTTTGTAAAAATATAGGCTATATATTTCTTTTTTCTTGCATTCCCCTTTTTGTTCTCTTTATCAGCCGATGAATTTATTGTCATAGTCTTTTTATCGTGAATTTTATTTAATTTTCGTATTTCTTTTGTTTTTTATTATTATTTTATTGCATTCCATTTTGATATATTCCTCCTTACGTTTTTCCATTTGTACTAAATGAGTTGCTTTTACTATATTCCAATGTATTTTACTTTTTTTTTCTATTATGGTATTAATTATTTTCATGTTGTTTAGTGTCGATTTTATTATGATATTATTATTTTTTTTTTTGTAATATGTTAGTATTCTTTTCTTTAACTTTTTGTTAAATTTTAACTGCTTGTGTACTTTGTGACCTGGTAGAGTGTAAGAGAAGGCCCTATGGCCTTAACTCTGCCAGTATAAATAAAGAATGATGATGATGATGATGATGATTATTTATATTATTATTATTATTATTATTATTATTATTATTATTTTAAACAAAAAACGTTTAATACAGTTTTGTCATTTTTTGCTTCCTTTTCGAGATAAATTTGTTTTATATTAAACATTTTATTGGATATTTTGGGAAAGCGATTAATTTCAGGGGGCAATCCACTAAAAATGACAACTTTTTCCTTAATAATTTTTTTCTTGGTTATTTAACGACACTGCATCAACTACGAGGTTATTTAGAGTCGATGAAATTGGTGATAGCGAAATGATATTTGGCGAGATGAGGCCGAGGATTCGCCTTAGGTCACCTGACATTTACCTTACGGTTGGGGAAAACCTCGGGAAAAAAAACCCAACGCGCAACCAAATTTTGAGAGCATGTTTACTATGTAAAGGACTAACAAAATCCAAATTTTAAACTACGGAATATTTTTAGCTTTTGATATTATATTTATTTTTCATTTTATTTCAGAAATATTTTCGAACCAAACTCTTTAATAAAAGATTTCAATGTTTAAGCTTCCCGCCTTTTTTTTTTTTTTGGTTACATTCACAAGAATATAGAAGCATTTATATGCATTCATTTTATGAAATAAGCCACCGGCGTAGCTCTGTCGGATAAGGCGCTTGCCTGCCGATCCAGAGTTGTGTTCGGGCGCGGGTTCGATTTCCGCTTGGGCTGATTCCCTGGTTGCGTTTTTCCGAGGTTTTTTCCCAACCGCAAGGCAAATGTCAGGTAATCTATGGCGAATCCTCAGTCTCATGGCGCCAAATACCATCTCGCTATCACCAATCCCATCGACTGGCTAAATAACCCAGTAGTTGATACAGCGTTGTTACATAACCAAGTTAAAAAAACGTTTTATGAAATGTCTCATTTATTCACTAAATTTGAAATTTTGAATATATTATTTTTCTATAATTCATGAAAAAAAATATTACTAGAATAAACTAGTGGCATTTCTCACAAAACAAATGCATAAAAACAAGCAGCTACGTCATAAATACTTGTACTTGCAGTAAAAATGTCGTCCAGGTTGATTAATATTTGGCACAAAAGTTTGGTGTTGAATCTAGAAAAATAAACTTACTGTAGGCCTAAATGAATTTGAAAATAAAATGAATATTTATCTAACACATACCTATTAAAATTCTTCTCTTCTACATCCATCTAGAAACTTCAGGAAGCCAACTTTAAAACAAAAAGTTACTAGATTTGTAATCAGAAATTTGTAAAAAAGAATTCTTTAATGAAAAAATAATTTTGACAGCTCTTCTCCCTTATTAAAATTTAACGTATTTTTAATCGGAACTGAACTAAATCCATTTGGAGTATGAAAATACACATTCTAAGAAAGCGAAATAGTCAATAAAAATATTTTTGAAAATTTTCATGATTCCCAAAATGCTCAGTCAATTTAAGAGAGCAGTCTATTGTGATAATATTTGAATGAATGTATTTTAGTTTCGTCCTCTAATGTGCAGAAATTTGATCCGAACAAATGTAACTTTTCGTTCTGCAAAGAAATTTAAAAAACTTACATTTGTTCCGATCAAATTTTTGCCTATTTAAAGGACAAAATTAAAATTCTTTCAATCATTTATCATAATACACTGCTCTCTTAAACGGACTGAAAATCTTTGGAATTAATTACAAAACGAATAACAGTTTTTTTTATTTATTTTAATGTATTCAATAGCTCCTTAAAACTGTACAGTTATATCGCTACCACCCTGTATAGGAGAATATTTGGTGTGATTTTACTGAACACAAAACCTAGCACGGTTATTATTAATTTTCAGTGAAATGGTCCCCACATTACATCTTTAGCACGGGATAGATTACATCAAAATCGTTTCACAAATACGGAATTGGGCGTTGGTCATAAAATCGATAATAGCGATTTTAGTAACGAGATACGAACTTCATAACCGCCATTTTAGGGAGGTGGTTTGTGGGACCTTGTTCATCAGACTTATGTCTTAAGCACAGCATCTGGTGCTTGGTTTATGTCTTTCCTCTACGAGGTCGTCTTAATGGATCTGAGTAGGCTTGGAAACGACCAAATTGCTGCTAAATTATGTAGTCTGTAGGTCGCAACAATTGTACCATGAATTTCCTGTGCTACGCAGCAAATAGAGCGAAAACCGTTGTGTGGATTTCTCCATTTTGGTAAATTTACGTAACTCAAGGCATTACATCGTTATGAGTTTTAGTTGTCACAATTCTCGTATCAGTTAAGATACAAAATAAACAGTGACTGTCTTTTTTTATACAGGAACATCATTTTATTTTTACTAACATTTTTAATATTAACTTGCCTATACCTCTGGATCAACGGCAGTGGCGGCTCGTGGGTATTGAATTAAGGGTGGGCTGCATACAAAAATAAACCAAGGAACTTACTTTTTTAAAGATTAGTTCCATGCGCCTTATCTTGTAAGTTGTGTTTAAATGAGACAGGCTCATGTCAGTAGATTTACTGGCATTTAAAAGAATCCTGCTGACAAAATTCCGGCACACCGGCGACGCTGATGTAACCCCTGCTGTTGCAAGTATCGTTAAATAAACCATAATTTAATTTTTATATGCAGATTTGAACATTAGAAATATCTAACTGGCGATGTTGTAGTTGGTTGTATAATATATCTACGTGATACATCAATAAATGAAAAAAAAAAACTGAGCCAGAAATTGAATTCAGGATATTCAAGAGTACGCACCAGGGCGCTTGCCTCATTTTTTGTGGTGTTAGATGTTTCAGATTCCATTATGGTTTTAAAACATTCTAGCAATGGCTCCTTCTTCTCATGAACAACATTTACTGTTCTTATTTTAAATCCATCTTGTTGCCCCCAGCTGATGGAATTGTCTTTGAAACACATTAATCTAATACAGACTGTGTGGAAATCGAGAGAAGAAAGCAGGGATACTGGATAAATTAGCAAAAAATATGCGAGCCTTTGTATTTTGTTTAGCGGCTCTTTCCATTGTGAGATTCAACTGATGGGCACTTAATTTCACATTTCTCCTGAATTGTTAAGGTACTGAACTGAATAGACTGTAAATAATGTACAGAATTAAACAGTGTCGCACTTGTTATACTCACAACATTAAAGAAAATGTATTTAAAACTGCGCGCTACTGACAAGCTGCTGCAAATTTTGCAGCGCCTGGAAACTCTGCATTCACGGCAAGGGGCAGCAGGGAGGAGGGGTAAAACTAACGCGCAAAGCATCCGAGACGAGACTGGCAGCTCCAGGGGAGGAAGTGGCTTCACCCTATAGTCCTTGTCTCTGGTTTCGCTCTGGTAGCACCAGGGGAGGAAGTGACTTCACTAACGATTGCGTGCATGTCATTGAGAGCGAATTTTTTTTTAAAATTCGAGCCGCTAAATAGAGAGTGTATAATAAATGTTTTTCACAACATAAAACGAGACAAGAACCACAAATGTCTGGGGGTGCTGCAGCTCCGCAGCCCCTCTTCGAAAGCCGCCCCTGATCAACGGCATTTTCTATCCCCTTCCACGACTGAAGTTCGATGATACTGGCGTAATATACAAACAAATCACTTTACTAGATATAGGAGGGAAGAAAAGTAGTTCATCCATTTACGTAAACTAGGAAATATCGCGATTTTGAGTTTGATCATTTTCATTGGGTTTTTTATTCAAAATACAGTACAGTATTAACAATAAGTGTTTTTACTCACGAACTGAGCTGTCCATGTGGACGTATTCATTATGCAGTGTATATTATACTGTCTACAGCACATTAGCGTAGGCCTACAATATAGAGAATGAAGTTAAATTGAAAAATAATCATAATATGGATATTTAAACACATTTTTAAAATGGTGGCCGTTCATTTCGATACAGGCTTCAGTTCTAATGTGAATATTATTGCACTATAGACTATTGTACCTAATCCCAATTATCAATTTCGTCCTCCGTACTAGTAACTCATGTTGAAATAATTCTGTACCTACTCTATAAAAGAGTACCTTACGTACTGTAAATTCAATCTTCACTTCTGCCCGATCCGAAAAGATAAAATTACTCAGACATACTATCTACTGTCCGTCCAACTTGTTATGTCGCAGGGTCGTAGAAAGGGAGGAAATCACGTGACATTTGATTACTTAACGAGGCCCTTTCATTTAAGTTATTTTAAACAGTTGTATGGGTATAATATTACGTAGACGTCCAATTTCTAACAGAAATTAATGTTCTCAGAAAAGAGCTAAGACAGCCCAGCCACTAGTTGGCGAATAAAAGCTGGTTGGGGAAACCGGGATACGACGTAGGCAAATGGACGACAGTAGACTACCTGTGCGAAAATGATTCAATATTGAAAGCTCTTTCATCACTGGAAAACGCGAACATATTTTTGGAACGTCCTGTTTACTATGACCGTAAGGCTACTATGACTGTATATGCGGTCTTGGATCTGTGTGGAGGACGGTTGAACTTCATTAGTAGAAGGGGTGGGAGTGAAGTATACATTCAAAAACTCAGGTACAATAAAAGTTGAAGTAAAAATTAAATGATGTCCCTATACATGCTTTCTCTATATGTTTTACGTGATTCGCAACAATTCAGCTTCTCTACAGTCTTTTTTTTAGTTGGTTATTTAACGACGCTCTATCAACTACGAGGTTATTTAGCGTCGATGAGATTGGTGATAGCGAGATGATATTTGGTGAGATGAGGCCGAGGATTCGCCATTGATTATCTAGTATCACACATAATAATTGCAATAGTTTTCAATAAATATATTAATCGATTTTTATTAGATAAATAACAAAAGTTCTCATTTTCTCACGTTTTATTTTGTATCTTCCCAAACGGATCATCCTGTATATTAAATCATTTACTGCTCACCCAAATAACAAAATAAACTTTGGTTTCCTAGAATGATCACAAAAGACATGATTCATTAATTTATTTCACAGTTTTCTGCCCAAAGACAGGTCCTTCACTGCAAACCCAGTATTATCAAATTCCTCTATCCCGCCTTCCTCTTAGTCTCTGCATATGATGCATATATCTTAATGTCGTCTATCATCTGATATCTTCTTCTGATACGAACTATTGTCCCGTTCACCATTCCTTCCAGTGCATCCTTCAGTAGACAGTCTCTTCTCAGCCAGTGACACAATCAATTCCTTTTCCTCTTCCTGATCAGTTTCAGCATCATTCTTTCTTCATCCACTCTTTCCAACACAGCTTCATTTCTTATTCTGTCTGTCCATTTCACAAGCTCCATTCTTCTCCATATCCACATTTAAAATCCTTCTAGTCGTTTCTCTTCACATTGTCGTAATATCGACATTTCTTCCCCATACAATGTCATACTCCACACAAAGCACTTCACTGGTCTCTTCCTTAGTTTTTTTTCCAGAGATCCGCAAAAGATAAACCTTTGTCATTGCTATCCTCCTTTCAACTTCCTGGCACCAGCTCATGTTACTGCTTATAGTACACCCCAAGTATTTGAAGCTGTCCACTTGCTCTACTGCCTAATTTAGAATTCGTAAGTTTACCTTCTTTATTTTGTTTCTATGACCATGGTTTTCGTATTGTTTGCATTTATCTTTATCCCAAACTACTCACAGCTTTCAGTTAGCTCCAGTAGCATATATCTTAATACCATCTACTCTTCTGCTAACAACGCCATATCATCAGCAAATCTTAGGCAATTTATTTTTCTTCCGCCTACTAAAACAACTCCCATAACTGCTAATATCAAAACTGAGATATATTACTCCATTTAGTCGACCTGGTTGGCGAGTTGGTATAGCGCTGGCCTTCTATGCCCAAGGTTGCGGGTTCGATCCCGGGCCAGGTCGATGGCATTTAAGTGTGCTTAAATGCGACAGGCTCATGTCAGTAGATTTACTGGCATGTAAAAGAACTCCTGCGGGACAAAATTCCGGCACATCCGGCGACGCTGATATAACCTCTGCAGTTGCGAGCGTCGTTAAATAAACATAACATTACTCCATTTACAAATTTTTAGTGTAAGTGAATGATGCCATTACTCAATTTTGCACAACTTAGTAAAAATATTTATGTGTACAGTCGTGGCCAAAAGTTTAGAGCACCTCTTCAAAAATTGATACTTTTTTAAATATAATGTTTATATAGAAAGTATTTCCTGAATATTTATTAGTGCTGAAAATATACTGGTTACAGCTGAAAATGTATAAAGTTTTAATTTTTTATTTAAAAAAATGATTGTTTTAAAAATATATTTGTGTTTTTTAATTTTTTACATTTTTCAGATAAAATGAATTTCTCAATAATAAAAATTAATTTCAGAAGTAACGAAAATATGGTTACGAAACAGTTTAAGAATGGATCAATTGTAATATCAAGAAAAATAAGAGGCTTCTTACGTTTTCTTCAAGCCACAGAGTGACAACTGTAATTTATTGCCTGTCGTAAACTGTTATTGTTAGGAGTCGTCCTTTTATTAGGGTTGGATGGCTGTAGTTTGGGTGGAAGATGTTTTGTTTACATGTTTCTTCAAGCTGCTTGTGTGTATTGTAAATATAGATAGATGAAAGGTACTTTTAAAATATATGAGAGCTTCAGTTGATTAGTTGTGTTCGTCAGAATAAGTTCTTATCCAAGAAAGATTTGGTCATATCAGCAAGATAATGCCCTCTGCCACACTTCTTGAAAATCCAAGGCATGGTTCACCGAGAATGGTATACCGCTACTGTCTTGGCCTGCTAGGAGTCCAGATTTGAACCCCATTGAGAATATCTGGGAATTCTAGGGAAGGAAATACACAAAAAGAACGTAAGAAATCTTCAAGAATTGAAATTGCAGTTAGCAGAATGTTGGACAACCCTGAGAAAGGGTTATATATATAGAATCTAATAAACTCAATGCCAAAGAGAATACGTGCTGTTACAATGCAAAAGTGGTCCTACAAAGTTCTAAGTGGATTTCGGAGAGAAATATTGTGTTATTAATCAAAATATGACTTTTAACTCTTTATTTTTTAATTGGAAAATTGTGTTAATTTGTGTGTTGTTTGAAAAAATGGCGACAATTAATTCAAATTTCTTTTTTAAATTGTCTCTTTACATTTTAGGAATATTGGAAATTAATATTAATTATTAGAAGCGCAAATTACAATTTACAGAATTTTTTATAGTATTGGATTTGTGTTTTATAGAAAAAATAAAACTGTACAATTCCGCCCATTCCATAACATATAACTTTTGATTTGTACATACCATACATAAAAAAGACTATTCTTTTCAGCTATACTAAAATCATATAATTATTTAAAGTTGTGACATGATATACTGAGTAAAATTGCCTTTTTCAAGGAGGTGTTCTAAACTTTTGGCCACGATTGTATACTGAACTCATTTACGTGCAATGCTATTTTCGGACGGCTTTCGTTAAAGTAGGCCTTTTTAACTACATATGACCGTATTAAAAAGGAGCTATTATGGGAAAACACGTTAAAAGTAACTTCCATACTAGTGTTAAAAATAAACACCTTTCAACTGTTCAAAGAGTTGACAAACGATGCAAAGCCCTCATTATTTTAACAAATGATGTGCGCATCTCTTCAAATAACTGAAAGTTGTTTGTGACACAAAATTGTAAAACGTTTTGTGTGATTTTTAACCATGAACAATGCTTCAGAAAACAAAGTAAGTAAACTTGTTGTTGTTTACATAACAGTGTATGAAATGTGTTGAATGTGATTTTATTTTCGTTGTAGATTTGTTACACACGACCTAGTAGCCATGTTTCACAAACATACCTACTGATGAAATAAAATAACACTTTAACACTATTTTCTATATAGGAATTTGTGTGTGGTGTGTGTGTCAAAGGATTAGTGGTTTGTATTCACGTGTTAAGCAAGTATAACGTGGTCCTCTGCAATTCAGCAATTCTGTTACTCTTTGTTATTGTTATTTTAATTGCTCCTGTGTATGAGATATAATGACGTGGTAAAGTTACATTTCTGCTGACTTATTAACAAAATTATTATTATTATTATTATTATTATTATCATTATTATGATTATTATTATAAATTTAGCGTTATCGAACCCGGGACCTTTGGTTAAACGTGCCAACGCTCTACCAACTGAGCTACCCGGGAACTTTACCAGACCCGATCCAATTTTTCCCTCTATATCCACAGACCTCAAAGTGGGCTGACAACCGTCAAGCAACCAACATTGAGTGCACACTAACTCTGTGTGACTTAAATTGTGGTTTTCTGTTAACGAACAATGACGTATATTATACAAATCAAGCTTTCAGGTATAACTCCCTGTAAAGTTTATTTGAATAATTTCGAGGGAAAAATTGTTCCGGGGCCGGGTATCGAACCCGGGAACAACCAAAGGTATTAAGAATTGTATATACAAGATGATCTGAAAAAGGTTCCAATATTTAGAGAGGAAGTAGTACGCATCAATTATTATTATTATTATTATTATTATTATTATTATTATTATTATTATTATTATTTTTAGTGTTATCGAACCAGGGACCTTTGGTTAAACGTACCAACGCTCTACCAACTGAGCTACCCGGAAACTCTACCCGACACCGATCCAATTTTTCCCTCTATATCCACAGACCTCAAAGTGGGCTGACAACCGTCAAGCAACCAACATTGAGTGCACACTAACTCTGTGTGACTTAAATTGTGGTTTTCTGTTAACGAACAATGGCGTATATTATACAAATCAAGCTTTCAGGTATAACTCCCTGTAAAGTTTATTAGGATAATTTCGAGGGAAAAATTGTTCTGGGGCCGGGTATCGAAACCGGGACCAACCAAAGGTATTAAAAATTGTATGTACAAGATGTTCTGAAAAAGGTTCCAATATTTAGAGAGGAAGTAGTACGCATCAACACAAGAAATAAAAGTTCTATAAACATGGATCTTTAAATTAATATTTTCTGAGAAATGAGCAAATGTTTGCCATCACTATAGCATTAGCACATATTCCAGTGTGGGCAAGAAACAAACAGTTTTTTTTTTATCGATCAGCGCATTTAGCGCTATACAGATCATTTTTAAATAAAATATAAATAGAATACATGGGGCAGCCTAGATTAGGCTCCTCTATGAAGAAAAATAACTGTTAATATATAATTATTTACATAGGTTGGTGTGATGATAAATTTTGATTATAATATGAAGTCCATTGGAAGTCGGCTCTTGATTCTGGTGGGAAATGTGGACTTCCTTCTAGTGGATGGCGCCTGGAACATTTTCTAGGTTGTTATAGAACTTCTTAGCTTGTGAATGAATAAACTGTTTGATTGTGTCAATACCAGTTTCTCTGTGTAGTTGGCTGTTACGGACAAACCCAGGAGAATTGAGTGAAATTCGTAGGACTTTATTTTGAAATGACTGAATGTGTTTAATTTCACTTATTGCAGCTCCCAGACAGGACAGGCATAAAGCAGTAGAGGTCGTAATAGAGATGTGTAAAGTAGCATGCAATTTTGTAGCTTTAGAGATGATTTCTTGTTGAGGAGCGGATATAATTTAGTGAGTCTTGAGTAGGCCAATTTAAGTTTGTTGTTGACGTGATGTTTCTATGATAGACGGCGATCTAAGTGCACTCCAAGATATTTTGTGCGAGATCGTGCGTATTTGCTTGTTTTCCGCACAGAACCAATATGCGGTAAGTGTGAAATTCCACATTCAGTATTCCCAACCTAACACACATAACAATTTCCCTCTTCTTACCGCTTAAGCGCGACATTCATTTTACTGCTTTTGGCTTTTAACATATTATTTTTAGAAACGTTTAACATAGTAATAATTATAAATTGGAAACTTACCACTGCAGTTTCACCTAAATTGCAATGTTAATTATTGTTTTTAAATATTTGCAAAAATTAAGTAAAGTCTACTACTCCACGAAACTTATTGCATTCCTGATACAAGTAACATTAAGGAAGCCGTGAAAAAATCAACAAGATTCCAGATGCCGATGTTATTACTGCAATATGTTATATAAATAATATTGTTAAAATATTAAAATGAAAAATAAATCATTACATAACCTTACCGTTTGTTTTAAGTTCGCATTTATAGACTGGGGGAAAAAAAAGACAGACGTATATCACGGCCTGCTGGAGTATAGTAAACACAGAAAACATTTTATAGCAACAATGTTGAAGAAAGATATTTTGGTGTTCCGAAGTTGGCGTCATTAAACAGAAACCAAGATGGAGATTTCATTGCAACTAATTAGAAATTCGTCTTTCAGGTATGTAATAAACGATCTTCGCACAAAATAATGTACGATACACGAGCGGTATGTTTGTTTTCATGTTCTCGGAAATTAAAAAGCTCAACTACGTTTCGCTTTTTCAATCTTTTCCTCGACCATGAAAACGTCAACATACCGCTCTTGTAACGCATATTACTATTGCAGTCATCCTTTGGTTTCCACGGTATCATGTTGGTTGAAAGAAAACAAACAGTTTAACTTTGTGTAAAAATTATCCCCAGAAAAATGTGCTAGTATAAATTGAATGAGCTGGGTAACTTTCGGTGCTGGACCCCGACTCATTTCACCTGCATTATCACCGTCATTTCATTCAGACGCTAAATAACCTAGATGTTGATACAGCGTCGTAAAATAACCCAATAAAATAAAAATAAATAAAATATAAATAAATAAATTGAATGTTAACAAAATCCGTCCAGTATTTAGGAGATAACACTGATACAAAGGCAAATGGACAGACAAATGAAAAACCGAACACCATTTTTCATGTAAGAGAAATACTGAAAATATTTTCGCAGAAATCTATATTAATAATAAATCCGTAGCCGAAATTTTTCGGTACTTTTCGATTTTCCAAAAATAATTGGTCCTAACATACATAATTAACCACCCTGAAACCGAAAATCGCTTTTTTTTATTTTTGTCTGTCTGTCTGTCTGTCTGTCTGTCTGCCTGGATGTTTGTTACCTTTTCACGCGATAATGGCTGAACCGATTTATATGAAAATTGGAAAATAAATTAAGTTCGTTGTAGCTTAGATTTTAGGCTATATGGCATTCAAAATACTTTATTTAAAAGGGGGGTTATAAGGGGGCTTGAATTAAATAAATCGAAATATCTCCCTTATTATTAATTTTCATGAAAAATGTTGTATAAAAAATTTTCTTTAACAATAATTTCCGATAAGTTTTATTCCATGCAAATTTTGATAGGACTGGTATTTAATGAGATAAATGAGTTTCAAAATTACAATAACAACGCCATCTAAGGTGGTGTAATGAAATAAAAAACAAATGACTTCGTCTATAAGGGGCCTTGGACAACAACAATTGAAAGGTATGAAACATAGCCTACAGAGAATGTTTCTGTGTTTGTATGAAGTAATATCGGAAGCTAAATTAACCGATTTGTATAATTAATTATTATTTCACCATTGGAAAGTGTAGTTTCTCTAGATAGACATAATGCTATAATGTTATCACAGTAACTTCTGAGTGAATCGAGGACAGGTAAGATTAAAATAGCTTCTTATGCACAGAAAACTTGATACATATTCGTTTCCTGTATTTCCTAAAATAATTTTTATGACCAAATGAGTGGTCTCTGGATCAAAATGATCGCATTTTAATTTTTTAATACAATTTAAATTAAGTAACATATTAAACGATTTATCCTTCTATCAAACACGAATGTTCCCTGGATCAAACGTCCTATTTTAATTATGTAATTACTTTATACTTATTTCTAACAGGTGCAGCGGAGAGCACGGGTACGGCTACTTTATAAATATAATTTTAGCAGCACCCCCAATACATTTATTTATACTGGGAATAATGAGGAAGTGGGATTTATGAGCGGTTAATCAGACGCTGTGTGCTAGCAAAACGGTTGAGTTGAAGAAAACGATCCATTTCTAGTAACCGGTACTTGGCTTGTTAGCGTCTGGCGTACCACATCTCAAGTTCGCCATCAGAATCGACTTGAAGCAAAATTTGGAAAGTTCCGCTGCTTCATTAAGCCCTTAGGTCTGTAATAAATTGGCCCTTCGCGCTTCACTAGGCAGAGGGTATGCACCGCGAACCAAGAGCACAGACTGCGGGAAAGCTATCTTTCCTACTTTAACAGCATTCTGGAGACGACAGAAAACACAAATCATTGCTTCTAACAGACAATAATACTTCCTTCACAGAACATACAGACAAAAGTGTTTAATAATATAACTGTTAGGTTTTCTCTCCTCGAACTGTATGGAAATGCCATACTGTGGTGTAGTTGCTTCTCAAAATACCGGGTGTCAAATTAAAGTATGACCTATTTTCAACCTTCAGCCTGTTACAAGGCGGTCCGGGTTCGAGTCCCAGTCAGGTTTGGGATTTTTCATTGACTATTACACTTTTACTACGTCACACTACTTTTGACCAATAAAACGGTACGAAAGGACGTCTTTCAACCAATCATGGCTGCTTATCGCACAATTTTATCGCGTCCTTAGCATTTGTTTAATTTTATCGCTTCCCTAGCATTTGTTTATTTTTATCACTACCCTAGCATTTGTTTCTCTGTTTGCCAACATTTCAAACTGCACTGGTCTGGACGTCAAAAAACAGAAAATTACAAACCACTCCAGTCGATGCACAGCAGTTTCAAATATGACTCGCATTGGCATTCAAGAACAAGAATTAATAAAGATCACTGGTCATGTATGAAGAGCACCATTCGGAAATCCTGAATAAGTTGAGGATACACCATGTACACCAACGAGTTCACTTCTTTTACGCACACGTCCAATATAACATCAACTGAACCACCAACCACTAAAACATTCAAATTTGAAAATTGTACTTTCAATAATTGTTTCTTTTAAAATTATTCATGTTTATTTTTTATTTCATCATCGTTAATTAAAACGTTTCTTGTTATTTCATCATCCCTAATTAAAACTTTTCTAACACTTGTTTATATTATAGCTTCTACTATATGATATTAGCGGCCGGGTAGCTCAGTTGGTAGAGCAGCTGGCTACGGACTGGAAGGTCCGGGGTTCGATCCCAGGTGATGACAGGATTTTTTCTCGTTGCCAAACTTTCAGAACGGCCCCGAGGTTCACTTAGCCTCCTATAAAATTGAGTACCGGTCTTTCCCGGGGATAAAAGGCGGTCAGAGCGTGGTGCCGACCACACCACCTCATTCTAGTGCCGAGGTCATGGAAAGCATGGGGCTCTACCTCCATGCCCCCCAAGTGCCTTCATGGTATGTTACGGGGATACCTTTACCTTTTTTTTACCTTTTACTATATGATATTATGGATAGTCACGTATCAGAGATTGTTTAATACTAAGATTTATTGAAAATCATCTGTCAAGTGACGTTGATTACTGGGATCCGGATGAGTGAAGTGGAATGCAAATGTTTTAATAAAAATGAAACTGAATCAACAAAGCCTTCTTGACTAGTAACCGTCCACAGAGTTCAATGAAGATTCCATAGTTGGCACAACTGATAACAAGAAAACATAATCATAAAACACTACTGCCCTGTAGCGTAATGTTGAGATGATACAATAATACATTTGAAGACAGTTGTATTTTCGTAAGTGAATTAATATTTTATTGTATTGGAGTACTTCGTTACTTCTAATCTTTATATACTTTCTTCTAATCGTGTAATAGTCAATTAAATCCCACTCGAGTTTTGATTTTCTCTAGATAAATCTGCTGGTGTTCCACTCGCAGATTTATCGATAAAATCAAAACCTCTAGTGAGATTACTGTTGAAAAATTCATAGTGACACTTGTGGCGAACAAGGTCACAGTTGGAGTTTTTCTCGGGGTTTTCCCGTTTCTCCTTGTTAGGCATCTACATCATTCCGTCAACATCTCTTCATTCCGTCATCATTCCATAGCATTCTGTTTCTGTACAAAAAATAAAAAGTCGTCTTTGATACCGGCTGGGTATTAATAAAACGCGGACACATCCACTTCTTCTTTCCCCTTACGCGCAGGTAGGTTTCACGAGGTACTGAATGGCCTACAAATATAAAACCTACGATATGATTATACACAGACAGTCTTGTCGCCATGGTTACTGCTTCAAGATTTATTTCTTTATAGCTACAAAAGATTTTACAATGCATTTTCTGATTAAATGAACATGTTTCGGACCGCCCTGACAATAAAATTAAATTACACTTGATTTGTGCTTGGAACACAGTACATCTTAGCCGTGGAATGAATCACTTAACCTGAGGCTTACGCTACTACAGTGTAGTAAAAAATCTGTATCTATATATATAATTTGAACTGGTAATGGAAATTACGGGAAAACGGCTGAACGGATTTTAATAAATAACCCCTCATTTTGAAGCTTGGAACCCAAAGTTTTTCGGAAAAGTAGTAGTTTTCAGTGAAATGTCAATTTTCCTAAATCATTTTCCTTTTTTCCAAAATCCATCTTTCGTCAGTTTTGAGAACTAATTAATTGCATTCACGGCCGACTTGATGTTCGCTTCCTTTATGCATTTCAGAATAACACAAAACACAAACTACAATAAACAATAGGCTATTACACGAAGGCCATGACGTACAGGACTGCTGACATAGAGTTCAGACGGCTCAGATTCTTTCCCATCATAATGCCAATATGTCGATCTTCATTTGTGTAAATTTTTGATAACGTATAAAAAATAATTTACATGTCTGATTCTCTGGTCTGTAGTTTTCCGAGTACAGCTGTGTATTGGATATTAAGAACTACAAAACTTAAGAATGTTTGATGATATTATTACCATTAAAAATGAAATATTCTTATAGTTAATGTAACACATAATGCTATACTGATATATGAAAGTGAAACCTTTTGGTGCTTTAAGTAAGTAGACGCAGAGGAAGAATATTTTATATTAGATCTTCATTTCTATAATTTACTGGTAACGGCTATAGGCCTATATAAACTTATGTTACTGAAAACTATAAAACTTACGTAAGGTAACAATATTGTTATTAAAAATGAAATACTTTTACAATTATTAATCAAGTGGTGTGGGTCCTTTTCATATATGTAATGGTAGTGTGATATAGATATTTTCATATCTGATTCTCTAACTTTCCTTGGTAGTAATTGAGTCATGCTTCCTATTTTAGCTGCGTCTTTAAACTACATCAAAATTAATTTCATATTCCTTTGGTTTAATTGATTAGATTTGTGATCGCTGCCAAACATATTTTGTTGTAGGGAAAATAGCATGCCATTTCACTTCTTGCTACCGTGATGAGTAAGTTTATTTCCCGCAACCAGCAACGAATGAAACACTGAAGCTGCTAACGATTTACGATGGACAATTTTATTTAGGCGCATATAAGATTCTACAACTCTGACATATCATTCGCCTCATTTTCTACATCTCAGCAATAAATTCCTCACAACAGCCTATATTATAGAAAATATACGAAATAACATTCATTGTTACACAAATTAATCCAGCAGTATTTGATAGATCAGTATTGTCTGGAAGAAGCGCAAAAAATTACAATTCATAAGAAAAGACCAAAAGGTATTACTTACTGATAAAATAAGAGGCCTACAAGATTTTGTAGTCTCTTGATCACCTCAGCAAGATCTCTTATTGGGAAAAAGTGATTCTTCCCTCTACATTTCAGGGTAGTTCACGAAACATGCAGCAGCTATACCAAGATGCTAAGTCTTTTGTTCAAAGCATGACAAACCTTACATTTTCTTAACTTTCACATACAATCCTGCAATGACCACGAAATAGCTACTGCCTTACTCCCAAAGAAAAACCTACTGATCATCCTGACATTGTTACTAAGATTTCGCATTGAAACTCAAGAACTGAAGACGGATTGGTTCAAGGAAAAGTATTTGGGGGAAAAACATTCAGAGGGAGTATGTTTCACTATTATGGAAGCAAATAACTATCAAAATGTCTGGTATTCTTCATTGAAAATAAATCTGAACAATTTTTATTTGAACTTTTTATGGACTTAGCTTGCACCAATTGCTGCACAAGCCACTAGTATATATATAATTTGAACTGGTAATGGAAATTACGGGAAAATGGCTGAACGGATTTTAATAAATGACCCCTCATTTTGAAGCTTGGAACCCAAAGTTTTTCAGAAAAATAGTAGTTTTCAGTAAAATGTCAATTTTCCTACATGATTTTCCTATTTTCCAAAATACATCTTTCGTCAGTTTTGAGAACTAATTAATTGCATTTCAGAATAAAACAAAACACACACTAAAATAAACAATAGGATATTACAGAAGGCCATGACCTGCAGAATTGCGGACATATTTAGAGCTCAAATTCAATTGGTTATTAAGAACTTCAAGATTTGCTAAAAATAATTTACAGGTCTGATTCTGTGGTATGTAATTTTCTGAGTACAGCTGTGTATTGGATATTAAAATCTACAAAATTTGAGGTGGTTTGATAACATTATTACCATTAGAAATGAAATATTATTATAGTTAATGCCATGATGTGACTACTTTTCATTAATATTATGACGATGTGAAAGTGAAACGTTTTGGGGTTATAGAATAGAGAATATCTTAAATTAGATCTTCATTTCTACAATTTACTGAGAGGCGACTATATAACTAGAAAACTTACGTAACATAATTAATATTGTTATTAAAAATCAAATATTTTTATAGTTATTAATCAAGTGAGGTTGGATTTTTTTAACATATTTAATGGCGGTGTGGTGTAGATATTTATATGCGTCATTCTCTTCAGTATTGGCTCGAGAGAGCGCAAAAATTACAGTTCCTAAGGAAAGACCAAAAGGTATTACTTACTGATAAAATAAGAGGCCTACAAAATTAAGTATCGGTAGTCTCCCGATCATTTCAGCAAGATCTCTTAGCAGGATAAAATGATTTTACCCACTACATTTCAAGCTCTACATGCAGCAGCTATACCAAGATGCTATGCTATTGTTCGAAAGCATAGCAAACCTGACATTTTTTTAAGTTTCACCTACAATCCACAATGACCTGAAATAGCTATTGCTCTACCCCACAAGAAAAACCCACTGATCGTCTTGACATTAATACTTACGTTTTCACGTTGAAACTCAAAACCTTAAGGTGGATAGGTTCAAGAGAAAGTATATGGCATAAAAAAAACATTCAGAGGGAGTATGTTTTATTATTACGGAAGCAAATATCTTTCAGAATGTCTGGTATTCTTCATTGAAAATAAATCTGAAAAGTTGTTATTTGAATGTCTAATGAACTTAGTTTGCAGAATTTGCTGCACAAGTCACTAGTTGGATATAAATATGGGTCGCCATGTATATGATTAAAAAATTTCCCCGTATTCTTCATATAGCGAGAAGGTGTTAAAGACGAAGAAAACTAATAAAATTGTCTTGCACAAACATTTAGCATCTGAACTGGACACGGTGCAACTGAGTGCTCAAGTGTGATGCAATTTACGTAACTGCATGCAAGCGAGTGCACGAATAGAGCTCCTTCTGCATGTAGGCTCCTGCTGGACAGCATCCAACGAATTTTGGATCATAAGAAAGGAACGCACGCCGTTGCAGTGTGTTGTAGATATATCTAACCCTCAACGAGCAATCCAACTCGATTTTTTGCTAATCACAATGCTACCGAATGAAAATACTTTACACAAAGTCTTCACTCCTTTCACATTAATAACCTAGATGCCAGCAGCATAGCTCGGACACTTCTGCCTATGGAATCCGGGGCTGAAATAGGGTGTGGGGTCGATTCCCTTTAGGTTAATTATATGGTTGGATTTTTTCCGTGGTTTTCCCAACTGCAAAGCGAATGTCAGGTAATCTATGGCGAATCCTCGGCCTCGTTTCGCCAGATACCATTATTTCGCTATTACCAATTACATCGGTGCTAAAAATCTAGTACTTGATACAGTATCGTTAAATACCCAAGTAAATATACTGTGAATGTATAATTCTTTTTCTGTCACAGCGAATTTTTCTCAGGGATGTTGCAGCTGCTGGCACTTTCCTCTTTGTAATCGCCACTTCTCTCGATCTAGAGCATCTTCCTCATGAAGATCCTTGGCAGTCATGGTCTTTCTGATGCTCTGATCTAAGGCATCATGCCTGGACGCGTGTGATGCAAGTTCCCATAGGGAAGAAATTTTGTCATGTGTATGGGACCGGTGTCCACCCAGCACCGTGATGAATTTGGGGGAGCTAGATAGGTAGTGAAATCTGGTTACGAGAACCAACTACAAAGGCTGAGGGAATCATCATACTAACCACACGATACATCCGTTCTGGTTGGATGATCGTTCACCTTTACTGAAGCATGTAGATGTGACGCCAGCAACCGGCTGAGTCATCCTAGATCCTTCATGAGCTGTGGAGCTAAAGATTTAATTAAATTAAACCTATAATGGTAGACTACAGTGATTTGCAACGTCTTTTCTTACCAGAAATTCCAGCTGCACTTATCGTAGGTCATCCCATATTATTTGCAGATGACACAAGTATAGTAATTACAGCCAATAACTCCAACACATTCCAATCTTCAACAGAGGAAATTCTCTTCAAAATATGTGACTGGTTCTCAGTCAATAGATTAGTATTAAATTGTAACAAAACTAACATAATTCAATTTAAATCCTGTCCAAATTCAACGTCGCAAATTTCTAGCGCAATAATTAATAATAGATCCCTATTAGAAACAATAACAACAACAACCACATTTCTTGGCTTAAAAATCGATAATGTGTTAAATTGGTTTTCATATTAAAGAAATTAACCCCAAACTAAATTTAGCTTGTTTTGCTATTAGATCTATGCAAAAGATAGTAAATATCAATACCTTAAAAACAATATACTTTGCATACTTCCACTCGGTAATGAGTTTTGGAATAATATTCTGGGGAAATTCCACAGATAGTAACAATACATTTCTATTACAAAAAAGAGTAATTAGAATAACAGTAGGTGCCAAATGTAGGGATCTAGGGAATCGTGTAGGGCTATTTTCAAAAAACTACAAATAATGCCCATGGCTTGTCAGTATATATTTTCATTAATAATCTTCTGCTTATGTAATCGTGAAAACTTTGTAACTAATTCAACAGTTCATAGAATAAATACACGTCAAAAAAATGACTTTCATACTCCATCGGCAAGTCTATCATACTATCAAAAAGGAGTGCGTTATATGGCAGTACAAATTTTTAATAGCCTCCCTATCGATATAAAAAAATGAAACTCAAAACATAAGATTATGTAGGGCCAAATTAAAGAAGTACCTAATTTCTCACGCCTTCTATTCTGTAGGTGAATTCATGACATTCAATAACACTTCATGAAATTGATACTAAAACTATGTGTTGTAGTAGTAGACTATATTGTAAATCTCGTCTGTATATATTTAATCTAGACTGTGACTGTAAATTAAGACTTTATAATAGTATTAAGTTTTTTGACTTGTTCCATATTCTAGCTGTAAGAATGTTTGAATACCACAGAATGTTAATAAATACAATACAATACAATACAACCCTGACCCCCAGCGTTGGAAACTGACTTCCAAAATGCATTTCTTGTGATGTACTTGATGTATCGAACCCGTAACCCGTTACTGTGTCGGTACGAGAAGGAAGAAATGAATCGCAATGTTGTTTCAGGGCTTGATAAGTTAGCAGCTTCTGCTCCCATCGATTGCGGACTTGGATAGAGTTTGGACTTGCATGCGTGTCACAAAGGTAACGTTTGTGTGGTGTGAAATTGCGAGAGTTGCCCTGGGCGATGACCGTGATTGATGGGATGACACCGGCTAACAAGCTTTGTGACCGTGAATAGCCTGAGTGCGATCCGTGTCAACGTTGCTGATTTACGTGATCGTCTGAACGTCATGAGTTCTGTACCCGGCAATGAATATTTGTTCAATTAAACTTGTAATATCGTCCCAACTTCCGATACCTCATAATGTCGTCCTCACGTAAACGGAGGCAGGAACGGACCTATTTGTTCCTTTTCTATATATAAATGTCTAAAAAAATGCACGGCATGACTTCAGGAATGAGTTTCTCATTCGAAGGAAAAGAAATAAAGTGCATATCTACATAAGTTTCATAAGGGAAGATTGGAGAAAGCTGGGTTTGCAGTGAAGTACTTGTCCTTAGGTAGTAGACTAATCTATGAATGGAAAAGGAAAAGAGATACTTTGCTTACAAAACGTGGTACTGATTTTTATTATTAGATACGGTAACTGTTGCAGTGGCGACTCGTGATGTTTTTGTATGTAGGATATGAGATTGATGACTGATGACCAAGACAGAAACTAATAATAATGATAATAATAATAATAATAATAATAATAATAATAATAATAATAATAATTACTTACTTACTTACTGGCTTTTAAGGAACCTGGAGGTTCATTGCCGCCCTCACATAAGTCCGCCATTGGCCCCTATCCTGAGAAAGATTAATCCAGTCCCCATCATCATATCCCACCTCCCTCAAATCCATTTTAATATTATCTTCCCATCTACGTCTCGGCCTTCCCAAAGGTATTTTTCCCTCAGGCCTCCCAACTAACACTCTATATGCATTTCTGGATTCGCCCATACGTGCTACATGCCCTGCCCATCTCAAACGACTGGATTTAATGTTCCTAATTATGTCAGGTGAAGAATACAATGCGTGCAGTTCTGTGTTGTGTAACTTTCTCCATTCTCCTGTAACTTCATCCCTCTTAGCCCCAAATATTTTTCTAAGCACCTTATTCTCAAACACCCTTAACCTATGTGCCTCTCTGAAAGTGAGAGTCCAAGTTTCACAACCATAAAGAACAGTCGGTAATATAACTGTTTTATAAATTCTAACTTTCAGATTTTTTGACAGCAGACTGGATGATAAAAGCTTCTCAACCGAATAATAACAGGCATTTCTCATATTTATTCTATGTTTAATTTCCTCCCGATTATCATTTGAATTTTTCCACCTCTTAAAAGGATGTACAGTCACACAAAATATTATGTCATGCTTCGTATAGTATTATCGCAAAATTAAAAATGGTTTGAGAGAATTTAGCAACAATTGCGCTTAAAATGATTCGTTTTAGTCAGGTTTATTGCTTAAATGATGCCCAAAAATGATTTCGTTTTCGCGTTAGATAGTTTTCCGTTTTAAAATATCATTTTACATAGGAAATTATTCCGTTCCCAAATTTATTTTTCGTTTGTCCAGGTTTTCTTTTTATAGAAGGTAAGTTTTAGCAAGGTTTTACTGTATTTGCTTATAAAACGTTGTACTGATTTTTGTTGTTATATACAGTAACTACCGCACCAGTTTCTGACTGGATTTGTAAAACTTATTCCCCTACCAGGAAATGAACTCTGGTAACCCCTCTGAATGTGCCCGAGAAGACTAAAGTCACAGCAGGGAGTCAAACCCAAGTCGTTAAGTCGCTACTTCGAGCGAGTCGTCTCCACAAACAAGCAAATACACGCAGACACCTAATGGAAACGATTTTACGTCTTCTGGGCTGCTACAAAAGGGTTTAAACTGCTTTTACGAGATCCGCAATGAAAAACTGATGTGAGAGGCAAAGGATATTTTTATCTGCAAGCAATATAAGTTATACGGCCGAATTTTAGAGGCCTTGCATGCTTCAGAACGCAAAGAATGAAATATAGCAACGTGTGCGAGAACTAACGGGGCGCCTGGATTCAATTTCGAGAGATAGGGAGATAGCGAAGTTCTGCGTTCCTCCACACCGGAGCACTTCGCTAGTTGGGGAAGTCCTCCGTAATAAACAGCTTTAAGTCGGCGCGAGGAGTTTCCTCAGCTGTTGTCTTATACCCGTTTGCATACACTAGATCCAACCATACAAACAAAGCACAGTGTTTCAGTCTTTGGAACTCAAAGCAATACAGAAACATCTGAATACAATTTTATTTTCTGACAATCAGGCTGTCTTTAACTAGTACATAGAAGACGGACCTCAAAAGGACGGCAGCAATCTATTGTATTACAGACGTGGACAAATTATTAGCAAAATTGAAGATCTTTATTATATATTTTTACAAAATATGATTCTTCAATTAAGACTACAGTTGACATTTTTGTGTATTTCCAAATTATTAGCAAAATTGAAGATTTGTATTGTATACTTTTCAAAATTTAACTCCTCAATTTGGACTACATTTGATATTTTTGCATATTTACAAATTATTAGCAAAACTGAAGATTTTTATTGTATATTTTTACAAAATTCGATTTTTCAATTTGGACTACAGTTGACATTTTGGATGTTTCCAAATTATTAACAAAACTGAAGATTTTTGTTTTATATTTTTACAACATTTCACTCTTCAATGCAGTTGACATTTTCGCTAATTTACAAATTATTAGCAAAATTGAAGATTTCTATTATGTATTTTTACAAAACCTGACTCTTCAATTTAAACTACAGTTGACATTTTTGCATATTTCTGTGTACTGTAATGGTGTAAATATTCAAAATTGTCAACTGTAGTCTAAATTGAAAAGTCAAATTTTGTAACCAGAATTATCATAAAAATCGTCAATTTTGTTAATAATTTGTCCACGTCTGTATAATGTATTTATTTACATTGTATGGTATTCGTGCATCGCTTCACAGCTAGAATATGGAATATGTCAAAAAATCTTAATAGTAGTACAAAGTCTTAGGGCCGTATTAATAAACGAGACTTTGGATGAAGACTTCCCAAAGTCGACTTTCGTAGTAAAGTTTAACTTTGTTAAAAGTCCTATTCATAGACAATATTTCTGAGACTTCGACTTTGACTTCGGTAAGTCGAGATTTGACGATCTTGTTCTAATGTTGGCAATCAAAATCATTGCCTTCTAAACGAATTAAATTAATAGATAGTTGAAATAGAGTAGGCATTGCCACAACCAAAGCCATCTTTTGAGTACAAATCAATGAAACAATTGAACATCGGTACATGTTAAGCGATTGTTAACCGTTCTTGCAGCTTTACATAAGAATAACATTATTCGAGGGCTTATTGTGAAACTAATGTAAGTACAAAAATTGATATTTTTAGGTCTTTACAGCAATCGATAATAATTTGTTCTTCTACCTGGCCGTAAAAAATCGTAACTCAGTTCGAACAGTTTTGTGTATAACACAATTCATAACTACAAAACATGAAACAGTATTGCCTGTTATTAAATAGTAAGAATCAATATTAAGCTATTAATCCTTACCTATAGCGTACAATCGATATGAAATAAGTTGTATTATTTATTGGCGAAACAGATAATCCTCTTTGATTATTCATCAATGAAAGTTGAAACATGATATTTAATACTATCTATCAAATCTGTATCTTCATTTGAATTTATAATCTACAATAATATGCTAAGGAACATGAGCAGATTTAATAATCTACTGGATGTCTTCAATATTCTCTGCAAATTCGACAATTTCGCAAATATTGTTTTCCTGTTGTCCACGAACGAAAGTCAAAGTCAAAGTCTAGATTTTCGGCGACTTCGAAGTAAAGTCGCAATTGAAGTTTTCTTTCCTCAAAGTGTCGACTGTAAATAGGAAAATGGTGACTTTGTACTTTCCAAAGTCAACTTTGGTCCAAAGTCTCGTCTATGAATAGGACCCTTAATTATAGTCACAGTCTAGTTGAAATATCTACGTACGGTCTTACTAATAAACTGTCCTATACTTATACAATGAGTAGCTCGTTTATAAGTCGTGTGTAAATTCCTTACTAATAATCACTACATACGTTGTGTATAACAGTATAACTGTTACACAGCTACGTCATAGTTTCGTCATTACTTCGTTACGAAAGGTAATAGAATTTCTGAGGTTCTCTACTGGATCCGGTAGAGCGCTCTAGTATGGCGTGTTAAATATCGATAGTACAACTGGCTCTAATCGATTACCACACTACAGTTTGGTCAAAGAGTACAAGCTACAGCAATATTATTCTAATAATTCTATGATCTTCGGTTTGTTCTTCTGTGGTTACAAGATAAACATCATCATAAAATGACAGTCGATATGAACAGCTGTTAAAGGGGCGGCCATTTTTTCCCTATATACAACGCTTAAACAAGGGGTTTCGTGTATATAACTACTGCAAAGCAATTCCCATTGTATAGTTACAGCCTGTTTATACGTCCATAGCTTTTTCACGGTTTATTAGTAACGTTTTGTGTCTCAACTCTGCATAAGTCTCGTATAAAAACCAATAAACGGTTTATTAGTAACACTGTGAAGGTTTTACAATATAGTCTACTAGTACAACACAAGGGGTTAGTAAGTTATCGATATTTAATACAGGGCAGACATATTCATGCAGCAATGTCGAACGTCATAAATTCATCTACAGAATAGAAGGCGTGAGAAATTAGGTACTTTTAATTTGGCCCTAAATAATCTTATATTTTGAATTTGATTTTTTACATTCATAGGAAGGCTTACTTACTTACTGGCTTTTAAGGAACCTGGAGGTTCATTGCCGCCTTCACATAAGTCTGCCATTGGTCCCTATCCTGAGCAAGATTAATCCAGTCTCTATCATCATATCCCACTTCCCTCAAATCCATTTTAATATTATCTTCCCATCTACGTTTCGGCCTCCCTAAAGGCTTCTTCCCTCCGGCCTCCCAACTAACACTCTATATGTATTTCTAGATTCGCCCATACGTGCTACATGTCCTGCCCATCTCAAACGTCTGGATTTAATGTTCCTAATTATGTCAGGTGAAGAATACAATGCGTGCAGTTCTGTGTTGTGTAACTTTCTCCATTCTCCTGTAACTTCATCCCTTTTAGCCCCCAATATTTTCCTAAGCACCTTATTCTCAAACACACTTAACCTATGTTCCTCTCTCAAAGTGAGAGTCCAAGTTTCACAACCATAAAGAACAACCGGTAATATAACCGTTTTATAAATGTTAACTTTCAGATTTTTTGACAGCAGACTGGATGATAAAAGCTTCTCAACCGAATAATAACAGGTATTTCCCATATTTATTCTGTGTTTAATTTCCTGGGCCTAAATCTTGAATACTGAATTGTTAGCAATTAAAAAAAACTGCTTATAAGCCGAAATTTTTAAATTAAGGCTGAAATAAAAATTGTATCATGAATTCTACAAAGCATTTAGAGTGTGAAACTTATTCTCTTCATATGTAAATCGATGTATCTACACCCAAAGAGCAGTTATTACATTACAAATTCATTTTCACAAAATAATGACTTAGGCCCTTTCATAAATAAGGGCTTTGCCGGAAGAAAGGCGGATAGACCTATACGCCCTTCTACAGGAAAACGGTTTAAAATGTAGTGAATAATTCGTAGCGAAATTTTGTTTTGATTGTACTGTACATACCTGCAGGACAGGGCTGCGTGCGTGTATAACATTTTATTCAGGTGCGTTTTAAAATCTTAGATTGCATGTAGTCCACACCTGTGGAGTAACGGTAAGCGCGTCTGGCCGCGAAACCAGGTGGCCCGGGTTCGATTCCCGGTCGGGGCAAGTTACCTGGTTGAGGTTTTTTCCGGGGTTTTCCCTCAACCCAATTGAGCAAATGCTGGGTAACTTTCGGTGCTGGACCCCGGATTCATTTCACCGGCATTATCACCTTCATATCATTCAGACGCTAAATAACCGAAGATGTTGATAAATCGTCGTAAAATAACCAAATAATAAATATAGATTGCATGTATCTCAATTCGCCATATTGATGTATACGCCCTTTTTCCGGCAAACCTTTCAAATAACCCATTCAAATATTTTTGATCGATTAATCTTACAATAGAAATTGATCGATTAATCGATTAAATCCCACAACACTAGTATTATCCATTGCAACAGTAACCAATGTAAATTCTTTCCAATTGGTGGCGGCGCCAGCAATTCTGCGTGACAGGAGAAGAATGGAATTATATAATCAGAGTTATATTTAACGGCCGGCGGTGAGATAACGGGGCAGGCAACTTAACTGTCTTGACGAGCAGGATGCGGAATGTGAGGAAACGGATGTGGTCTCTTGTGAGAATTGCCTCCGTGCTTTGTGGACATGCAGATCTGAAGCACCAAATTGTCAGCAGGAGATGCCATGTAAAAACTCTAATGTAGCACATTGGGTCCTTAACAGTAGCCTAAGGGAAAGGGGGATGTTCCACCCTTTGCCCTATAAAATTTGAGTTTTCGTATTCTGTTTTAGAAATAAAAGATATTCTCTATAATCCTAGACACATTCGACTTCATTTGTCAAATCTATGGTTGAAGTAAATTTAGGTAACTGATTCTGACATGACGGGAGGAAAAAAGGTCTTAAGTCAATTTTTTTGTGAAAATGATATTTTTATAATATAAAAAGGAATAAAGTATTAAAATAAATATTCTTAAATCCTTTATTCGATTCAAAAAGTACTTAGACATTAGGTAACGATCTATAAATTCAGTCAGCAATCTTACAGTAGCGGACAGTGGGTTTGAAAGTTGAGGAGGCCAAGACGTGAATTGTATTGTATTGTATTGTATTGTATTTATTAACATTCCATGGTATTCATACATGCTTACAGCTAGAATATGGAACAAGTCAAAAAAACTTAATACTATTATAAAATCTTAATTTATAGTCACAGTCTAGATGAAATATATACAGACGAGATTTACAATATAGTCTACTAGTACAACACAAAGTTTTAGTATCAATTTCATGAAGTGTTATTGAATGTCATGAATTCACCTACAGAATAGAAGGCGTGAGAAATTAGGTACTTCTTTAATTTGGCCCTAAATAATTTTATGTTTTGAGCTTCATTTTTTATATCGATAGGGAGGCTATTAAAAATTTTTACTGCCATATAACGCACTCCTTTTTGATAACACGATAGACTTGCCGATGGAGTATGAAAGTCATTTTTTGATGTGTATTTATGCTATGAACTGTTGAATTAGTTACAAAGTTTTCACGATTACATACGAGGAAGATTATTAATGAAAAGATATACTGACAAGCCATGGGCATTATTTGTAGTTTTTTGAAAATAGTCCTACACGATTCCCTAGATTTGGCACCTACTATTATTCTAATTACTCTTTTTCGTAATAGAAATATATTGTTACTATCGTGGAATTTCCCCAAAATATTATTCCGAAACTCATTGCCGAGTGGAAGTATGCAAAGTATATTGTTTTTAAGGTATTGATATTTACTATCTTTTGCATAGATCTAATAGCAAAACAAGCTGAATTTAGTTTGGGGGTAATTTCTTTAATATGATTTTTCCAATTTAACACATTATCTATTTTTAAGCCAAGAAATTTGGCTGTTGTTGTTTCTAATAGGGATCTATTGTTAATTATTGCGCTAGAAATTTGCGACGTTGAATTTGGACAGGATTTAAATTGAATTATGTTAGTTTTGTTACAATTTAATACTAATTTATTGACTGAGAACCAGTCACATATTTTGAAGAGAATTTCCTCTGTTGAAGATTGGAATGTGTTGGAGTTATTGGCTGTAATTACTATACTTGTGTCATCTGCAAATAATATGGGATGACCTACATCTTTTATAAGGGGGGCAAGATCATTTATAAACACTAGAAAAAGTAGGGGACCTAATATTGATGAGAATATAAAAATATAAAGCCTGTGACGTACCTCATTACCAAGCGCAGAATTTATAGATTTTAAGAAATTGAAATTAAGTTTTCCAATTTATGTTTTAGGATTTTAAATCTTATGTTTAGGAATTTACATGATTTTAGGGAAAAAAATAAATGAATCGGTGAGTTGGAAAAGTGGTCAAGTCCATCATTTTTCTAAATTGCATTTATTGGCTATACCTGACTGCTATGTCTGTACGCATCGTTTGGTATAACAAGGAGTCATGTCCCGTCCACAGAAGTGTGCGTAAGATTAGTATTGAGTTGGAGAAGGGGTCATGTCCAGAGGTTTTTGTCTCTCCTGAACAATTTACTTTTCAGGACATGACTCCTTTTCCAACTCAACGATTCAAATATAAACAACATACTGTTAATATGTTACAACGGCTTGGTAAAGATTGCCACTCTTTTGGACACTTTAAGTCCTAACCTACGAATTAGGTCTTTTTAGGTCATATTACATTTAAGAATGTTACTCTTTGCTACATAAAACGAACAAAAAAACAATATTTCGAGAGTAACGAGATAGCAACAAAATTGATTCGAACCTAAGAATCCGGGGCTTGCTCATTACTATTACATAGCCTAATTTTACAGCAAATTAACTGGACGTTCCTCTTTCTTCGCAAACCGATCAAATAGGCCACAGCATACTGAATAACTGCTACTAGAAGAAGCTAGAGACAAATCTGCATTTGTTTCTAAACTCTCGATATATTTAAAATAATGTATAAGTAAATACATCTCGTAACACAAAAGAATAAAATAACAAGAACACCCGCAAACAAGAGAAAATCTAACAACATAAATGAAAACTTTTATGCAGGGAGAGAAAACTAACAACACGTGACTCAATTTTCTAAAACCAAGAAGAGAGAAAGAGAGAGAGCTTCCCAATACAGCCGAAACAAGCCGTGACTAAGCAGTACAGTTGTCAGCGGCGGGTAGGACGTCTCCAAATCGGCTCCCCTCGCGCGTTCTAGTCAAGTTTAAACACTCCGCTAACCAGCTATCTTATTGGTTGCACTGCTGTTGTCATGGTTACCAGGGAGTAGCGTCATGTAGCCGACTCCTCTCTCCCGCTCTCACATAGACACTGCAGGCTGCTAGATGTCGACTATACATGTTACAGCGCTATCTGTTATTTTTCAGTACGAATTATTTGTACTATCTACAGTATAGCGAGCGGGCATCACCAACAGAATGTGGTCGACTTTACGTAACTTACATCTTAGTCGTAGTGAATAATAAAATTAATATAAAAGGAAAAATGTTCGTCATTTGCTGTAACTTGTCTGTGATCTTAATTCGGCTGAAATTATTACTGCCATATTGTGTTCTGGTAAAATATTAGGGGAGGCTCGGCCTCCTTTGCCTCCCCTGAAAATCCGCCGCTGGAGTCTTATTTGACTTTAACCGTTTTACCAGATTGTAGAGAATTGTTTCCGCTTTCAGAATATATAAAATTCTCATTTTCACAAAAAATTGACTTAAGACCTTTTTTCTCCCGGCCACAGCTATATTCGATCCACAAACTAGAAAAATGTGTAACAAGGACAGCGCCATCGTTTACGACAATGCATCAGGAGATGAATGGCAATTTCCAAATGAAATGTGTATAAAAAAAGATGACGTCATATGCTTTTATCCTATCATATCTTATCATATCATATCATTTCATTTCAGCCTACCTGCGGCAATCTTTCAGGGTGGTCCTCCCAAAATTAATACATTTAAGGAAAGGTTGAGAAGATTAGACTGAAAATGTAATTGTAGGTGCAGTGTAATTACCTAAGTTGTGTCATGTAATTAATTAAGGTGATATGTAATTAATTAAGATGATATGTAATTAATTAAGATGATATGTAATTAATTAAGTTGATATGTAATTAATTAAGATAATGTGTAATTAATTAAGATGATATGTAATTTAGTTGATATGTAAATAAATCAAAGTGATATGTAATTAATTAAGATGATATGTAATTAAGTTGGTATGTAAATAAATTAAGGTGATATGTAATTAATTAAGATGATATGTAATTAAGTTGATTTGTAATTAATTAAGGTGATATGTAATTACTTAAATTGGTAATAGTTGGGTGAAATAGAAGCACGTACTTATAAGTTAGGTTTACTTTTGCTTATTGTAGGCGTTATTATAGAATAGTTTTTATTTATAGTCCTAGATTTATTACATCTATTTATTTATAGTTAGAAATAAATTTAGGTTTATTTTATTTTATTTTATTTCTTTTATCTTTCCTTTATTGCTGTAATTATTGTATAATTGTAATGGTATTATTGTATATTATATATCACTGCCACCGGGTGTATACCCAATTGTAGTGTTAATAAATACATACATATCATATCATATCATATCATATCATATCATATCATATCATATCATATCATATCATATCATATATCATATCATATCATATCATATCATATCATATCATATATCATAATATTACTTACTTAAGGCTTTTACAGAACTCGGAGGTACATTGCCCGCCATTGGTCCCTATCCTGAGTAAGATTAATCCAGTCTCTACAATCACATCCCACCTCCCTCAAATCCATTTTAATATTATCCTCCCATCTACGTCTCGGACTCTCCGAAGATCTTTTTCCTTTCGGTCTCCCAACTAACACTCTATATGCATTTCTGCATTCACACATACGTGCTACATGCCCTACCCAACTCAAACGTCTGGATTTAATGTTCCTAACTATGTCAGGTGAAGAATACAATGCGTGCAGCTCTGTGTTGTGTAACTTTCTCCATTCTCCTGTAACTTCATCCCTCTTAGCCCCAAATATTTTTCTAAGCACCTTATTCTCGAACATCCTTCTCCGTTCCTCTCTCAAAGTGAGAATTCAAGTTTCACAACTGTACAGAACAACCGGTAAATTCTAATTTTAAGCTTTTTTGAGAGCAGAATATATAGTATTACATTACATTTAATTACAGTAAATGATTTAATACGTATATTATATTACATTATATTATATTATATTATATTATATTATATTATATTATATTATATTATATTATATTATATTATATTATATTATGTTATGTTATGTTATGTTATGTTATGTTATGTTTTTGTCCTTTAACAATCGTGGGTTGTTACCATTGTAAGCAGACGTGTTCTGTGTTTGTAGAGACTTTTTAGTAAGAAGATGTCCTTCCAACAGATTACTAGCCTGGAGGAAGTAATTCCAGTGGTGGGGTTGCCACCTATAGCCTCTGGACAGGCATGGGAGCACAGCATTTCCTCTGTACTAGATAATGGTTATACCGCCATGACTCGGTCCCCAGAGTCCCCGTTAGTTGATTAGCAGGTTGTACCACGAGCAGGTGGGATTGGGATTTGGGTAGGAGAGGTTTTGGAATGCACGTCACTACCCCTTGCAACCCTTGGATAATAATAATAATAATAATAATAATAATAATAATAATAATAATAATAACAATAATAACAACAATAACAATAACAACAATAATAATAATAACAATAACAACAGCAACAACAACAATAATAATAATAATAATAATAATAATAATAATAATAATAAAATTACATAATGTATAAGAATTTAACAAAAGTCTAATCGTAGAAATAACTAACTCAAAATTCTCATAAAACACACAAAGTGCGGAAAGGATACGATATTCATTGGGAAATGGTATCAGTCAGTATCAGTGTCATGAATTAAGTATTAATTTGAAAGTGAAAGTCGAACTTTGTTATATTAATCTATTATTGATTATCTTTTTTGGTCGTGTATTCACTCTGAAACGGTTAGACATTCTTGTATGTCTTTTGCATTGATTATTATGAATGATATTATGGAAAGGTCTGTTGGCAATGCTATAAGAGGTATAAGATGGGGATTAAACGATACCTTGGAAGATCTGGATTTTGCTGGTGATATCTGTTTGCTCTCCCATAGTTTTGGTGATATGCAGAATAAAGTTAATACTTTATTAGAAGCAATAAAAGGGGCTCATATGAAAATAAACGTAAAGAAAACTAAAAAAATGAGATTAAATAGTATAAAGACAGATAAAGTTATAATAAATAATAATAACATTGATGCTGTTCAAGAATTTAAATAATTGGGTAGTATAATTGACAAGGATGGTGGAGCCTTTGAGGATGTAAAGAACTGAATAAACAATGCAAATAGTGCATTTGTCCAGTTGTACCCAATATGGAAATCTTATATTATATCTAGATCTACAAAAATTAAAATCTTTAACAGTAACGTGAAATCAGTCTTATTATATGGCTGTGAGACATGGAAAACAAGTAAAATTATACAAAATAAACTGCAAACCTTTGTTAATAGATGTTTACGAAGAATTTTAAAAATTAGATGGCCAGATATAATCACAAACTCAGAACTATGGAAGATAACAAATCAGAAAGAAATCACAATAGAAATCAAAAGACGAAAGTGGAATTAGATAGGGCACACAATCAGGAAAGAAGATGGAGCAGTAGAAAGAATGGCTTTGGATTGGAACCCCCAGGGTAGTAGAACAAGAGGAAGGCCAAAAAATACATGAAGAGAACAGTTTTGGAGGAAATTGCTAGAAAGGGGAAAACATGGAGCGAAGTGAAGAAATTGGCTACAAATAGGGTCCGATGGAGGCACTTTGTGAATGCCCTATGCTCCTCATGAGGAGATACAGGAGTTTGATTGATTGATTCCTCAAACATCTCATTAATCTCTAACATGATCCATTTTCCATTAAGATGCATTCTCCTACATAATTCTTGTGAATTGTAACTGTGACCACTATTTTATATTACACAGTAGCGTTCAAATTAATCCGAACACGACATTTTTTACATTTTCTGTCATTGTTGGCCTCACAGCTGCTCATACCGCTTTAATTGACATCTGTAGTACGTGTAATTCCATTGTTGAAGGTCTGTCGTTATTATTTTTTTATAATATGTGACATTTTGCCTGTCGTTTTGTACTTATAAGCATTTCAGTTGTGTTGAAGACTTAATACTGCAATCCTGTGTACATTCTGTCGTCTTCACAAATGGATACAACTCCACGAAAACGGTCTAAAATTATAGCATTAGCAGAGCATTCTTCTATGACACAGAGGCAAATTGCTGCAGAATGTCACATCGGTTTGGCTACTGTTAATTCGATCATAAAACGATACAGGGAGAATGGATCCATCACACCCCATAAAAAAGGAAACTGTGGCCGGAAAAGGAAGACTCCACCTGCAGATGATCGTTTAATTGTCAGGAAAAGTAAATTAAATCCTAGACTAACTGCTGTCGACTTAACCCGCGAGTTAATGGCTACCACTGGGGCGAATATTCACGTCACAACAGTGCGGCGTAGGCTTTTGGAAACTGGACGAAGGGCTCGTAAGCCTATTAAGAAGCAACTGCTAACCCCTGTTATGTGCAAAAACGCTTAATGTGGGCAAAATTACATCAACACTGGACAGTGAATGACTGGAAGAATGTACTTTTTTCCGATGAGTCTCATTTCGAGGTCCACGGCCACCGTGTTTCTTACGTACGGAAAGGATCCGAAAAAAGTAACAGCAGCTCATATCCAACAAGCACCCAAATACCACCCTAAAATAATGTTTTGGGGTTGTTTTACACATGAAGGGCCTGGATCATTAATACCTATCAAGGGAATGATGAATTCTGACAAATATATTCACTTATTGGAAACCAGAATCGTACCCCAGCTGCAAAAATCATTTCCGGATGGCAGAGGTGTGTTCCAACAAGACCTGGCACCATGCCATACGTCTCGAAAAACTATAGAATTCTTCAACAAGAAGAATATTCAGGTACTTCCCTGGCCAGGCAACTCACCCGACATCAACCCCATTGAGAACTTGTGGTCAATTTGCAAAAGAAGAATGCAAAAAATTGATTGTTCTACAAAGGAGAAGATGATTTCTGCCCTCATTAGTGTATGGTTTCGCGATGAAGAAATGAAGAATATTTGTGGGAAATTAGTGGAATCCATGCCAAATCGTCTCAGAGCTGTTATTAGGAACAAGGGAGGCCACATAGATTACTGAGGTATGTCTTAGATCCTCTTTTTTATCCCGTTTGAGTGTTTTTGCATAAGTAATTACGTTGTTCGGATTAATTTGCACGCTACTGTAACTTTACTATTGTTTATTGGTTATAAAATCTGTAAGTTATTTTGATGCCAACTATAACCCTATGTACCTCAGGGTGAAATAGGGTTTATTAAATTGGATAATAAAAAAATGGTATCAGTCTTTAAAGTGTTTTGGTGTACAAATTGCTATATAGAATGTAAGCAACTCAGACTTTAAGAATAATAGTTTCGAAGGTAACGTGGGCGTAATTCTAGAAGTAAGATTGAAGTAGTTAATCAAATTCTTGGAAAAAGTTTCAAACAATGTGAGTTAAGTTTTCGAAACCTGTTCCTCCAGTGCAGAAAGAAATCCTGTAGTGACTACAATCCAGACAGTGACGTACGACTCGCAAAGTTGGTAACAAGAAAGGTTGGTACAAATAGAAACATTAATGACGATAGTGAAAAAGAGATCTTAAACTTTTTACTTCATGAAAGAAAATACAAAGTTACGAAGAGAACTGAACAAAGTACTGCAAGTTGCAGAACGCGCAGGGGGTGTGGGAATGCCGGCTATTTGGAAACAAAGCAGAAGTAGACCAATCAAGTAGGATCCAACTCTGAAGCAGTGACGGTTTTAGGTGTGCTATTTATCAATGTATATATAGCTGCTTAAAAGTGAGCAGTCTTTGTCATCAGTGGCGGTTTCAGCGAGTGAGTCGCGCGGATCCTGTACCTCCTGAAACTTTGCAATATATTTTTCTCTTCTTATAACATTATATTATCTTCAAATAAGTAAACTAAGTCGTAATACACACCCGATTGAATTCTTGTACTTTATTAAAGATGAAATTCTACTCTGTTTACTACGAAATAAGTAGTTGGCGGTGAAAATTTGAGCTGATTCCAACCAAAATGTTGCTCATATCCTAAGTAGTGTCTGAAGTAAATGGAGTACATATTAATGAATGAAGTGACAGCAAATGAGGAAACAAAATAAATACAAACTATTGAAAAAATTAGTGAGGAGTGAATAGAACAGCAGCGAACGGGCAGAAACATAGACGAACTACTGAATGAATGAATGAATGAATGAATGAATGAATGAATGAATGGATGGATGGATGGATGAATGAATGAATGAATGAATGAATGAATGACTGGATGGATGGATGAATGAATGAATGAATGAATGAATGAATGAATGACTGGATGGTTGGATGGATGGATGGATGAATGAATGGATGAATGAATGAATGAATGAATGAATGAATGAATGAATGAATGAATGAATGAATGAATGAATGGATGGATGGATGAATGAATGAATGACTGGATGGATGGATGGATGGATGGATGGATGGATGGATGAATGAATGAATGGATGGATGGATGGATGGATGGATGGATGGATGAATGAATGAATGAATGAATGAATGAATGAATGAATGAATGAATGAATGAATGAATGAATGAATGAATGGATGGGTGGATATCGGTATAATAAAATGAACGAACCGAAGAATAAATCAAACTAGTAGCGAATTAAATTAATGAATGGACAATTAATATTTGAGGAGAAAAATTCGCTCCGGCGCCGGGGATCGAACCCGGGTCCTTGGTTCTACGTAACAAGCGCTCTGACCACTGAGCTACAAATATTAATTGTCAATATTACAGATATTATTCTGTATGACAAATTAATAAATCTATAATATTCTCATAGCTAACAGTGCATATGTCTGTACGGATTACTGTGCACTTAACTGCGGAATCCCGGCCAAACAAGTCACTCAGCTGAGTGCGCTCCTAGTATAATGGCGGTTGACATTGGACATATACGTCAACATACATGCCTAACTTGGAGTCAGGCCACAAAGGGAAACATTGAAGGAGGAGGATTCGATCCGGTGCGTAGCTCAGTGGTCAGAGCGCTTGGTACGTAGAACCAAGGACCCGGGTTCGATCCCCGGTGCCTCCTCAAATATTAATTGTGCCGGGAGCGAATTTTTCTCCTCAAATATTAATTGTCAATATTACAAATATTATTCTGTATGACAAATTAATAAATCTATAATATAATGAATGGACGACCAAATTAATCAATGAAGAGAATACTATCTGAATGGGTGAACGAATAAACAAATGCATAGAGAATAGACAAATGCTTACATGCTGAATGAATCTACAAAATGGAATTAATGAACAAATGCTTAAATATAAAAAAAATTCTTAATGAATAAATGAACGCTTAATAAATCAACGGACGAATGACTCAATGAACCAACGAACGAACTGCTGAATGAATTAACGTACGAACGGCTCAATGAAGCACAGAGCGAATGCCAAAGAATCAACGAACGAATGGCTGAGAGAATCAACGAATGGCTCAGATAATCAACAAACGAACGTTCAATAAATCAACCGAGGTTCAGAATAATCAACAACGAACGAATCTCAAGAATGGCAAGATAATCAACAAACGAACGTTCAATAAATCAACCGACAAATGGTTCAATGAATCAACGAACGAATGGGTGAATCAATCTATGAACGAATGGCTGACTGAATCTATCAACGAATAGCTGAATGAATCTATCAACGAATGGATGAATGAATCTATTATCGAATAGCGACATGAATCTATCAACGAATTAGTGAATGAATCTATCACTGAATAGCTGAATGAATCTATCAACAAATATCTGAATGAATCTATCACCGAATAGCTGAATGAATCTATCAACGAATAGCTGAATGAATCTATCAACGAATATCTGAATGAATCTATCACCGAATAGCTGAATGAATCTATCAACGAATAGCTGAATGAATCTATCAACGAATATCTGAATGAATCTATCACCGAATAGCTGAATGAATCTATCAACGAATATCTGAATGAATCTATCACCGAATAGCTGAATGAATCTATCAACGAATAGCTGAATGAATCTATCAACGAATATCTGAATGAATCTATCACCGAATAGCTGCATGAATCTATCAACGAATAGCTTAATGAATCTATCAACGAATATCTGAATGAATCTATCACCGAATAGCTGAATGAATCTATCAACGAATAGCAGAATGAATCTATCACCGAATAGCTGAATGAATCTATCACCGAATAGCTGAATGAATCTATCAACGAATAGCTGAATGAATCTATCAACGAATAGCTGAATGAATCTATCAACGAATAGCTGACTGAATCTATCAACGAATAGCTGAATGAATCTATCAACGAATATCTGAATGAATCTATCACCGAATAGCTGAATGAATCTATCAACGAATAGCTGAATGAATCTATCACCGAATAGCTGAATGAATCTATCAACGAATAGCTGAATGAATCTATCAACGAATAGCTGAATGAATCTATCACCGAATAGCTGCATGAATCTATCACCGAATAGCTGCGTGAATCTATCAACGAATATATGAATGAATCTATCAACGAATAGCTGAATGAATCTATCACCGAATAGCTGCATGAATCTATCAACGAATATATGAATGAATCTATCACCGAATAGCTGCATGAATCTATCAACGAATATATGAATGAATCTATCAACGAATATATGAATGAATCTATCAACGAATAGCTGAATGAATCTATCAACGAATAGCTGAATGAATCTATCACCGAATAGCTGCAAGAATCTATCAACGAATATCTGAATGAATCTATCAACGAATAGCTGAATGAATCTATCACCGAATAACTGCATGAATCTATCAATGAATATATGAATGAATCTATCAACGAATAGCTGAATGAATCTATCACCGAATAGCTGAAAGAATCTATGAACGAATGGCTGAATGAATCTATCAACGAATAGCTGAATGAATCTATCAAAAAATATCTGAATGAATCTATCACCGAATAGCTGAATGAATCTATCAACGAATTAGTGAATGAATCTATCACCGAATAGCTGAATGAATCTATCAACGAATAGCTGAATGAGTTGTTTTAAGTTTGCTCCAATTATTTCAGTAGAAGTAGAAAGGTCTTTTTCACCATGAAAAACGTTCTCTCTGACAGACGGCTCACTATGACAGTTGACAACTTAAAAAGCATCTTGTTGTGACATGTAACCAAGGAAAGTGAGTACCGTATGGGATAGTTTATTAAGTATTTGTCTAATTTTCGTCTGATTCCATGAATAATAAATGCCTATTTCACTACCTATTTTTACTAATTTTAGTGCCTATATGTCTGTCTATTTTATACCAAAATAAATGCCTAAACTTCCGGACTCTAGTAATGATTAGTATTTGTTAATAAAAAGTACTGCTGATGATATTTTTTGGAATGCTGCAATAAATGTACTGAATCGAAATGTTTCATTTTCAGCGCGTTCGTTTTATATCTCCCGGACTCTGTAAACACAATTAAAAGTTCTCAGTATTGTACTGTAACTTTAAAACTAACGCTGTCAGACTGATGCATTGCTGCTAGATCTGTGTAAATACAAACGAATTAATAAAGATTACGACGAAGAAAATCTACGGAGGTGCAGCAAGAGTTAGTGCAACTAAATTTTAAATAGCAGAAGTACAGATAAGCTCAAAAGAAAGAAACCCATGATGTATTTATGGTGTAATTTGATCTCAGATTAAAACGAAATTATCTTGAAATAGCGTTTACACGACCAGAAATCTAAGTTCAGTTTCACTGTAGGCTTATTTCATTGTCTGATCTGAGATTAACTATTTATACAAACTAATCTTTGAAAAGTCATATATTCTATATTTCATCAGTGACCTACGCCTCTATCTACGTCTACTGCAGTCATGTCAATTGATGCCCATAGGAGCAAGCGCGCGCTTTAGAGCTCAGGAGAGCCTGAGCGCTTTACAGCGGAAAGGAAAAAGACAGACGAAAGAGGTGGTATATGCCGCTTGGTCGAGCTATAATCAGGGATGGCCAGCACTGATTCAATAGATAAAGGGAAGAAAACTTATTAAAACTGTATCCATGGTAATTTTTAGATTTGTCTGAGAAGTATAAGTGCATTATAAAAATGTAAGTTTTAATTTTAATGCTCGTTTTTCAAAAGTTCTATTTTTTTTATTCAAAATAAATATTTTCTCAACTTTTTTTTCATAGAAAAGTGAAATTTTCAGATTAGGTCTATTCATTTAGTAGCCTTACTGAATGTTTTTGTAAATCTAATATACGTAAATACGTATTACTGAAGACAGTGTATTGAAAATTTTGAAAATATTTGCATGGAAATTATTTGTAAGGAAATGAATTAACAAAGCAACTACTGTTACATCATAAGCAAAAGATATACGTGCCCATGTGTTGTAAAAATGTCAGCTCTATAGCTTCAGCACATTTCGAGAAAATAATTTAATATTCTGATGATAGGAAGTTGCTCACCAATATCACCTTAAAAGCATAATGCGATAAGAGTTTTGTTATGGAATATTAGTTACACTTATAACATATACAGAACCTAGGTAACTTTGCTTTGTGCTGTGATATTGTTTTGATTGGTTTATTGATTACTTTTATAAGGCTAAAGGTACCATCAATATCAATTCCAACTTATCATGTCACACACAATCTCTTTTCTTTTTTTAAATATCACTTTCTTCATGAATGATGTGTTTCATCCATTTAGTACAGTGTAATATTATACTACTATGGAATTTTATATGAATATTCCTTCTTAACTCTTTATTATGTTATTAACGTTTAAAACACAACTGCAATATTAAGAAATTGGTATTAGTACTTTTGCTTTACAGACAATATAGATAATATCAAACAGAAAAAAGCCATATAAAAATAACGACATAAAATTTCACGTTCTGTTTGAAGTTTGTGCACCGCTGTTTTCTTAATCGAACAGGTTGCTTATTCATATACACAACCCTTCCTCTTTCAATACTTAGCGCTTGCTTCCCGCACATGACGTCAAGGTCAGAAAAATGCGCTTGCTTTGACATCACTGGTCTACTGTATAATATTATTGCAGATATTTCTACTCACCCACACGGTACCTGTAGGACTGCAATCGGAAGATCGTCATTTAACCCAAGAAGCTACCAGAATCTGAAATGCAGACCAAAACATTGTGATAAATACATTTTGTAGCTGTGAAAGAAGCGATATTGCCTCTGCCGCTTCCGAAATACTAACACTGTAATAAAACGCACTCTCTTGATAAATTGTAATGACCTGGAGGCTAGAACACACCTCCCTACCTCTAATAAAGTAGAGGATCAGCGAAATCAATGTTCTTGAGAAATGTAAGACCATCGACTGTTGAACATCTGAATTAGATAATGGATCGTTATTCTCAATGAGAGGGCGTATTCAGATCTGTCGTTAATCATAATAAAAGGGAATGTTATTACCACGGAGCCACATTATGTCAGCATTACAATTTTGCAAGTCAAGATTTATGGATTAAACCATATGGAATGAAATTGTAAATAGCCCCAGGATATTTAAATGTGCCATTCTTCTCTTACTGTTTCGCCATCTAAAATATACTTACGTCATGAAAATGAAACATTTCTTGTCAAAAGCAGAAAGGAAAAACACTTAAAATAAATGGGACTTGTAAGAAATATTCCTAGATTCAATCGTGATGTTACCATGGGTTACTGAAAACAATAGCATTAATATATTCCTTAAAAACGTAGTAACACATGCATTTACATTTACATTGTTAATGTCGCATTCATTTGTTTTTCGATTGCTTTATGCGGATGACGTGAATATGTTAGGAGAAAATCCACAAACAATTAGGGAAAACACGGGAATTTTACTGGAAGCAAGTAAAGAGATAGGTTTGGAAGTAAATCCCGAAAAGACAAAGTATATGATTATGTCTCGGGACGAGAATATTGTACGAAATGGAAATATAAAAATTGGAAATTTATCCTTTGAAGAGCTGGAGAAGTTCAAATATCTTGGAGCAATAGTAACAAACATAAATGATACTCGGGAGGAAATTAAACACAGAATAAATATGGGAAATGCGTGTTATTATTCGGTTGAGAAGCTTTTAGCATCCAGTCTGCTGTCAAAAAATCTGAAAGTTAGAATTTATAAAACAGTTATATTACCGGTTGTCCTTTATGGTTGTGAAACTTGGACTCTCACTTTGAGAGAGGAACATAGGTTAAGGGTGTTTGAGAATAATGTGCTTAGGAAAATATTTGGGGCCAAGAGGGATGAAGTTACAGGAGAATGGAGAAAGTTACAGAATACAGAATTGCACGCATTGTATTCTTCACCTGACGTAATTAGGAACATTAAATCCAGACATTTGAGATGGGCAGGGCATGTAGCACGTACGGGCGAATCCAGAAATGCATATAGAGTGTTAGTTGGGAGGCCGGAGGGAAAAAGACCTTTAGGGAGGCCGAGACGTAGATGGGAAGATAATATTAAAATGGATTTGAGGGAGGTGGGATATGATGATAGAGAATGGATTAATCTTGCTCAGGATAGGGACCGATGGCGGGCTTATGTGAGGGCGGCAATGAACCTCCGGGTTCCTTAAAAGCCAGTAAGTAAGTAAGTAAGTGGTGAGCACATACAGGGTGAGTAAGAATCTCTGTGACAATCTCTGAGAAGCGATAGAACTCGTAATAAGGGTCATATTTCGTTAGACAACGCATGTTCTCTGATATTTCGTTTACAAGTTACATAACATCGAAGAGAAGACAGATTTTTGTGACATTCACAATTATGAAATTAATTATTTCTTCACCCACTCTTTCTAGCACAGCTTTATTCTCAAAACCTTCGAGTCGTTTGTTTTCATTTCGTCGTAATGTCCATATTTCTGCCCCATAAAATACCACACTTCACACAAAGCACTTCACCAGTCTCTTCCCTAGTTCTTTTTCCAGAGGACCTCAGAAGATACTCCTTTTCCTATTGAAAGCTTCCTTTGCCATTGCTATTCTCCTTTTGACTTTGTGGCAGCAGCTCATGTTACTGTCACATAGATTCTGAAAAGTGTACTGTAAATGGTTTACTGTCACACCCTGTATACCTGGATAACTTTTTTGGAACACTGGTATCATTTGTATGGTTTGTAAGATTAAAATCTAAGAAGTCATGAATAATATTCCATACTTAATGAACACTCTGTATAATATCGTAGATCGTGAAGTGTGCGATCAAGTACTAGTATATTACGATACAAGTTTTGGAAGTGATTTTGTAATGCACTTCATAAACGTATATTGTACAACATTTTTTGAATGATTATATTTTTAAAATAGCAATTAATACAAAATATTTTGGATTGAAAATTTAGAGCAATATTATTCCAAAGCCTTCGCAAGACTGCACTGTAATGGTAACTAAGTAACAATAAGTGCATTGTAATGGGTCTATTTCAGTACAGTTTTATGTTATGAAGAATGGTTTTCCTGGTAACAAAATTCTATGTTGGAATTCTAACTTTCAAGACCTGACAGCTATAGGTGTCAATACAATCAAAAACACGATCCTGCAAAAATATATTTTACGGTGTTCAAAAAGATTATTTTTGATATGCAAGACTACAGTATTTAGAAAACACCGAATTTTGTAAGAGTAATATTTGAAAGTAATTATTTTTAATACACTTCTTCATAATATGTAATTCTATGACGATCGTGAACACTAACCTATTTTTGGCAATGACTATCTAAAACTATGTATATATTTTTTTTTAATTTAGAAACTTTTTGAGCATTACTGTACTTTTGTTTTACTTCGTAAACTTTAATTTTAAAAAGTAAAATATTAGGCCAGATCGATATCGTGGTAGAGATAACGCCACTGGTGTCTTTACTCTCCTTCTTTTACTACTTTGTGCAGAGCAGAAAGATCTGAACTCATATTCCTGAATACACACTCTACAGCACAGACTTTCAAACCGTCAATTTAAAGTTTAAATTGTTCGTCATTCAAAACTGCAGTTTGTAAACGTGGAAATAGTTGAGCACACGTTTTGAAGAAGACACTCGAATATGAAATCCGGGTAGACGTCGCTCGTCAAGTTGTATCTAGCCTTTGTGACTTCACCTGAAGAACGCTGCAGACGTACTTGAGAAGCAATACGCGTCAGGTGCAGTTAAAACTTGCGCGCAAGACGTTGTTAGTCGTGACTAATGAGTGTTTCCGGATGAATGGGAGTGCAGCATCATTACTGATCGGGCCTTGTTAATACAAGAACCCTCACTAATTCTGCTGCACCGCCAAGTCCACGCAGTGCCAGCCCAGTTACTCGCTTTAACGAAGCTATTGTTAAAACCAGAGCGGATCAAACTAACGGAAATGTTGCAGCGTGCAAAATATACGGAAACGAGATTACGATCGCGTGGTCTATTCAGACAAGACACTTTTTGTTAAGAAACTACAAGGGATTTGTTAGTCTCGAGAGCTGTTAACATACTTGCATAGATGAAAATAATCATAACCTAATTATTTTATGCTCGTAGAATACCGTCGGGGTCTGAAGACATAGCCTGAAGCATTTTATGTATCATCGTATACCTTATAAACTTTTAAAATAAAGTTTTAGAGTCGATTTCTGGCTACAAGATGGTAATTAATTCACCATCCGCTTGAACGAATGATGATCGATAATATGAAATAAAATGTAAAAGAAAATAACTATAAGGAATCGAATAAGATATCACTGAGTAGGGACGTTTGCAATTACATACACAGAAAAGAGTGGCATAGCGTGGTATGATAAGGGACGAATTAATAGGATGCTGTATTATGGTGCGATATTGGACGGAATAGAATTTGTATCATGGCATGATATGGAAAGGAATAGAATCATGTATCATAGCACGGAATTGGAAGGAATAGAATGCTGTATCATGGCATTATATTGGAAGGAATAGAATGCTGTACTATGGCATGATATAGAATAGAATAGAATAGAATAGAATAGAATAGAATAGAATAGAATAGAATAGAATAGAATAGAATAGAATAGAATGCTGTATCATAACATGATGTGGTATGGAATATAATGTTGTATCTTGGCATGGTATGAATACTGTGTTATGGCATGACACTGGACGGAATAGAATGCTGTATCATGGCAGATATTGGACGGAATAAGATGCTGTATTATGGTATGATATTGGACAGAATAGAATTCTGTATCTTGACATGGTATTGAACGGAATAGAACGCTGTATCATGGCATGATATTGGAAGAGAATGCTGTATTATGACTTATATTGGAAGGAATACAATGTTGTATTATAGTATTTATTTATTTATTTATTTATTTATTTATTTATTTATTTATTTATTTATTTATTTATTTATTTATCCATCTATTTATGTCCATAACAGGGCAAAGTCCCAATTACAATGGACAGTACAGATAAAAAAACGTAGAATTGCACACTCGTATAACACGAAAAAAGAGGTAAAACAGATACAAATGAAATTACAAGTTAAAAATGAAGAAGAGAAGAAAAAAAAAACAAATAGATACCATCTAAATAAAAGACACAGACACAGATATAAATGAAAAACACCAAATAGAAACAAATCAAAAAGAGCCAAGTACAGACATCACAGCCAAAAATGCAAAATGTAGGCATAGCTATAATTGGCAAATTGCAGAGCAAATACAACACCATGTTAATAAATTCAATATACAGCACTACATAGCAGGCCCAATAGGCTCAATTCATTTATTAAAAAAACTCACCAACACAGAACATGCATTTCAAGTAATGCTGTACATAACTTTTTCTTGTACATATTGTACGATAACGAAAAATCTAAATCCTGTTTATTTGATAGATGATTGTAAGTTCGAAGCATTAATAAAAGTGGAGACATTTTATGAGATAGTGTTTTTGATGTCTGTAAATAAAAGAGAGATCGCTTTCTCAAATTTGATTTAGTATGATACTGGACGGAATAGAATGTTATAATATTGTATGTTATTGGAAAGAATACAATGCTATATTATGGCAAGATTTTGGACGTAATAGAATGCTGTCACATGGCGTGATATTGGACGGAATAGAATGCTGTATCTTGACATGATATCGGACGGAATAGAATGCTGTATCTTGACATGATATTGGACGGAATAGAATGCTGTATCATAGCATGATATTGGACGGAATAGAATGCTGTATCTTGACATGATATTGGACGGAATAGAATGCTGTATCATAGCATGATATTGGACGGAATAGAACGCTGTATCTTGACATGATATTGGAATAGAATGCGGAATTGGAGAATGAACGCTGTATCTGTATCTTGACATGATATTGGACGGAATAGAACGCTGTATCTTGACATGATATTGGACAGAATAGAACGCTGTATCTTGACATATTGGACGGAATAGAAATGCTGTGTCTTGACATGATATTGGACGGAATAGAACGCTGTATCATAGCATGATATTTGACGGAATAGAATGCTGTATCTTGACATGATATTGGACGGAATAGAATGCTGTATCTTGACATGATATTGATAGAATGCTGTATCTTGACATGATATCGACGGAATAGAATGCTGTATCTTGACATGATATCGGACGAATAGAATGCTGTATCTTGACATGATATCGGACGGAATAGAATGCTGTATCTTGACATGATATCGGACGGAATAGAATGCTGTATCTTGACATGATATCGGACGGAATAGAATGCTGTATCTTGACATGATATCGGACGGAATAGAATGCTGTATCTTGACATGATATCGACGGAATAGAATGCTGTATCTTGACATGATATCTGACGGAATAGAATGTGCTGTATCTTGACATGATATTGGACGGAATAGAATGCTGTATCTTGACATGATATCATAGAATGCTGTATCTTGACATGATATCGGACGGAATAGAATGCTGTATCTTGACATGATATTGGGACATGATATCTTGACATGATATCGGACGGAATAGAATGCTGTATCTTGACATGATATGTATCTTGACATGATATTGGACGGAATAGAATGCTGTATCTTGACATGATATCGGACAGAATAGAATGCTGTATCTTGACATGATATCGGACGGAATAGAATGCTGTATCTTGACATGATATCGGACGGAATAGAATGCTGTAACTTGACATGATATTGGACGGAATAGAATGCTGTATCTTGAATGATATTGAAATAGAATGCTGTATCTTGACATGATATCGGACGGAATAGAATGCTGTATCTTGACATGATATTGGACGAATAGAATGCTGTATCTTGACATGATATCGGACGGAATAGAATCTGTATCTTGACATGATATCGGACGGAATAGAATGCTGTATCTTGACATGATATCGGACGGAATAGAATCTGTATCTTGACATGATATTGGACGGAATAGAACGCTGTATCTTGACATATATGGACGGAATAGAATGTATCTTGACATGATATCTTGATATCGGATGATATTGGACGGAATAGAACGCTGTATCTTGACATGATATTGGACGGAATAGAATGCTGTATCTTGACATGATATCGGACGGAATAGAATGCTGTATCTTGACATGATATCGGACGGAATAGAACGCTGTATCTTGACATGATATTGGACGGAATAGAACGCTGTATCTTGACATGATATCGACAATAATATGCTGTATCTTGACATGATATCGAAATAGAACGCTCTTGACATATCTTGACATGATACTGGCCGGAATAGAACGCTGTATCTTGACATGATATTGGACGGAATAGAACGCTGTATCTTGACATGATATTGGACGGAATAGAATGCTGTATCTTGACATGATATCGGACGGAATAGAATGCTGTATTTTGACATGATATTGGACGGAATAGAACGCTGTATCTTGACATGATATTGGACGGAATAGAATGCTGTATCTTGACATGATATCGGACGGAATAGAATGCTGTATCTTGACATGATATCGGACGGAATAGAATGCTGTATCTTGACATGATATCGGACGGAATAGAATGCTGTATCTTGACATGATATCGGACGGAATAGAATGCTGTATCTTGACATGATATCGGACGGAATAGAATGCTGTATCTTGACATGATATCGGACGGTATAGAATGCTGTATCTTGACATGATATTGGACGGAATGGAATGCTGTATCATAGCATGATATTGGACGGAATAGAATGCTGTATCTTGACATGATATTGGACGGAATAGAACGCTGTATTGTGGTATGATATGAATTGGAATAAAATGTTATATTATAGTATGATGTGAGATAGTATAGAATGTTGTATCATAGTATGATATGGAATGCAAAGTGGAATCTTCAGGTGAAACAGATAAGAGTCACAGTCTCCCACAAGCTGGGAACTCCAGCTGGGATGAGGACAGAGTTCTGATACACCTGCGTTTTTCATTCCGTATTAAATGGCGCATATACTGGCACGTAATGCTGTTAGCTGCGCCGCCCGTTGTTCATCTTGCCGTCCATTATGATCCACTAGCTTGCAGCATTGTAAATTATAATTTCAACTCTCTGACGGTATCTGATATGCCATCCAGTACTCTCCCTCTTGCGGTAAAATAAATTATCGGTTCCATACGGGTGACAGTTGGATATGAGACCCAAGCCTCCGCTAGAAACCTAACTACGTTAAATAATACACAGAGACAGAGACATGTTAGGTCGAAGCACCACGGTTGACCTCTACCCAGTGGGCGTTTGTATTCCTTCCTGGTTAGCAACGGAATTTTATTCGAGTTACTTTTGGATACGGTATTATGGCTATCCATTTAGTCACAAAGGTCTTAGGGTCCCTATTGTTTATCATCTATATTAATGGTCAGGTACAAAACTATTTATCCTTTTGCTGATGACACTGTTTTAATATTTAGTGGTACAAACTGGCCATGCCTTATATAAAGTGCTGCCGGATTACTGAGAGTGCTTAAAATGTCATTAAATTCAATGTTATAAGTAGTTACTGGATTTTTATGTAATATCAAGGTGTGAAATATGTACATATTTATGTAGGAAAAACAAGCTGAATATGTACCAAAATATGTAAAATCATGGAAATGTTTAATATCAATATCTGGCAAGTATAGGATAGATAAGACTCTCCAGTTGTGATTTCATAGATCACCCGACTTTTTTACCGCATACTTGACACATAATTGTTTTTCCATCTGTAGTGAAAACTTCGTCCATCGCAATCCATGATTTTATTTTTGTCGTTAGGGTTGAAGATACAAGGGTCATTTTAGTTAGTTAAAAGCAGTACATAAACTCACACTTTATACTGTTACTAAAGCTAGAGAACTGAGTGAAATGAATGACACAACAGAACTGCAAGCACTGTTTCGCTTTACTGGATTAGGAGAAAATAGGAGATGTGGGACACATGCATTTTAGCTGCTCCCTGTAAGAAACGAAGTACCTACTAAAACCTCAAACTATAGGCATTTACAAACTGCTGTTTGAAAAATGACATTCCTGTCTCATTCAGAAGGGTAGGATTATTCCAGCTGAGAACCATACTTTCTAATTGCTCAGAAAATCCCATTTCCGTATAGGTCTACTAAATTTAAAGTAAAGAGGTCAAGCATAACCTGAAAAGCTACTGTATTTATTTTAAACTTTCAACATCTTTTCAGTTTGTTCGTTAGACTTGACACGGGTTTTCCCTGGAACGACTAGGAAGAGGATGGGTGAGGTTGTAAATTGCATGGGAACGGCTTATTAAGACGTGTGCAGAACAATTATTATAGTTCGAGACAAATCAAGTCGTCCTCGTCCCACGCCACCGCATGAAGGCAACGCTACTTTCTGAGTGATTTTTATAATACAAGGTAGTTGTATGAGGAAGGTTGCCTTTTGTTCACTCATATTTACAGTGGGCGGTATGGGGTGAGTGCCTCTACTACTTTCTGGAACTAAGGACGTTATGTTTCGTCCCGAAATATATCCTTTCTTGGATAGGTAAAAAGGCTTTTTAAATCTGTGTATTTCAAATTGTAAACTTCCCCAGCAGAAGTTTTTTTTTTCTCCTTTTAGAGAAGTAAAAATGAATAAAACCACAAAATATGTAGATTTATGTAATACCAAGCCATAATATGTAATGTGGGGTAAATATGTAAAGATATGTAGTATCAAATTTTAATATCTTAATGGTAATTACAAGATTCGCAAAGATTTCTTATTTATATACGGTTAGGTTGAAAGGAATATAATATGTAATTACATAAAAATCCGGTCCCTACTTATAAGCTGCGCAAACCGGACCACTTACAATTCTAAATCGAAAATAGGACGTTCTACATGTGTCCAGAGCAAGTATACGTACATAAGTTTACGTATAGATCCACGTGCACAAGTAATACAGTATACTGATATTGGTATTTATTTGTCAGCCAACTTTACAATTCGTAGTTCTCGTGGACCTTTGCATTTCTGCTTTTCGATCCACCATCCCTTTAATACTTACCAACCTTTTATGTTAATATATTCATTTGCCAAGTATTTCCAGATTACTTTCTGTTCTTCTGTTTTAACTGAATTGCTGTCTATCCTCTTCTATTCTCTCTCAGACCTAAACTGCCTCCCTTCTATTTCTCGCTTTTCTATTTATTTATTTTATTGCTAGTAAATTTTAGATGAATACAAGTTATATTATTTAATATTGTATATTCCTATCCTTAATAATTGAATTATTCATTTATTTTATTTATATATATGTATATATTTTTTTTCCATTCTCAGATCTACCTACCCTTAATCATTCTCTTCCATCTACTTTCTCCTTAGTAATACAGTATAACACATGACATCGATGCAAATTTGCCAGAAAAATATTGCAGTAGTAGTGACAGGAAGTATGCTACACGCAGTTTCGAATTTAAAAAGTAAGTATATAAATTATATATTTGTACATATTTATCTAAATGTTGCATTTATTTTTATATAAGTTTACTACTACCACCATCACCTTGACTGGTGCTACTACTACTACTACTACTACTACTAGTGCTACTGCTGTTACTACTACTCTGCTACTGCTTCTGGTGCTACTGCTATTACTACTAGTAGTGTTACTGCTGCTGCTAGTACTACTACTACTGGTGCTACTACTACTACTACTACTGGTGCTACTACTACTACTGGTGCTACTACTAGTACTACTACTGGTGCTACTGCTACTACTACTACTACTGGTGCTACTGCTACTATTACTACTACTACTGGTGCTACTACTACTACTACTACTACTGGTGCTACTACTACTACTACTACTGGTGCTACTACTACTACTACTACTGGTGCTACTACTACTACTACTGGTGCTACTACTACTACTACTACTACTACTCTGCTACTGCTTCTGGTGCTACTGCTACTACTATTACTACTACTACTGGTACTACTACTACTAATAATACTGCTACTACTACTACTACTAACTCTGCTACTGCTTCTGGTGCTACTGCTATTACTACTAGTAGTGTTACTGCTGCTGCTACTACTACTACTACTGGTGCCACTACTAGTACTACTACTGGTGCTACTACTAGTACTACTACTGGTGCTACTACTACTACTACTACTGGTGCTACTACTACTGGTGCTACTACTACTACTACTGGTGCTACTACTACTACTACTGGTGCTACTACTACTACTACTACTACTACTACTACTGTTGCTACTACTACTGGTGCTACTGCTACTATTACTATTACTGGTGCTACTGCTACTACTACTGCTGGTGCTACTGCTACTACTACTACTACTACCATCACGAGAGAGATCTCACCGATTCTCTATTACGACAGAATGTGTACTGTTTCATTCTCAGATGTGACAATGTGACAGATGTAATTGAGTGACCTAACCTAAATCGTAACAAGTTTTGTTGTCATTGATACTCGAACTAGTTACCTCCGAAGTACGAGTCAATAGCCCGAACCCTACGCAGTTGTGAATAATGCATGGGGTTGACCTGTTATGAAGCGAGAGCCTCAGGTCCCACACGTTATTCGATCCGGAGGCCTTTTAAACGCAGGTGAGAAGTCGCCACATGTTTATCACACCTCCTCGCTGGAGATATCTGAAGTTCTTCTCTCTGCGGGTTATATACGAGCCGATCTGAAATAGTTTACTGCCTCAGTTTTACGAGTGTAAATGGAAATAACTCATTCCCGAACTGTCAGGGAGCCCGAAGTGAGACTCGAAGATAAACGCAAGAGGAACTCCACTGCTGCAGTCTGACTTCACCTCCGTCGATTCCCACAAATGCCAGATAGGTGCAGACGATAATTCTTAATGTAACGTCGCTCTCCAACTGCAAAGTTCATCGGCAGTTTGATAAAGAAACGAAACGCTGAGAAATGCGTTAAACGTGTTGTGAGAAAATGCGTCACCTTTAAGAGACAGATTTCTTTTAAATCTAGGAATACTTGAATGCGAAAATAAGTGGCATCATTTTAATTGAAGACCTCGGTGCAAAAGTCGATCAAGTACAGAAAAAAAAAATTAACAGGAGACTATTATACTTTTAGTAAATCATACTACTTCTGTGTTTCAACCAATCATGGCTGCTTATTCTACCATTTTTATCACCTCCCTAGCATTTGTTTTTATCAACTCCCTAACACTTGTTTGTTTTTATCACCTCACTAGCGTCTGTTTCTTTGTTTTCCAACATTCTACTTTCATATAATTGTACCTTCTAAAATGATTGTTGTTTATTTCATCATCCTTAATTAAAACTTTTCTATCACTTATCTTGTTTATATTATTTAGGTTATGTTATAGCTTCTGGTGTATGAATTATGGATAGTCACGTATCAGAGATTGTTTAATTTATGTTGATGATTGAAGTGGAATGCAACGGTTGGTATAACTGGTAACAAGAGAACAGCTGATCATAACACACTACTGCCATCTAGCGGAGTATTTGTAATGATGAGATGGTATAATAATACGTTTCAAGACAGTTGCTATTTTAGTAAGTCAATTAATATTTTATTGTATTAGAGTACATTTTTTGTTCTAATATTTCTAATATAATAATAATCTTTACGACCAGCGAGTTCACATCGTCTCCCATCGAGCGATGTATAGATCGATCAGCACGTTACGCCAAGTAATCTTTAGTAAATTCATCTCAAATTATATATTTGTCTCTTCTTAATTTCAAAAACTTTTTTTTGTTAATCTGTGTCATAATTCATTAAGGTTTTTATGTTTCATATGTTAGTTTTGATTCTAATAAGACGATTCTATTTAGAATTTTGGAAGGGTACATTACATATTTCATTGTCCACGTACTGGGGTTCTGTAAGAAGGAGAGCTACAGACACCATCGTTGCCGTACAGCAATTGCCAACCTGCTACGAAACAGAGGATGAGAAGTGCATGAGGAGATTCATTGTGTGTCTGAAGATGATTCTCATAGAAGAGTCGATATAATTGCCATCAATAGAAGAACCCAGAAAGCGATGATCTTAGACCCTACGATTTGCTTTGAACGAGACACAAATCAGGCACTGCAGATAAATGATAACAAGCGAGCTAGACATGTACCTTGCCTTTTATACCTCAGTGAAAAATATGGCATTTCGCTTTACAACTGGGATGTTACAGGCTTACTATTTCGAGCGAGGGGTTGTTTACCAAAATGTACATGTAATGTCCTTAAATCCTTTAAAATTCCCTTTTATGAGGTTCAGAAGATTGTGATGGAAATCCTGAATGCCTCCCTTCAAATGCTACACTATAATCTATATGTTAACACATAAATTTTTGTTTTAATGTACAAATCGAATCATTATTTTACCCGTTTCATTTCCCTTTATCTTTTATGTTTGTTATTCCGGATCCCTCACTTGAGGACGGATGATTTAAAATAAATCTTAGTAATGTACGAAGTCAATTTTGGTCATAATTAGCAAAATTTTTATATTTTATTCTTGTATCATCATTACAGTTTTCAACACTGAAGATGGAGTGGCAATAGCCCCGAAACATGTCTGTTGTTTTTTTAAGTTTTAATAAATTTTAACATAACGTGATCATATAACTGTATTATTGATTTTATGCATTATTATAAAATTAAATTGATGATCACTGTACAATTACTGACCGTAAAATTTCTCGATATAGTACCAGACAACCTATTTCACCCTATTGTTCACCTGATGAAGAAAATATAGTTGGCGTATTTCCAACTTTTCTTCGTTATTTACTTCACCAGCCATGGAAAAAGTTCAAGCAACACCCCTTCTCTCTTGTAGACCATTACCAAAAATTTGTTTTTGTTTCTCTGAAACACCCTGTATATCAAAACGTTCATCATACCATTCGCACAGAAATCAGGGTGACAATCCTGTGGAGTCTGAGCCCCGAGACGTTTAATTTCTTATTCCACTGAGTAGGCACCTCTAATCGACATCATCTGAACAGTGATACTGTGACGTCCTGGTCTGTAATTAGTTCACCCAGCATTACGCCAGTGTCGAGATATGAAACACGAAATTTGGAGTGAAGGACCTCCCAGCACACATCCGTGTGTACAAGGAACTCTTCACGGCCGTTGAACTTCACAGCTAGTACTGTACACACTTCACCCACAGTGGTTCAAATTACGCATCCACTTTCCAGATAAATATTTGTATTAATTAGGTAATGACCTGCAAGACAATGAGTCCACAGGAAAGCAGCTTCGGTGAGATTATTCTTGATAGCTGCAGTACCATTCGATAAACCAACTTCAGTAAACTGTTTTATTTTATAAACAACAGTTTCAAGCGGACCGTTATTCTCAATTTTTACAAGAAATATAGCGATTAATTTTTCAATAACAGATGGCCTGAAGTCAAGCTATTCCATTCGTATTTATTGCTTAACAGCTAAGAAAGAATGAAAGAAGCTTATGTCTTTCAGCACCGAGGATAGTTTAAATGTGAACTGGCCAAAGCATGACGTCTCAAAAACCGACACATATTAGTTACCGAACTACTTGTAACAGAAAAAAAAAAAAGGAAAAGAAGAGCAATGGTGAAGAAAAGGAAAAGTAAACTCCTGAAAAGAAGAGAAAGGGCAGAAATATGAGAAAGCGTAGAAAGATTATAAAGTGCATGAACATGAGAAAGGATATACATGAGAAAGGACAAAATGAGGGAGGTCATAAAATGAAATGTGCATAAAAATGAAGAAGGGCATAAAAGTGAGAAAGTGCATAAATATGAGAAAGGACAATGTTGATGGAGGGTATAAAAATGGAAAGGACTAAAAGTAAAAAGGGCATAAATATAAGAAAGGATATAAACATGAGAAAGGGGATAATATGAGCAAGGACAAAACACGAAAAAGGGAGTAAACATGAGAAAGGGCATAAACATGAAGGACATGACACGAGTTTAATGGAGAGCATAAAAATGGAAAGGGCATAAACATGAGTAAGGACATGAACATGAGATAAAGGCATACACATGAGAAAATACAAGGATGAGGGAGGACAAAAGAACGAAGGGCATAAATATGAGGAAAGGGCATAAAGATGAAAAGAACATAAAGATGAGAAAGGGCATAAACATGAGAAAGAAAGTAAACATGAACATGAAAAAGGACATAACACGAGAAAAGGTATAAATATGAGAAAGGACTATATTGATAGAGAGCACAAAAATGGAAAGGACATAAATATGAAGAAGGGCATAAACATGAGTAAGGACATGAACATGAGAAAACAGAAGAATGAGAGAGGGCAAAAGAATAAAGAAGGACATAAACATGAAAAAGTAAGTAACACGAGAAAGGGTATAAATATGATTAAGGACATAATATGAGCAGGGACAAAATACGAAAAAGGGATTAAACACGAGAAAGGGTATAAATATGAGAAAGAACAACGTTAATGGAGAGCATAAAAATGAAGAAAGGCATGAACATAATGCCATGAACATAAGAAAAAGGTATAAACATGAAAAGATACAAGGATGCGGGAGGACAAAAGAATGAAGGGCATAAACATGAAAAAGGACATAAAGATGAGAAAGGGCATAAACATGAGGAAGGACATAAACATAAGGAAGGGCATAATATGAGCAAGGACAAAGCACGAGAAAGGGAGTAAACTTGAAGATGAAAAAGGACGTAACACAAAAAGGATAAAAATATGAGAAAGGAAAATATTGATGGAGAGCATAAAAATGGAAATGGTATAAATATGAAGATGGGCATAAACATGAGTAACGACATAATCATGAGGGAAATGTATAAACATGACGAAGGGCAAAGGTGAGGAAAGGTGTAAAAATGAAAGGGGCATAAAAATTATGAAAATCATGAACATGAGAAAGTTCAGATTTTTTAAGGATAGCACGGAAAGGAGAAACAGCAGAGAGTGGCGGAAGATTAAGAAAATGAGAACAATAGAATATGAAAGCAGAAGCAGGAAGAAACTAATAACGTGATAAAGAATAAGTGGATGGAGGAGGGCCTTTAGCCTTCCAGTTGACTTTTCTCTTTTACAAATAATTTCAGTTTATCTCTGATAAGTGATCTAAATACCATTCCTTTGTACTACAAAAAGAGAGATGGACGATGAAGTCAGTAGGCCTAGAGTAGAGAGAAAAAAAGTAGCTATTCCGAGAAAATAAACCAGTAACCGCTTCGCACACTCACAAATCTTCCAGGAATCAAACGACATGCTCTTTGATGACAAGTGCTGTGCTGTCTCCGAGTAAAACTGGACTTATTCCTTTTAAACGGTTATGATTAGATCATGATGGTGACAACGGTGTTGGCAGCGGTAGTTGCGGTGACGGTAGTGCGACTCAAATTTATTTTAAAGCGTTGTTCATGACGTTTGCTGTAAGATGTTCTCGACCTTCAAAAGCAGATTTTTTTACAGACACCTTCGAATTACATGAATGTGCAACTTCTCCGAGAGCTTTTGCAGCTTTAGCCCGTTTCATCTGGAATGATTACGTCGTGTGACGTGCCACTTGATTGCATCACCGGCTCCGGGAGTGATTGGCGCGTAGTCCGCTACCTGGCGTTGGGCTCGGGTGCTCCCCACCTCCGGGACTCGTTCAACGCCTTCCACCTCCCATTCAGTTGGCGGCGTCTGCGTGGAACGGACAACAATTACGTCGCTTGCCGATTTACAACGGTTACTAATGTAGCATCACGTCTGGCACGACCATTAAATGCTAAACGATACTGCGGACATTAAATTCGATATTGTAATACTTGTTCAAAGTTAATATATAGGTGATTCACGAGGAGTTATCGCAACTTACGGAGAATATTCCTGAAGACATTTTGAGCAAAAAATGTCACATAAACATGGGTCCTATTCTCAATATTTTCATAGTTACACTAATTTGAAGTTGTTAAAAATACCTACTTTCTTTAGTTTCAAAGCTAAAATAATACAGAGCATATCAAAAGTCCGGTAACACTTTCAATATTTTATTACACAAAAACACGGTCAGATAAGATGCAGCAGATAAAAAAGGGTCCCTATTTTGTGGGCATACAGTGCATGAGGATTAAGTTGGCGTGATTTCTACTATCCTTGTCTGAGGTCCTTGTCTACCGAATGCCACCAGATGTGACGGGCAAGAGGTTTCCTTTTGTAAAATTCTTGGAATTCCCTTTCTCCTCCCTTCTCCCTTCACACTTCTGCAAACCCAATTAGTGGATCTCTCAGTGGCGTCTCCGGGTTGTCTGAGTTCATTAGTTAGTAGTATTTTGTGAATAGTGAAGTGAGTTTGTGTCTTTTTTTTTTATTGGGTTATTTTACGACGCTGTATCAACAGCTTAGGTTATTTAGCATCTGAATGAAATGAAGGTGATAATGCCGGTGAAATGAGTCCGGGGTCCACCACCGAAAGTTACCCAGCATTTGCTCGTTTTGGGTTGAGGGAAAACCTCGGAAAAAAAACCTCAACCAGGTAACTTTCCCCGACCGGGTTTCGAACCCGGTCACCTGATTTCGCGGCCAGACGCGCTGACCGTTACTCCACAGGTGTGGACGAGTTTGTATCTTGTTGTACCAATTTAATATAATATAATTCACAAATTAAAATGTTTTCGGAGATACATGGTTTCACTGTTACCTTAAATATTGTAATGAGTGTTGTGCTCCTGTATTTAATAATAATGGTAGGCAATATGGGAAAACGCGGGAAAGCCTTGAAGTCGGACGGTATGAACATGGTTATTAATGCATATAAATTCTTTACTGGAGAATATGAGGCACTGAAATGCGGAAAACAAACAATATCTGTGCCGAGTTTTATCGAAAGAACTGCTGCAGCGACAAATATATCTTCTCGTGGTGTTTACAGGATTAAAAAAAAAAAATAAAAAAAAAAAACAAAAGAAAGCGGAAGCGGAATTGGAAGCGTGCTGCGATCTCCAGGAAAGAAACCCCCGAATAGGATTCTTAAAAGACGTGTGTAACAGGTTAAAAATGGCCGCACTTGCAAAAGTGACGGAAGAAAATTAGAGGTAGGCCTGTAAACACGTAGAAAAAGTTGAAAAATTTTATTGGGCGAAGGATGGACTTGTAGATGGAAATTTATTATTCGTTCGTAATCAATCTGGACGACACGGACACGGACGAACTTTCTGGCGGAGTGGAGTCAGAATTTGAAGAGGAAGAGAATGCCGCCACTGGTAACTCGTGGTCGTTTGAAGGAGTGTCGACCATCATAAATGAGGGTAGAGAGAGAAGGTGAGCATTCTCTCTCTTTCTAAAACGGACTAGACAAGTAAATCCTCATGGACTGTAGTTGCGCCCCGTTTCCATCAGGTAGAGAAAGGTGCATGGGATAGTTGCGCCCCGATGAAATAGGTAGAGAAAAATACACTACGGAAACTCGAGTCTCATAATCAACCAACCTCATTGATTTCTTATTCGATTTAATATTTATTAAAATGAAAACCATGAAGTTGGCAGCACTTTATTAACTGTTTTTCTACTGTTCATGCAGTGATTATCAATAGTCTACCGTTAAAATGAACACCATGAAGTTGGCAGTTCTTTATTAACTGACATATTCAAAAGAGTGAGCCGTTGGAATATGGGGCCTTAGCAGTCTTGACATTTTATTAGTGATTTTCACACCATCTGTGGTGTATAGTGAGGTTAAGTTTAGTGAAAAGGGTAAAGAGTTAATAATTCACAATGGTTCTAAGTTTCAATTTTCGAAACCCTGTACCGTAGGGTTAAGATATCGGTGTACAAACAAAAAATGCAGTTCATTTATTGTGTGTGATCAATAAAAAAGTGTTATTTTAAATAGCAAAATTGATCATGTGCTACGCCTACCTGATTTCAATGCAGCTATCACTGTAATATTTTAAGTAATTTATTTATTTTATGACAATCACTTTCGTGTGTACTATGCCCATCGGGGCGTAACTATGCCATATCCATTCTGCTACCTGATTTCTTCGGGGCGCAACTATGCCATGTCCCTTCTGCTACCTGATTTCTTCGGAGCGCAATTATGCCATGCCTAGGTCTCTCAGTTGACCGCGGGGGGCAACTATGCCATACCGGTTTTTATATAAAAAAGCGATATGTATCTTTCTTGTGGCAATAAAGTATTATTATCATTAATATTATCATTTATTAATATTTTTATTACATGAGGAGACAAAGAGAAAGACAGAAAACAGGAAAGATTGGAGGAAGCTGGGTTTGCAATGAAACACCTACGTTTGGGCAGAACAATGAATGAATGAATGAATGAATGAATGAATGAATGAATGAATGAATGAATGAATGAATGAATGAATGAATGAGCTGACGTTGAATTTCGAGCAGAGTAACCTATTGAGTTGAAAATGTCGTTGCAAAACTACCAACTACCGATACGTAATTGTTGCTGGTTACTGCCCTCCAACTGAGTTGTTACCAACACGACGGGATCGAAAAATCATTCTAATGAGTCCGCCGAAGCTAGTGAAACATCGTCCTAAATTAGTGTCACACTCACCATGAGCACCAGCATTGGCAACGAGTTTATCTGGAAATCCCACAGTTACCCTGCAAAACAAGCAAAAAAAACCCGACAAGCGCTAAATATCCCTCTTTTCTGGTTTCACGTACGGTTGCCAACAAGTGACAATTAATTTCGCGTATCAGTGTAGCAAAATTCACATACTGTACACGAGGTAAAAATCCGGACGCACCAGTGAAATCATTATTGCTTATAGTCACTTTCCTGGAAGTTAGTATTATTTTTTTTCTGTAGAAATTATTAAGAAGTGACTTATGCGTTACGAGAATTTGCATAACATCCTGGGTTCTAGCATGCAGGCTCTGTTAAGTATAGGCACTGCTCTGATTCTCGTCTATTTGAGAGTACTGATTTGATAAATAATTATTTCACACTGAGGTCTTGCTGTAATGAAAGTATGTCAAAGCAGATAAACATTTTATTTACTTATTCAACACCCATTAGCCTATTCATTTATTAGTTTCATTTATATATTCATTCATTAATATATTTGTTATTTATTTCTTCATTTATTTATCTATTGGTCTATTCATCCATTTATTTATTTACATTACTTATTCATGTATCTATTTACCTACCTATTTATGAATTTATATTTTTCATCCATTCGTTTGTAAATTTATTAATAAATTGAATCTATTTCTTTTATTCATCATCACTCATACACCTGCGTTTATTAATTTATTAATTTGATTCATTTATTTCATTCTTCACCCGTCGGTTTATTAACTCTTTCCTTGATTTAATCATTCATTTAACCATTTATTCTATCATTAATTCATTTATTAATTTAGTCATTCATTTTTTCATTTATCCCTTTACTTATTTCTGATTTATTTGTTTATTTATCATTCATTCGTTTATTGGTTTCATTTATTTATTTATGTATTTCATTCTTCACCCATTCATTTATTAATTTATTCCTTTTGCTTAATAATTCATTAATTCATTCAGTCATTTATTTATTTTATCATATTTATTTATGTATTTATTTATTGTATTCATCATCAGCCAGAGGCCTACGTTTACTTTATTTCTTTTATTCTTCACCCATTCGTTTATTAATTTATTTATATACTTACTTACTCACTTACTTACAAATGGCTTGTAAGGAACCCGAAGGTTCATTGCCGCCCTCACATAAGCCCGCCAGCGGTCCCTATCCTGTGCAAGATTAATCCAGTCTCTATCATCATACCCCACCTCCCTCAAATCCATTTTAATATTATCCTCCCATCTACGTCTCGGCCTCCCTAAAGGTCTTTTTCCCTCCGGTCTCCCAACTAACACTCTATATGCATTTCTGGATTCGCCCATATGTGCTACATGCCCTGCCCATCTCAAACGTCTGGATTTTAATGTTCCTAATTATGTCAGGTGAAGAATACAATGCGTGCAGTTCTGTGTTGTGTAACTTTCTCCATTCTCCTGTAACTTCATCCCGCTTAGCCCCAAATATTTTCCTTAGCACCTTATTCTCAAACACCCTGAACCTATGTTCCTCTCTCAAAGTGAGAGTCCAAGTTTCACAACCATACAGAAGAACCGGTAATATAACTGTTTTATAAATTCTAACTTTCAGATTTTTGGACAGCAGACTGGATGATAAGAGCTTCTCAACTGAATAATAACACGCATTTCCCATATTTATTCTGCATTTAATTTCCTCCCGAGTATCGTTTATATTTGTTACTGTTGCTCCAAGATATTTGAATTTTTCCACCTCTTCGAAGGATAAATCTCCAATTTTTATATTAATTATTTATATAATTTATTTATTTCATTCTTCACCCATTACTTTATTAATTTATTCCTTTTGTTTAATAATTCATTAATTCATTCAGTCATTTATTTATTTTATCATATTTATTTATTTATTTATAGATGTGTACTTACATAGGCGGTGTCCAATTTCAACGTTCACGTGTACTATAACAAGTTGGCCTATTCATAATTCATTTCTGTAATCTGGCGTTAGAGACGGTAATACATGGAGAGAGAAACAACTTACAGACATTTCTAAATGAACAGAAGTTGAAACATCACAGCAGAAATATATTTCATATGGCATATATATTTCAATGCTAACTAATTATTAATTGTGAATATTCAAATTTTAAATTATAACAAACTATCATATTATTTACTTCTAAACTCATTTTCACTTTGATAAAATATGTATCTATTAATTTTAATAAGTGCAATTTAAATATTCAGAACTCTGTAAATAGGAGAAAAATAATGAGCATTGGTTTTTACTTTTTGGGTGAAAAATATATTGTGAAACAAAAAGTAGGCTTATCTAGAATCTAGGTGCGTTATATTTATTAAGACAATCTTCTGTTGTACATAAGATGGTTTAAATAAATATTTAGTTTGTTACTAAATCCACGTGGCAGGATATTTTGCAAGCGAAGCTAGTATGATCCATGTGCGCCTAATTTTCACTCAAAGGACTCTACTTATGTCACTTTAGAACAGCAGTCTAAAACTGCCAAACCCTGTATAATATAAAATATTAATCTAAAAATAAGATGTAATCACGTAATCAATGACATTAAAATTCCTCTGTCACTTTTCAAGAAGTTAATACCACAGTCTAGTATATATATATATATATATATATATATATATATATATATATATATATATACAGTCACGAAGCTCAATACGTAGTAAATATGCATCCATAGATAGTTGCTAACCACTAGGATCGCTAATATCGCCTCATTACAGACAATGCGAAATAGTACCGACACAGTCAATTGTTCCTAGTACCCTCACAACTCAAGCTTCGTGACTATATATATTTGACTGTGTTAATAACTTAGAACCCTCGATTACAATTTCACCAATAGACTGTGCCTCTTTTTTTAAGTAGATTAGTAGAGCCTTTTATTCTCCAGAGAACATGAAAACCGTTTTTGTTCTAGCAAAAATTAAGTTTAGGGCCTTAACTACACCAGAATAAATAAATAAGTAAATAAATAAATAAATAACTAAATAAATACATAACTAAATAATAAATAACTAAATAAATAAATAACTAAATAAATAAATAACTAAATAAATAACTGAATAACTAACTAAATAAATAAATAACTAAATAAATAAATAACTAAATAAATAAATAAATAACTAAATAAATAACTAAATAAATAAATAAATAACTAAATAAATAAATAACTAAATAAATAAATAACTAAATAAATAACTAAATAAATAAATAACTAAATAAATAAATAACTAAATAAATAACTAACTAACTAAATAACTAACTAAATAAATAAATAAATAAGTTTTTATAAGGACAAATACCATTTCGAATCCATCGTCATTACGGGACTAATGATAGGAGCCCATGGGACCATACCCCGGTTCCTAGTCGACTTCTGTAAATATTTTGGCCTGCATAAAATTGCAGCACTCAAAGGCTCAGTAGCTATTTTCAGGCATCATACATATGGACCATGACTAATTCGCATCTCCTGGACGTTACCTCGTTTAATATCATGTGTTTCAATATAATTCAAATTGTTATTTTTCACTCTAACAACAATTTATCACTAAGCCTCAAGGCTTTTATTGCATCATGGTACTCTTTGTCGATGGCAATCTGTAGTGGTTACAGGAAGAAATTAAATCAATCAATAAATAAGTAAGTAATAAGTAATAAATAAATAAGTAATAAATAAATAAATAATAAATAAATAAGTAATAAATAAGTAATAAATAAATAAGTAGTAAATAAATAAATAAACAAATAAATAAGTAATAAATAAATAAATATAAACGAACAAACAAACTAACGAACAAACAAATAAATAACTAAGTAAGTAACTAAGTAAATAAATAAATAAATAACTAAGTAAGTAAGTAACTAAATAAGTAACTAAGTAAATAAATAAATAAACAAGTAAATAAATAAATAAATAAGGAATGCGCATTGGCGTAATGTAGTCTACTGTATTTAATCTATTTATGCTATATCATCATGAAGGTGATGCACCTCATACGATGACTGAAAAGTAACAAGGAGATCGCAAATATTCCTTGAGAGTAAAAAGACTTCTCAGAGGATCAAGAAGCAATCTCCTACGAACCTGCGTCACTAACAAGTATAAAAATTGCTACCTCGTCTGTCTGCTAATGAGAAGATATAAGAACTCATCTTTGTCTCCGATAGTATGAGTATAATAAAAAAAAAACAATAAAGCACGCTAGGCATCTTATATTACATCGCAGAAAATAACCACGTAGAGAAATGTACAGGTAAAGCAATCTTCTTACATCCTGGTAACACACTTCAAAGGCCAAGTTCTGTCTGCTACTGATTGGAGTAAAGAACTCGCTTCAATAGTTGAAGTCAGATGTTTCATGAACAAGAGAGAAACAAGACGAAACAAGTCAAGGCTTGACAGAGCAAAAGACTGGACAAGACAATGCAAGACATAGTAACACAGAACACAAGATATCATACAAAACAACAGAAGATATCTCACACCAAGGCAATATAGGAAGAAGAAATTGTGCCAAAGATTCATTCATTTATTCATTCATAGCTTTCTGACCAGGGCAGGCCTTTTACTGTAAATCCAGCATTCTCCAGTCTTCCCTATTCATACATCTTAATGTTGTCTATCATCTGACATCTTCTCCAGTCCACCATTCCTTCCAGTGCATTCTTCAGTAGGCAATTTCAGTGACCCAGCCAATTCCCCCCCCCCGATAAGTTTCAGCATTATAGGGTACAGTGTATCAGTTATTCATAGATTTCAAAAAGGCATATGACTCGGTTAAGAGGGAAGCATTATATGATATTCTTATTGAATTTGGTATTCCCAAGAAACTAGTTCGATTAATTAAAATGTGTCTCAGTGAAACATACAGCAGAGTCCGTATAGGTCAGTTTCTATCTGATGCTTTTCCAATTCACTGCAGGTTAAAGCAGGGAGATGCACTATCACCTTTACTCTTTAACTTCGCTCTAGAATATGCCATTAGGAAAGTTCAGGATAACAGGCAGGGTTTGGAATTGAACGGGTTACATCAGCTTCTTGTCTATGCGGATGACGTGAATAGGTTAGGAGAAAATACAAAACGATTAGGGAAAACACGGAAATTTTACTTAAAGCAAGTAAAGCGATCGGTTTGGAAGTAAATCCCGAAAAGACAAAGTATATGATTATGTCTGGTGACCAGAATATTGTACGAAATGGAAATATAAAAATTGGAGATTTATCCTTCGAAGAGGTGGAAAAATTCAAATATCTTGGAGCAATAGTAACAAATATAAATGACACTCGGGAGGAAATTAAACGCAGAATAAATATGAGAAATGCGTGTTATTATTCGGTTGAGAAGCTCTTATCATCCAGTCTGCTGTCCAAAAATCTGAAAGTTACAATTTATAAAACAGTTATATTACCGGTTGTTCTTTATGGTTGTGAAACTTGGACTCTCACTCTGAGAGAGGAACATAGGTTAAGGGTGTTTGAAAATAAGGTGCTTAGGAAAATATTTGGGGCTAAGCGGGATGAAGTTACAGGAGAATGGAGAAAGTTACACAACGCAGAACTGCACGCATTGTATTCTTCACGTGACATAATTAGGAACATTAAATCCAGACGTTTGAGATGGGCAGGGCATGTAGCACGTATGAGCGAATCCAGAAATTCATATAGAGTGTTAGTTGGGAGACCGGAGGGAAAAATACCTTTGGGGAGGCCGAGACGTAGATGGGAGGATAATATTAAAATGGATTTGAGGGAGGTGGGATATTATGATAGAGAATGGATTAATCTTGCTCAGGATAGGGACCAATGGTGGGCTTATGTGAGGGCGGCAATGAACCTTCGGGTTCCTTAAAAGTCATTTGTAAGTAAGTAAGTAAGCTTTTTGTCTAGGGCTGGCCTTTCTCTGCAAACCCAGCATTCTGCAATCTTCTCTATTTTCTGCCACCCTCTTCGTCTCCGCATATGATCCATACATCTTAATGTCATCTATCATCTGATATCTTCTTCTGCCCCGAACTTTTCTCCAGTTCACCATTCTTTCAATGGGCAGATTCTTCTCAGCCAGTGACAGAGCCTTCTTTTTTTTTCTCATCTGTTTGAGCATTATACGTTCTTCACCATCCACCCTTTCTGCCACACCTTCATTTTTTTTATTCTGTCTCTCGATTTCACACACTCCATTCTTATCCATATCCACATTTCGTTTCCCTTCACTTCGTCGCAATGTCCACGTTTCTGCCTCATACAATGGCTCACTCCACACAAAGCACTTCACTAGTCTCTCCCTTAGTTATTTTTCCAGAGTTCCGCAGAATATGCTCCTTTTTCTATTAAGGACTTCCTTGCCATTGCTATCCTCTTTTGACTTCCTGGCAGCATCTCATGTTAATGCTTATAGTACACCCCAAGTATTTGAAGCTGTTCACTTGCTCTAAAGGCTCGTTTAGAATTCGCACGTCTACCTTCTTTATTTTTCTTCCGATAACCATGGTCTTCGTCTTGTTTGCATTTATCTTCATCCCATACTACTCACAGCTGTCATTTAGCTCCAGTAGCATATCCCTTAGTATCGTCTCCTCTCCTGCTAACAATACCATATCATCAGCAAATTTCATGCACTTTATTCTTATTTCTCCTATTATCACCCCTCCCAGGTTCTGAAAACAGTTCTTCACTAAATCCTTCAAGTTGATGTCGAAAAGGATGTGATGAAGGGCATCCTTGTCGTACTCCTCTCCCTAATACTTTGTAATTAGTACGGTAAAAGAAAATCCGAGGTACAAAATCGATCGAAATGCATACAATTGCGTGCGATAGAGCCTGCTGATTTCGCAAGTTCTCTAGCCAAAATCATAGAGACTATATTTTATATCGGATTTTATCGCAGCGAACGTAGATAAGAGCCGTAGGTTCGCGAACCGTAGATTAATTCCTGATGTCAACGACCTGAATATTCCACCTGTGAAACTGAATAAAACAATCATCCCGTTTAGCTCTACCGTAAAAAATCTCGGAGTGCATTTCGAATCTAATCTTAGTTGGGATACGCATATTAAATATACATGTAAGAAGGCATTCTCTATTCTCCATTCACTAAAAAGATTGTATCATTATCCATCTAAATTAAAACAGACGCTGGTACAGACACTCATTCTACCTCACTTCGATTATTGCGACGTTTTGTTCAGTGATCTCAGGATTGATTCCGCCCAGAAACTACAGCGTGTTCATAACGCGTGCGTCCGCTTCATTTGTAATGTTCGGTACTATGATCATATCTCACCTTCTTTCGAGAAGTTATCATGGCTTAGGTTACATGAGAGGAGAAATCTGTACTCGCTTTCTCTCTTATATCGAATTATGCACACTTCATCCCCCTGTTATTTATTCGCTCGTTTTCATACTCTTTCTCGCTATCATAATATTAATACTCGGTCACAACGCGATAACACGCTAGAAATTCCACTTCACACATCATCTCTTTATTCCTCATCTTTCACTGTTGCTACCTCTCGTCACTGGAACTCTCTGCCGCCTGAAGTCAAGGGCTGCCGAACATTGAAATCTTTCAAATCCAAGTTAGAAAATTATCTTATGACGAGTTGCCAAACTAACTTACTATTATGACAAGTGTTGTATTGCATGTTTCCACGTATTCACATTTTTTTTAATGTTCTAGTGATATTTAACTTTTTTACATTTTTTGTTTTCATATTTTCCGATAATGGTATATCTATAATGTGATAAGTTGAGCTATATATAATCATAATTTTCCTTACTGTGTGTACTTAAAAATATTGTATTCATTGTATGCTTTGTACTGCACTATTTTATTACTATTATTATTATTCTCATTTTATTATGCTTTCTCCTTTCTTTCTGTATGTTATATATTATGTCTGATTTCTACTTAGGCCTACTTGTTGTTTACATTTTATTATTATTATCCTATTCAGTTTTGTGTGTAAAATTGTAGTGTACTTTGAAAATTTGTAGTGTTTTTTGTAACGCAATTTTACTCCTGGTTGAGTGTTAGAGAAGGCATTAATGGCCTTAACTCTGCAAGGTTAAATAAATCATTATTATTATTATTATTATTATTATTATTATTATTATTATTATAAGCGACCAAAAGATAAAACAGAGCTCCTAGTATACAAATATTGGAAAACTTTACAGCTAAGTTCTTTGTACAATTAAAAATAAGAATAAGTAAATATATATTTGTTTTATTTTGGTGCATTACGCGACTATAAAATCGAACATTCTTCTTCGCGTGACAAGGAGAGATTTATGTTCCTCCCACATGAACTGGACGTGTATTTTCTCAGCGGTCCGCCTATCTTGGATAAAGATTGAAAAGGAATTGAAATGGGGAAGTACGACACCAATACCTAAATTCCTATATGTTTCACCTATGTTAACGGGCATTTCGAGAAGAGCATCTGAAGTCAGGTTTCACTGTATAATGTTTGAGTATATTATATACAGCGCTGTGACAGTCATGTTGTTGAAAACACGTGTTTAGTGGTGAAATGAATCCCTCCGACATCACAATACTCTCTCTGTTCCTTCGTCAGAAGCTGAAGCCGGATCAAAGGCGTCGAATAAACAGAGAATTGCGTAGCCTATCATGAATGAAGAAGCAACGAACCAAGAGTTCAACTCCAGTACAAATATCCATTCTGAAATGTCGACGGTCTTTGTGAAGGACGCTGCTGCTGCTGGCTTCGTCCCAAAATAAACCGCCTGCCGGCCTCTTTGAAGAGACAAATTCGTATCGATTATAATTAGTACACAACGGTCCATACAGGGCTTCCTGAAAACTGAGTTCAACTCCTGGTGAGTCCAAATAGAATTTGTATTGTATAAAAACTATACCGTAGCAGGATTTCACCAACGGCGACAGATTTCTCAGCTGTTATGGCATCCAGGGTTCCGCCAGACATCACTGAAGGCACTTCATATATGACCACATAGCCTACTTTGCCGGAAAATGGACAGAGAGATATAAGAAGATTTAGAAGGGAATAAAATAAGAGATGAAAGGAGATAGGAGTAGAAAGAACACAAAAACATGATGAAAATGAGACGAGATCATTATCAAAAGAAAGAAGAGAGAGACTAGAATATAAAGAGGAAGAAGAAAGACGAGAATATGAAGATAAAAAGAGAGACGAGAATATAAATATGTAAAAGAGAGACGAGAATATGAAAATGTAGAAGAGAGACGAGAATATGAAAATGTAGAAGAGACAAGAGACGAGAATATGAAGAGGAAGAAGACAGATGAGAATTTGAAAATGTAGAAGAGACGAGAATGTGAAGCTAAAGAAGAGACGAGAATATGAAGATGTAGAAGAGAGACGAGAATATGAAAATGTAGAAGAGAGACGAGAATATGAAGATGTAGAAGAGAGACAAGAATATGAAAATGTAGAAGAGAGGCGAGAATATGAAGATGTAGAAGAGAGACGAGAATATGAAAATGTAGAAGAGAGACGACAATATGAAGATGTAGAAGAGAGACGAGAATATGAAAATGTAGAAGAGAGGCGAGAATATGAAGATGTAGAAGAGAGACGAGAATATGAATCTAAAGAAGAGACGAGAATATGAAGCTAAGGAAGAGACGAGAATATAAATATGTAAAAGAGAGACGAGAATATGAAAATGTTGAAGAGAGACGAGAATATGAAGCTAAAGAAGAGACGAGAATATGAAGCTAAGGAAGAGACGAGAATATAAATATGTAAAAGAAAGACAAGAATATGAAAATGTTGAAGAGAGACGAGAATATGAAAATGTAGAAGAGAGACGAGAACATGAAGATGTAGAAGAGAGACGAGAATATGAAAGTGTAGAAGAGAGACGAGAACATGAAAATGTAGAAGAGAGACGAGAATATGAAGCTAAAGAAGAGAAGAGAATATAAATATGTAAAAGAGAGACGAGAATATAAAACTAAGGAAGAGACGAGAATATGAAGATGAAAAGAGAGACGAAAATATAAATATGTAAAAGAGAGACGAGAATATGATGATGTAGAAGAGAGACGAGAATATGAAAGTGTAGAAGAGAGACGAGAACATGAAAATGTAGAAGAGAGACGAGAATATGAAGCTAAAGAAGAGACGAGAATATAAATATGTAAAAGAGAGACGAGAATATGAAACTAAGAAAAAGACGAGAATATGAAGATGAAAAGAGAGACGAAAATATAAATATGTAAAAGAGAGACGAGAATATGAAAATGTAGAAGAGAGACGAGAATATGAAAATGTAGAAGAGAAACGAGAATATGAAAATGTAAAAGAGAGACGAGAATATGAAAATGTAGAAGAGAGGCGAGAATATGAAAATGTAGAAGAGAGACGAGAATATGAAAATGTAGAAGAGAGAGACGAGAATATGAAAATGTAGAAGAGAGACGAGAATATGAAGATGTAGAAGAGAGACGAGAATATCAAGAGGAAGAAGAGAGATGGGAATATGAAGATAAAAAGAGAGACGAGAATATGAAAATGTAGAAGAGAGACGAGAATATCAAGAGGAAGAAGAGAGATGGGAATATGAAGATAAAAAGAAAGACGAGAATATGAAGAAGAAGAAGAAGAAGAAGAAGAAGAAGAACGTAATGAATGAAAGAAGAATATTAGGAAAATGTATGGATACGAAAAGATTGAAAGGTTGAGAATAAGACATAAAAAATTGGAAAGAGGAAGGAAATGGCAAGAAATGCATTTCGGTTGGTTTTCTTACACGTTTGAATACGTCTCTTCTATATAATCTAGAATAGCCCTCTCCTTCAAGTGGAAAGGAGAAATAAGAAAAGTAGAACGAACTAGAGAAGAGAAAGAGGTAGAGAAGGAAGAAAAAGTATGATAGAAATCTTAACTGAATTCTGGTTTTCTTCTCCTGATTTCAACGAAGTTCGATATATTGTACTAGTATCTAAAAAGATGTGATACCTTGTCGATCGCTTTTCTTGAAAGTACCTCCCTTTTAGGGAAACATAACATGGCGGGGAATGAAAGAAAAGCAGTCATTTTGGAGGAAAAGACTGACCTATTTTAAGACTCTGGAAGACCAATCTCGAGGTTCGAACTTTGAATACCCCATTTCGTTCCTGGACGACTAGAGCGTCCGCAGAGAGAGAGGAAGTTCTCTGTGATTGCTCTGGACGCGGTAAGTTAGGCGTACATAACGACGGAGATAATGTCTAGCGGACGCATTATAAAGACGCGGGAAAGTCCCCCTCTCACGTAAGCCCGACGTAATAGAAACTCTAGCAGCCACGCTTCGGAGATGAGGGCTACAGCTCCTGGTTCCGCAGGGATAGGGTCTGAGACGTGAGAGAGAGAGACTGTTTTCAAACATAAAAAAACAGATCACATCACATATCTAAGCATTACTAGACAGTCCTTTTCCCGTGTGTAAAACATTACATATATTTCTTCACCTATGTCAAATAATGTTGGCAGAGAAAGTGATAGTTTTGTCTGAATTCAAAAATGTAGTGAAACATTGGGTAGTAAGAATAAAGCTTAAATACTTTCTCAAGGTTTTTACTTTTGAGTATGAGCACTTACTGTGATTATATACTCGTAACCACTGGAACATACTCATATTCGTAAGAATAAAGACATTCTACCTAACGCGAATATACTGTATACTCATCTCTACAGCCTTCTTGATCGTTTAAAAGTTAGTATGTACTCGTGTTACCTATCCTCTTTGACCACATTGCACCGTGATGCTCAGTTTTTTATAGACTTTCACATGCTATCCGCATGCTGTAGTGGTTTGTGTTTCGCTTTTCGTAATTTTGATAATGGATAAATAAATAAATAGATAAATAAATAAATAAACAAACAAATAAATAAATAATAAAATAAATTAAATTAATTAATTAAATAAACAAATAAATAAGTAAGTAAATAAATAAATGAATATATAAATAAACATTAAAGAGAGAGAATCAGATAAGTGACGTTAATAAACAGAAAACACGAAAATAGTACTGGGAAATCGTCATTACGGGATGCGGGATGTTGGATAGAGATTACAATCCATTTCTAGAATTCCAGTTATGCTAATTCTATGTTTTATTGTGGAGAGTTATATATATATATATATATATATATATATATATATAAATTAAAGTTACAAGTATTTGCATTTTGTAATTCAAATTTTACAAAATAAACTGTAATTGTTAATTATATTTAACAACGCAATCGAACCTTATAATTTGATAGCCATTCATATTTTTATAGGTTATACTAGTGGCTTGTGCAGCAAATGCTGCTGGAAACTAAGTTCGTTAGTCGTTCAAATAAAAATTTTTCAGATTTATTGTCAATGAAGAATATTTGTCTTTTTGATAGTTATTTGTTTCCATAATAATGAAACATATTCCCTCTGAATGGATTTTTTAGGCCAAATACTTTTTCTTGAACCTATCCAACTTCAGTTTTTGAGTTTCAACGCGAAAACACAAATATCAATGTCAGGACGATAGCAGTAGCTATTTCAGGTCATTGTGGATTGCAGGAAAAAGTTAAAAAAAAATGTCAGGTTTGCTAAGCTTTCGAACAATAGCATTTTCGTATACCTGCTGCATGTAGAACTTCAAATGTAGAGCGTAAAATCATTTTATCCTACTAAGAGATCCTGCTGAAATTATTTGGAGACTACAAAATTTTCTAGGCCTCTTATTTTATCAGTAAGTAATATCTTTTTATCTTTCCTTAGGAACTGTAATTTTTGCGACCTCTCAAGCCAATACTGAAGACAATGACACATATCAATATCTACACTACACCGCCATTAAGTATATGAAAAAGACCCAACCCCACTGGGTTAATAAGTATAAAAATATTTGATTTTTAATAACAATATTATTATCTTACTTAAGTTTTGTAGTTATATATAGCAATCACTCAGTAAATTACAGAAATGAAGATCTAAATTAAGATATTCTCTACATTTACTTACATAACCTCAAAACGTTTCACTTTCATGTCATCAATATAGCATCAATATTATGTACAATTAATGAAAAATAGACGCATCATGATATTAACTATATAATATTTAATTTCTAATGATAATAATGTCATCAAACCACCTCAGGTTTCGTAGATTTGAATATCCAATACACAGCTGTACTCAGAAAATTATACAGTGCAGAATCAGTTTTTAATAACAAATTTAATTGAGCTTTAAATATGTCGGCAATCCTGCAGGTCATGGCTTTCGTGTAATAGCCTATTGTTTATTGTAGTGTGTGTTTTGTTCTGAAATTCAATCGAGTCGGCCGTGATTCAATAACATTAGTTCTCAAAACTGACAACAGATGGATTTTGGAAAATAGGAAAATTATGTAGGAAATTTGACATTTCACTGAAAACTACTGCTTTTCCGAAAAACTTTGGGTTCCAAGCTTCAAAATGAGGGGCCATTTATTAAAATCCGTTCAGCCGTTTTCCCGTAATTTCCATTACCAGTTCAAATTATATATATAGATTTTTATGAATAACAAATACGTGTTTCACCTTTTTCACATTCACTTTTGTGAAGCGTTAAAGACTTTTGAAGTTCACGTCTTTTTCTATATTTTTCCATGAGGCACTATATCGTTCATAAATTCTGCCATTTTTTTTATTTAACTTTAAACTGAACACAAATCAACATACACTCAGAATTGAGCTGCTACAAACCATACTCAGAATAACATGAGAAGGAACTTATAAATATGAGAATATACTAGCTTTTATTCTTATCAAGCATGAGTGTATATTCTGTACAAGATGGACGCTTGAGTATATTCTACTATGCTTCCATGTTATGAGTGTGTAATCAAAAATGAGTAGGTACTCAAATGTTTTTATTCTTACTAACAAGAGTATATACTAAAAAAAGTTCAGTACAGTAAATACTATAGTCCATACGCATGTTTATTTTTACCACAGATTTACTTTCAGTCAAATAACACGACAAACCATATTGATAGTACGGTCCTCTTGCCCAGAGAAAGAATGGATCGACTCTTTGTGATGGAAAGTTTACGATTTATAGCACAATTCGGACTGTAGGGGAGACCGGGGATGGTTGACACACTTTTTGTATTTTATTTTTTTGAGGTCAAGAAAAGAACCTGACTTTAATATTTTAAGTGTATGAACATCATCCAATATTTGTGTTATGTTGCCGTAATGTTACTAACTGTAGCTATAAAATTAAGATATGACTTTTTTTTCTTAGTAGGTGAAATTGTGCCAACCAATTCCATAAGTGGGGTAGGTTGGCACAGGGTATGGCAGTCATAAACGTTATATTAATAAAAGAGTTTATGAGCTCAAAATTAATATGATAATATGATTAATATGATAATTTTAATCGAAAATTTGGTTGAAACATAAGAAATACATTGGAAATTTATCGTTTGAAGAGGTAAAAAATTCAAATATCTTGGAGCAACAGTAACAAATATATATGACACTTGGAAGGAAATTAAATTCAGAATAAATATGGAAAATTCCTGTTATTATTCGGTTGAGAAGCTTTTGTCATCCAGTCTGCTCTCAGAAAATCTGAAAGTTAGAATTTATAAAACAGTTATATTACCGGTTGTTCTGTATGGTTGCGAAACTTGGACTCTCACTTTGAGAGAAGAACAGAGATTAAGGGTGTTTGAGAATAAGGTTATTAGGAAAATGTTTGGGGCAAATAAGCAAACGTTCTGATGGGGGCAGATAAAAAAAGTTAAATTTTTTTCTTCCACCATGTTAATAATGTCAAAAGAAGTGCTTATACAAATTTTGGCCACTCGACCGCAATTAATAGGGCCGTAAAAAAATAAGTTCGCCAGGGGCCGTTAACAGAAAGAAAACACAATTTCATTGGACAAATTTATTGGAACAGAGACAGCAATTGTTGCGCTATTTGTCAACATATTTTCCACCGGAAAAGACAGAGAGAGGTGCAGACGCAGTCAAACGCTGGTTCCGATCTGAGGCGGCTGACTTCTACGACACAAAAATTGATCCTATAGTATGACAAATATCTCAATTCCAGTAGGGGATATGTTGACAAATAGCGCAACAAATCCTGTATCTGTTTAAATAAATATTTCTATGCAATTGTGTTTTTTTCTATAAACGGCCCCAGGGGAAATCACTTTCTGGATGGCCTCGTAATTGCGGTCGAGTGGCCAAAATTTGTATGAGCACTTCTTTTGACATTATTAACATGGTGGAAGGAAAACATTTAATTCTTTTATCTGCCTCCATCAGAACGTTTGCTTGTAAGAGGGACAAAGTTACAGGAAAACGGAGAAAGTTACACAACACAGAACTGCACGCATTGTATTTTTCACCTGACATAATTAGCAACATTAAATCCAGACGTTTGAGATGGGCAGAGCATGTAGCACGTATGGGCGAATCCAGAAATGCATATAGAGTGTTAGTTGGGAGGCCGGAGGGCAAAATACCTTTGGGGAGGCCGAGACGTAGGTGGGAAGATAATATTAAAATGGATTTGAAGGAGGTGGGATATGATGGTAGGGACTGGATTAATCTTGCAGAGGATAGGGACCGATGGCGGGTTTATGTGAGGGCGGCAATGAACCTCCGGGTTCCTTAAAAACCGTAAGTAAGTAAGTAAATATATGACAAAGAAAATTGTAGCTAAATGTCTAAAAACGGATAGTGATAAAATGTGCCAACTTTTCCACACTCATTTTCACTAGAGCTCTATGCTTCATCCACAGAAGCAAAATAAAATAAATTATACATTTATTTGAGGTCCATTCATAACAGTTCAGCCATGAAAATTGCTGACACAATCTTAATGTTTCAACAACGATTGTTTTTAAACAATTTATTCACAGTTATATTATGTATTCAGTAAGCAATGTGTACTTAAAAGACAAATTAAGTTTGTAAGGGGAAGGAGAAGCATTTCAAATCTCTCCCTGCCCTTCATTTGCATATTATTCTACTCTCTATGCATACCCTTGTTTTAAATCTTTTCTTTCAGGCCCAGCTCTTTCTTACACTTGAATTTCTCCGTATCTTTCAAGCTTTGTGTCTCTCTATTTGAATCCCATGTTATATTTAATTACCATACGCACAACACTTTATTTATAGTCTCTTTGTATCGCTGAAGGGGCAAGCGAAAACAAGATTTACCATCTGTGAAGCTGACTCACACGAGAGAGATGATGCATTGTCCAGTACATACAGCATAACGAGAGTTGCGCTTGTTAACATCTTAATCCGTTGCGTAATATGTAAGGAGCGGATTCCTATGTAATTACATATTTTTCTTGCGTGTGATAAAACACAATTAACAAAGTTAAAAATTCCGAATGTTAAGTTTCAAGTTTAAAACCCGAATTTTATTTCACATAAAAACACATATTTTCACAAAAAAATTATGTAAATACATTTTTTCAGGAAATCTATTATAAACACATAAATCTTGGAGTGTTTTTATTTAAATAACTTTTTGCAAGAACTTTTAAATATTTTAAAACTAAGTCAATTATATCACTCAGAAATACGTTATCTTTTTAAGAATTCTTGGTTGCTTCGAGTTTCTAAGCGCTGTGTGGTGTATCCGTGATCCATTTTCGTAATAGTATCGCCTCAAGTTCTGAGAACTGCTAGGCAGCATATCAGTGTTATTATTAGAGAATAAATTAACATGGACAAGGAGGAGAGATCTTGTAACACAAAATTAGGAATGTTTATTGTTGCTGAAGATGGTTTCATTCCACGCTTTGTTTGTGAAACACAACAGATAAAAGCTCGGGTATGAACATTATTTAATTTAAACAAATCTCTCGCCTCTCGCTCATGTCTATCAAGTAAGGCAATATATCTTGTGATTCCCTGTTATCGGGCTTCATCAATCGATATCCTTCAAGATATACTGAAAAATGGTTATTTAAAAAACAATTTGGCTTTCCTATTAGCAAATCTAAGCTTTTTGTGTGACACCATAAAAAAAACTCGAAACATCCAAAAACCTGTTGTCTGAAACAGGGAGGAGCGTGCCGTGGAAATTAAACTAGACTCGCTACCAGGTTCAGAAGCACAATTACTAAGGGACAAATTCCAGAATGTGTTTGGGAAAAACAGTGGATATAAAAAATGTGTAAAGTTACTCAAGTATTGGAGGATGTGCCTGTAGGTGAAACTGACGTTATTCAGAGATAATCGGCATGCATTTGTGATGGAGAATTTGGAGATGACCTTTGTTGTTCACTGCAATTCTCGGCCAACTACTAGCACTCAAGTGTGATTGGTGAGTACCTAGTAACATTTTTTTTCAAGCTAAGTAAGGTATTTTTGTCATATTTAAAAAAAAAATTATTTTAGCACATATTTCCGTACTTTTCAGCACATAAAAAATAAATATATTTACATTTTTAGCACATAAAAATCCGCTCCCTATTTATAGTCTCTTTGTATCGCTGAAGGGGCAAGCGAAAACAAGATTTACCATCTGTGAATCTGACTCACACGAAAGAGAGATGATGCATTGTCCAGTAAATACAGGATAACGAGAGTTGCGCTTGTTAACATCTTAATCCATTGAGTAATATGCATTACGCCCAAAACAGAGTTTATTTTTATTTGCGTTAGGTGTAGGAGTGCTCAGCCTTCGGAGTGGATCTCCGGATCTTTTGAAATAGAATCACACTCGAACAAGTTGCACAATTGGCAAGGACAGCCCTCACTGTTGCTCGGAAACGCTCGAAGCACACAGTCTGTTGTCTCGAGATTGTTTTGGGTTGTGTAGTAGTTTGGTAGCTTCTTTTTTTCTTTTTAATTAGCTGTTACATCTGCGGAGGTCCGTGACACATGAGTCAGAGTATCAGAAATAAAACGGCATATGTACCAACTCCTGTGTGTTACAAGTAGGGGTTTAATAATAATTGACATAAGACAGGAAGTGGGGAAAAAAGTTGTCTTCCGGGACATATGTAACACTATTCAAGAAACCTTCCTCAAGGCCATGTGAAGGTTTCATCAGAAACTAGACAATTTTAACACAAAGAAGTAGTGTTGCTATATATCAATATTAAATCTTTCAATCTTATGGCTTAACGTAAAATATAAAACCAAATTAACTCATTGTTTTATATATTTTTACATTTTGTTGTATTATTCTACAAACGATTTCACCCTTCTAAGGGCATCGTCAGGTACAGTGGTGTTTACAATATCAAATATATAAAATCAATTATAAAAGAATATGACCGCATGTTCAAAGGAGTGCATCATAATAAAGTAGTAATGTAATGTGTGTAAATTATCAAGCATAGTGTGCAATTGAACAAAATGTTAGAATAAACATACATATTTATACATTAAAGCATAACCAGGTCAAAATATATCAAATTCACAGGCCTAAATGACTCTTAATTATGTGTTATGTTGATAGTATAAGAAATGCAATATGTTTAATTATGTTCGAGGAATATCACTTTTGTTGACGTCGTACAAAATTTTGTCCAATATACTGTTGAGAAGATTAACTCCATATGTAAATGAAATTATTGGGGATTTTCAGTGTGGTTTTAGGCGTAATAGATCGACTATTGATCAGATATTTCTTCGACAGATAATGGAGAAAAAACGGGAGTATAAGGGTACAGTACATCAGTTATTCATAGATTTCAAAAAGGCATATGACTCGGTTAAGAGAAGTTTTATATGATATTCTTATTGAATTTGGTATTCCCAAGAAACTAGTTCGATTAATTAAAACGTGTCTTAGTGAAACGTTCAGTAGAGTACGTATAGGTCAATTTCTGTCAGATGCGTTTCCAATTCACTGTGGGCTAAAGCAAGGAGATGCACTATCACCTTTACTTTTTAACTTTGCTCTAGAGTATGCCATTATGGTCTTGTTTTCTCGTTACAAATGGGCACAAACAAATCAGATAGTATAGATAAAAGACTGTAAGCATCTCTTCATATAATATTTCATATAGATTTCAGTTTTATTAATTTATTAGTGAAGACCTGCAATTTTATATATGTTCATGCATTGTAATCACACGTGTGTTTTTAATCAATTGACAGTAAGGGTGTATTTACACAAGAAAATAGATCTATTGATGTCCTAAATGATGTTTTTATTATCTTTTATGCTCATTAATGTATATTGTATTTTGATTGTAGAGGCACATGTACTTATTAGAGATGATATTGCAGCATAAAAACTTGTATCTGATGATGTCGGCATGACGGACGAAAACGTTAATACAGTATTAAATTATGTAATATAAGGACTTGTACCTTACACATATAGAAAGTAAAATCATTGACTGAAAATAAATATTTCGTATTATATATCATAGACTTTTCTGAAAATTATTCAAAATGAATTGCAAAATGTAAAATGTAATTATTATGAAAGTTGCCATATTCTTTTTAAAATTAGTACGATCCATTTCCACTAGATATCAGCCGACACGATTGACAGGACTGACATTCTTGAAAACGAAATGATACTAAATGTGAGGAATATTACTACAGGTACTTAGTATTATATGACAGGTTAGGTTAGGTTTGGTTAAGTGTGTATTATGTGACAGATTAGGTGTGTATTATCATGAGAGAGGTTAGGTTAGGTTTGATTAGGTGTGTAGTATTATTACTATGTTGGAAAGACTGAAACCCACTATTACATTGAAGAAATATGGCGGTATTCTTCGTTCACGCACGACGATTTTCATATATAAGTAAGGAACCTGTTTAGGCGGGTTGGGTGGGACCACAGCTCTCCCAGTGATCACATCAATTTCTACTAATCAATACTATAAATCCAAGACATTTTCAAGGTATTTTATCAAGTTCCTATAGTGGTTGGCACATAATAAATCTTCACCTAAGAAAATAAAAAGACTTTAAAATATGAATATGGGCTATTCCATATGAAATCGATCAGTAAAAAACCTCGCATTTTTTATAGGCCTACTCTAATTTTTTTCCCTACTTATATAAGGTGCTGAGGGGAGTACATTTTCAAAAATATACTATCGAAAGTCAAACGGTTTTCGTATTATTGAGCGATAAATTTAGCGTATTTTATAAAAACAAGCCTCTTTCAGCGTTCAGAACTCTGGAACCATTTACTGCAGAACATTGAACGAGACCTTATTTTGAAGCTGACATTTGGTAGGTTATGTTAAGAAGTAATCCTTATTTTTTATTGTACACAGAGAGACAGATAATCTGATTTTACTTGCTTTTAGGCTTTTTGGCCATTTGTAAAAATGTAAAAAAATATTGAGAAAAAACTTTGCATTATTAAGAGGGATTCGGCATTGTTTGCTTAGTGGGTCGGCAATAAGTTTCGAGGGTATTAAATAGATTTTCACACGCCTAGACTTGAACAGCGCAGTACCGCACGCACTGGCCGAGAGCTGAAGATAAGCGAGCATTGGGCGTCATTTTACTCCTGTGTTTATGAAAACTTGTGATAAAGCTAGCCCAGCCATGACTGCTAGACGACACATCACGCGTTTGTCTCCTGGCCTTGCTTGTCTCTACTTCCTCCCGTCTCACAGTCAGCTGGTTAGTTCACGCGCGTACTATTTATTTTCTTTATTTGATTTTTCAATACTTTCTTATCAACGTACCACCAGTAAAAAATATGTGTTTATTTGTACTTTCAATGCGGAATCTAACCATATATTTTAAAAATATTTTTTCGTGGCCAAAGGTGTCTTAATGAAGAAAAATCTAAATTTCTCCATTTCCATAAAAAGTAAGAAAATCTGTTTACATGTCAATATAAACTTTAACTTCTTAGCATCAAAATAAACCATGATTTTGATCATTGGGTGAAAGGGTTTCGGAGCCACAACAGTTTAAAGTTGCTAATTTTATGAAAATACGATAAATTTAAATATTTTTAATTTAAACACTATGAAATTCTGATGCCTCAAACTTTGCACAAAGCATTATATCACAGTTGTCTACGGAAGAAAAAGTTTCATTGTATTTAAAAATTGCGAGGTCAATTTTCTCTATATTTCGGTTGATTTGAGATGGAATAGCCCATATACAGTAGGTATAAGGGAATAAAAGTCAAGTTGCAGCTTCGAATTGATTATTGTGATGGTGATGATGATGGTGATAGTGATGATGATGGTGATGGTGATAGTGATGATGATGGTGATGGTGATGGTGATGATGATGATGATGATGATGATGATAAAATATGTGAAATTCGCTGTATAATGAATGACTTGTGGTCTTACGGAAATTCGATTAACCTCTTCTCAGAGTATTGCTTGTGGCAAAGTAACAGATATAAAAAAGTCAGAAGTCTCACCTCGTTTACTTAATAACACTTGATCATCTTGCCTAACGAAAAACAAGAAGAATTCTTGTGTGACGAACTGCACTTTCCCTCAGAAATTCCGTTACTAGATGGCGTGAGCAGAAATAAGCCAAGTCTAGGTGTGAAGAGGAACTGTTACTTGTGCACATACCATGAATTCCTGTCTATTTCGAACCACGAACGCTGCTGAGATGTGCCAAACAAAATGAATGATTGATTTTACAAGATACAGATGTTTGCAAGTTCATTGGTTTCTGGATTCGCTTACTCTTACTTTCAACAAAGGAACTCGAACACCGCACACTAGCAGTGAACTTGCCGGCAGTACACTTCTTTGAACAACTGCTTCTATTTCTACTTGTTGCAGATATCCGACTTCTGTTTACAAAAGAGTTGCATGAAATCAAAGGTTGCATATTTTCTCAATAAGCACTTCTCGTACTACAGAACGTGAAGTTTTCCTGTAGTAATAAAGAGGTCCGTGTTTCAATTTACGAATTCTGTTCTATTCATAAATGTTTATCATGATATTCATCGATTATTTAAGGGGGCACTTCACTAAAAGCGACAACTTTTTTCCTAATTATTTTTTAACTGAATTTTGAGACCATGGTTATTATGTAAGGGACTAACAAAATTCACACTTTCAACTGCCAAATGTTTTTTATTATTTTTTTTTCTGTTCTCTTTAGAAATACACTGGCGGACAAAAAATTTGGGACACTTTAATTTTACTTTGTAAATATATTTACCCTTTTCCATGAAAAAAAATGTTAGTGCAAACACTCGTGATGCCCCACTTCGATTACTGTGATATTCTGCTTACTGACCTAAGAGTTACTTCGGCGCAGAGACTACAACGTGTTCATAATATGTGCGTCCGTTTCGTCTGCAATATTCGCCGGGCTGATCACGTAACACTGTCCCTCGAAATGTTGTCCTGGCTCCGTCTAGAAGATCGTAGGAAAATCCACTGTCTTTCCCTTCTCTTTCACATATTGCATTTCTCCACTCCTGTCTATCTTGCGTCTCGTTTTCAAAATTTATCCACCCATCATAACCTAGACACACGATCACAACACTCCTCAATATTATCCATTCCCTCCCACCGAACATCCTCATATTCATCTTCTTTCACTGTGGCTGTTCCTCGGCTTTGGAATTCCCTACCGAGTAATGTCAGGGACTGTCAGACATCAAACCAATTTAAGAATAGGCTAACGAAATATTTTTCTAACAATTGTTAACAATAATAGCTGTTTCAGGTTTCTCAATGTTTAATGGTTATATATATCACAGATAAATGTCCAAATTATTTTATTATTATTATTATTATTATTATTATTATTATTATTATCATTATCATAATCATTATTATTATTACTATTATTATAACTATTTCTTACCAATGTTTATTATTGTCACACTAACATTACTTATCCAACTTTCATTATTTACTTTCATGTTGTTTTATAGTCTAGATATTAATGTAATAACTATGTAAGCAATTGTATTCAATTAGAATTAGAGTCTGGTCTTAGCTCTGCCAGATTAAGTAAATAAATTATTATTATTAATAGGACACCGATATGTTTTAAATAGTGATTAATAAGATTATAATCTTACTATACAAAAAAGAAAATGAAAATGACTTCATAACACCAACAATTACCAACAATAATGTCCATTTTTGTCACACTCTACGTAACAAAAATTTTGTTCAAATCTAGATTGTGATGTTTATGTTGGTAATTGTTGGTGATATGACGTCATAATCATATTCGTTTTCAGTCTATCTTAAGTTTATAATTGTATAATTAAATTTATCACCATTTTGGTGACATATTAAATATAAAGTAAAATTCAAGTATCACAAATTTGTTTTCCTCCAGCGTATATTCAAACACCAGTTTTTAGTAGAAGATCTCAATTTTTAAGCTGCATTTTTTTGGTTAAATTCACAAGACATAGAGAAATATTTCTAAGCATTCATTTTATGAAATATCTCATTTATTCACTTTCATTTTTTTTATTTTAAAAATGTTATTTTTCTTATAATTCATAAAAAAATAATAAAAACAAACTAGCATCATTTCTCACAAAACAAATGCATAGAAATATGCAGCTATAGTATCTCTTAAATACTTGCAGTACAGATTTCATCCAGATTTATTAATATTTGGCATAAAAAAGTCAGTGTTGAATAAAGAAAAATAAACTTACGGAAAAATGGATTTGAATGTAAAATGAACATTCATGTAAATTGAAATTCTTCTCCACTACATTCATATAGTAACTTCAGGAAGTCAACTTTAGAACAAAAAGTTACTAGATTTGTAATCAGAAATTTGTGGAAAAGAATTCTTTGATGGAATAATAATTTTGAGAGCTCTTTAAATGCCACACCCACTTACAGCCTACAGAATATATTGAAAAATTTTCACAATTTTCAATGGAGCCTCTCCTTAAGAAAATTTTTATATATTAATTTAAAACAGACTTTTTTAATTCTCCTATTTATATCGGTGATGAATTTGTTCAACAAAAACAATAGTAATACATTTACTAAAAGGACTGTCGATCATAAGCGCCAATTTATTGGAGGAAAGATTGCATAAGCTGTGGAATTCAACGAGTCTTTTCTACCGTGTTAACTTCTGTCGCATTATCTTGCTGGGTTCTCATTCCTCTTTGGTTATTTAACGACGCTGTATCAACTACTGGATTATTTATCGTCGATGGAATTGGTGACACCGACATGGTATTTGCCATAGATTACCTGGCATTCGTCTTGGGGTTCAGGTAAACCTGGGAAAAATACCCAACCAGGTAATCAGCGCAAGCGAGCATCGAACCCGCACCAGACTACAGCTCCGGATCAACAGACAGATGCGCTACCGCCTGAGCTACGCCGGTGGCTCCTCACATCCTTTTCAGTTATGTAGAAGTACAGGCGTAATAGGCGAATAAGAGAGTTCAGCCGTCCTCCGATGTAAATGATAAATTGCATGTGTTCTAAGCCATCCGAAGGCCAATTTATAAAACAAAAATGTCAGGAGACCCACTAAAACAAAATACTACAGAGTCGTGACTGTACCAACATAGCTCGTGGATGCGAAACCTCTACGTAAGCACAAAATGAATGTAATAAAACACAAAGCAGTTGAAATGAGGGCTTTACGTTAGAGTAATACACTGTGAAATAAAAACTGGATGACTCAAGAAATGGAAAGGTAACAAATGAGCTACAAGTAAACGAGAAAGTTGTGGAATATCAAGAGAAATACGTAGAGCTCCAACTGGGAATGGGAAATAGAAAATCACCTTTAAAAAGGCGAGATCAGAGCGGGCCAGGAAAGGATGGAGGGACTTCTAAAGCCGGAGAAGGAAAAATGCAGAGGTCGTTAATTGTAAAATTACAGGAAGAAGATTTAAAATGGCTTTATAAACAAACACGAATCATTTCAGTTCTTTTATAACATAGTGACATTATTGCGGTCCAAAATCTTCGTATTTTTTGTGTCTTGTAATGAGATCAGAAACTTTCAATAGTTCGGAGCTATGTGCTAACTCCACAACCGATTTCATCCGGTACGAAAAGCTGTCCTCCAGGATCTTACGCCAAATGTAATGTGTGGCAGAATTTTGTATACGGGGTGTCTCATAAATAGACCCACAAATTAATTGTGGAAGTAGCCATAGAGTAAAGAAATATGACAGCGAAAATCCTATATTCCTATTCTAAATATATTTCAAGTTATCCTGTGAATTTGTTAAAACCTAGTCCTAATAATGAAGATGGTATATATATGTAGTTGTAATCCCCTGGCAGAGGGGAAGAGAAGGCCTGATGGCCTTATCTCTACAAGGTTAAATAAATAAATGGATGGATGGATGGATGGATGGACGGATGGATGGATGGATAGACGGATGGATGGGTAGACGGATGGATGGATAGACAGACAGACAGACAGATATAGATAGATAGATAGATAGATAGATAGATAGATAGATAGATAGATAGATAGATAGATAGATAGATAGATAGATAGATAGATAGATAGATAGATAGATAGATAGATAGATAGATAGATAGATAGATAGATAGATAGATAGATAGATAGATAGATAGATAGATAGATAGATAGATAGATAGATAGATAGATAGATAGATAGATAGATAGATAGATAGATAGATAGATGGACGGATGGACAGATGGACGGATAGATAGATGGACGGATAGATAGATAGATAGATAGATAGATAGATAGATAGATAGATAGATAGATAGATAGATAGATAGATAGATAGATAGATAGATAGATAGATAGATAGATAGATAGATAGATAGATAGATGGATGGATGGATGGATGGATGGATGGATGGATGGATGGATGGATGGATGGATGGATGGATGGATGGATGGACGGACGGACGGACGGACGGACAGACAGACAGACAGACGGATAGATAGATAGATAGATAGATAGATAGATAGATAGATAGATAGATAGATAGATAGATAGATAGATAGATAGATAGATAGATAGATAGATAGATATAGATATATAGATAGATAGATAAATAGATAGATGTATAGATGTATAGATAGATAGATAGACAGACAGACAGACAGACAGACAGACAGACAGACAGACAGACAGACGGACAGATAGACGGACGGACGGACGGACGGACGGACAGACAGACAGACAGACAGACAGACAGATAGATAGATAGATAGATAGATAGATAGATAGATAGATAGATAGATAGATAGATAGATAGATAGATAGATAGATAGATAGATAGATAGATAGATAGATAGATAGATAACCTCTGAAAGGCCGAAAGAAGGGAAAAGGTATTTTTTTTTTGTAGAAAAGACATTCTCGATGTTTTTTTTTTTTTCACTCAAATTATTTCGACTTCTTTAAAAAATAAAATTATGCAAACTTAACCTAACTCGGAGACATTTGGCAATGTATTGAGTGCTGTTCTCTGATTCTAAGTTAAAAGTTGAACAATTCGATGTCATGTAGTAAACAAAATATGTCCAATACTTATGATGTACACCAACACACTGCCTAATCACAAATAGGCCTAATGATTTGGATTTCGCATGGATCACAGTACGAAATTCTCAATTATTATTTCAGTTAGTAAATTGAAACCTTTTCTTTAATTAAAGAAAGATCCACAAAAATCAAAAGACAGTGTCTGTTAACTTCTGGTGTAGTCTTACAGAGTACGCACGCCTTCATACAGCACAACGAACTCAAGTGCATTTGCTACACTCTAGACTACACTGTACAGCACCTCAAACAGTTTTTAAGAGCTCATAATATTTCGCGAACGTTAAGGACCTGAAAGCAACGGTGAGCTATTAGCTATCATCATTGGCGACAAGTTTCTTTGATGAAGGCATTTAGGTCGTAGCACGCTATGACAAATGTCTGTTGTCATGGTGATTGCATAGAGAAATGAATAACGGTTGCAAGTGAGGTTTAGATAGTAATAAACTATTTGTTTTACTTTTTGTAATGTTCTAGTATAAAGGAAATATTTAAAGCTCTATCTTATCAATGTTAAAAATATGTATATGGTAATAATGGATGGTAAGAATACACATGAATATCTATATATATAATTTGAACTGGTAATGGAAATTACGGGAAAACGGCTGAACGGATTTTAATAAATGACCCCTCATTTTGAAGCTTGGAACCCAAAGTTTTTCGGAAAAATAGTAGTTTTCAGTGAAATGTCAATTTTCCTACATAATTTTCCTATTTTCCAAAATCCATCTGTCGTCAGTTTTGAGAACTAGCTAATTGCATTCAGGAGAAGCGAAGCGAGCATCAAGTCGGCCGTGTTGCATTTCAGAATAAAACAAAACACACACTACAGTAAACAATATTACACGAAAGCCATGATCTGCAAGAATGATCTGACATATTTAGAACTCAAATTAAATTGGTTATTAAAAACTTAACTTACTAAAAATAATTTACAGGTTCGATTCTGTGGTGTGTAATTTTCTGGTTACAGCTGTGTATTGGATATTAAAAACTACAAAACTTGAGGTGGTTTGATGACATTATTACCATTAGAAATGAAATATTATTGTAGTTAATGCCGTGATGTGACTATTTTTCATTAATTATGCATGTTAATGCTATATTGATGATATGAAAGTGAAACGTTTTGGGGTTATATAAGTAGATGTAGAGAATAACTTAAATTAGATTTTGATTTCTATGTTTTACTGAGTGGCGGCTATATAGTATATGTTACTGAAAGCTATAAAACTTACGTAAGATGATAATATTATTAAAAATCAAATATTTTTATAGTTATTAATCAAGTGGGGTTGGGTCTTTTTCATATATTTAATGGCGGTGTGGTGTAGATATTTATATGCGTGGTTCTCTTCAGTATTGGCTCGAGAGAGAGTATCTTTCATTATTATGGAAGCAAATAACTTTCAGAATGTCTGGTATTCTTTATTGAAAATAAATCTGAAAAATGTTTATTTGAACGTCTAATGAACTTAGTTTGCAGCATTTTCTGCACAAGCCACTAGTGTAGTATATACTGGACTTTTTTTTAGTAAATACTCTTGTTAGTAAGAATAAAAACATTTGAGTACCTACTCATTTTTGATTACATACTCATAACATGAAAGCATAGTAGAAAATACTCAAGCGTCCATCTTGTACAGAATATATACTCATGCTTGATAAGAATAAAAGCTAGTATATTGTCATATTTATAAGTTCGTTCTCATGTTATTCTGAGTATGGTTTGTAGCAGCTCAATTCTGAGTGTATGTTGATTTGTGTTCAGTTTAAAGTTAAATTTAAAAAAATGGCAGAATTTATGAACGATATAGTGCCTCATGGAAAAATATAGAAAAAGACGTGAACTTCAGAAGTCTTTAACGCTTCACAAAAGTGAATGTGAAAAAGGTGAAACACGTATTTGTTATTCATAAAAATATAACCTATAAAAATATGAATGGCTATCAAATTATAAGGCTAGATTGCGTTGTTAAATATAATTAACAATTACAGTTTATTCAGTAAAATTTGGAGTACAAAATGCAATCACTTGTAATTTTAAAATTATATATAACTGCTTCATAATAAAAAATACAATTAGCATAATTGGAATTCTAGAAATGGATTGTAATCTCTCTCCAACATCCCGTAATGACGATTTCCCAGTACTATTTCTTGTTTCCTGTTTTATTAACGTCACTTATCTGATTCATTTTCTCTATCATGTTTATTTATTTATTTACTTATTTATTTAATTAATTAATTTATTTATTTATTTTATTTATATATTTTATTTATTTAATTAATTTATTTAATTAATTTATTTAATTTATTCATTTAATTAATTATTTATTTACTTATTTATTTATTTTATTTATTTAATACATTTATGTATTTAATATATTTATTTTATGTATTTATTTAACTATTTATTTAATTTATTACTTGTTTATTTAATTAATTGGCGGCCGGTTAGCTCAGTTGGTAGAGCAGCTGGCTATGGACTGGAAGGTCCGGGGTTCGATCCCAGGTGGTGACAGGATTTTTCTCGTTGCCAAACTTTCAGAACGGCCCCGAGGTTCACTCAGCCTCCTATAAAATTGAGTACCGGGTCTTTCCCGGGGTAAAAGGCGGTCAGAGCGTGGTGCCGACCACACCACCTCATTCTAGTGCCGAGGTCATGGAAAGCATGGGGCTCTACCTCCATGCCCCCAAGTGCCTTCATGGCATGTTACGGGGATACCTTTACCTTTACCTTTATTTAATTAATTAATTTTATTTATTTATGTAATTATGTTATTTATTTTATTTAATGAATTTATTTATTTATTTACTTATTTATTTGTTTGTTTCTTTGTTTATTTATTTATTTATCAAAATTTACAAAAAGCAAAACACTAACTACTACAACACGCCGATAGCATGTGAAAGTCTATAAAAAAAACTGAGCATCACGGTGCAATGTGGTGAAAGATGATAGGTAACACGAGTATATACTAACTTTTAAACCATCAAGAAGGCTGTAGAGATGAGTATATTATATTCGCGTTAGGTAGAATGTCTTTATTCTTACGAAAATGAGTATGTTCCAGTGGTTACGAGTATATAATCACAGGAAGTGCTCATACTCATAAGTCTAAATCTTGAGAAAGTATTTAAGCTTTATTCTTACTACCCAATGTCTAATATTTTGTTTTCTAAAGGCTTTTACAAAGGATTGTAAGTTCAGAGAGCTATCCAAATCTATGATGTTATGCGCTGTATCTATTGACAACTAAGGGAGAGAGATTTGTTCGTTTACTTCCTTCTTTTGTTTTTTGTCGATTTTCCTCATTTACCTTTTTTCCTCCTTCCTCTTAAAAATCGCCTACAAGCATACTCGACTTAGATCCATAATAAACCCCCGTGCTTTCTGCCCCCGCTGTGTTACACTTGGAAATATCTCACACTGTAAACAACGCCCAAATTTCCTCACCATGTTTCTTCCCCCAACATTTGTGTTAATTCCAGTGATATAGATGCTTTCGACTGAATGTTGTCCGAGAGTTTCCTGGAAGTCATTTCCAAGAAATGTGCGTTCAATTAAGTATGAAAACTTTGCAACAGATTGCCGTCGGCAGTCCTTTTCTTGGTGATCGTGGGTGTACGCACACCCTTTCATCCTCGGATTTTGCAACTTCTCAGTTTGAGACACTTTCAAACGCTTCGGGGATGAGCTTCCAGGAGCAACTCACTGTTGAAACACAATTATCTTAAACAGATTGTGCCTTTCTAGACAATGTTGTTGAATGAGACCCCGAAACAAACCAGGTTAAAAAACGTAACTTTATACAGGGTGTTTCAGAATGCAATACACAAACTGGGAGGTGAGTTGGGGAGACCAGACAACATGGGATCGGCGACTCCTCTATATCCCGCTAGGCGATGATCAAATTAAACTCGCATTATAAAAGAACTGTTAAGCAAAACGCTACAACTTTGTTCTTTCTTAAATTACAATATTTGTTGGAAGTGTCCTCGATTACATTGACTTATGTTGGTCCATTATACGCCCTATACAGCGTGTCTCAGAGTAATATAGTTTGGGTTAACCTACATCGATTTAATCTGATATACCTACAGTATGTCCGAAATGTAACGGTTGGGAAGTTATTGATGGACGAACTCTTAAATGGAGAAAGGCATTATAGACGTGTTTCTACGTTTTAGAACATTGTGATATGATACATTATTGAAAATGCTGCATCTTGTGCTGTTCCAATAAGATTATTTCATAATTAAGTACAAACTCAATAAGAAAATAAAATAATTACACAAGACAAATTACCAACGTTGTCCTTATGGATTCCATGAATTGTACATTCATATCAGGTATCGGTACCGGTTCTCTTTCCGACGTCAATGAAACACTATCTTGCTAGTTTAGGCCTACCAGTTTCAGATAACATCCGGTAAACACGGGAAAACACAGCTAGATGGAACCCTTCGATTAAGAAAACGTCGTCTGTATTCCTTAACAACAGCCAATGCATTGCTATCACAAAATACATAAACAAAAAACATGTCTGCATGTTCACTATGGGAATACACGAATTCACTACCCACAAGATTCCACACCAATTTATTTTTAACTATTGCAGATTATAGATTAAATGAAGGCAAGTGGTGAGTGTTGATTGGATGAAAGTAGAAAACGGGAGTACCCCGAGAAAAACGTAGGCAATGATCTATTTTGTCCTCCACAAACCCATCACGACCAATCGCGGATCAAACCTGGGCCGCCTGGAAGTTATTCTTATTTGGAAAGAATTTTTCTCCTATACTAACTTCATCTCATTTGTTATCTTTGTTATACAATATCTAAAAGAAAGTCTATGATTTGACTGGGGCTAAGTTGCCATGGTTACTTTTATATTTAACTCCTCAATACTTTCGATATCTCGATAGCCTTGATATACTTCGAAATGTCCAAAGAAATCGATATTTCCGGAGAAACGACTCAATACTTCTTCAGTTTTTAGAAGGGTCTCTGTATTTCTTTTTCTTCTTCTCCTTCTTCTTCTTCTTTTTCGTTTCAGCGATGGATTAGACTTCCACTATATCAAAGTTCCTAGTGTCGTAATTCGAAAATTGTGATTCGTAAAGATATGCTATTTTCTCGTAAAATAGTGCTGTAAAAATATTTTAATAAATAGGTACCAAAATCATTGATAATTTACTATTTTATTATTATTATTATGATTATTATTATTATTATTATTATTATTATTATTATTATTATTATTATTATTATTATTATTGCAACTAGTAAAACAGCGTTGTAAATAATTGGAAGATAATACTGTATGTGATTTTCGAATTACAACTGTATTTCAATGGGGATTGTGACGTGCTGTAGGCCTATCCATCTCTGTTCTACGTTTTAAAGTAATATGTTATTGTTCTACCGTTCAAAATATTTTATAACAATAGGTTTTAAAATAATTCTCATTCCTAGTAAGGCAAAATTTTCAATAGCTCCAGTCGTAGTACAGTAGTGGCAAAAAAACCGGACCGACCCTTGTAGCTAATTTCAGAGTCTTGTTCACTCCAGAGCACGATAGACTGGTAACTAAGACTTTCGTGGTTCGAATCCCGCCTGGGAAGGAAATTTTTTTGTTCCTTATTCAGATTTATTCCCAATACTTTTCGATTGCTGGTAAAATTCACGTTCTGGGAATAAAAAGTTAATTAAGTAGTGAAATATCGCTGCAATCGAAAAGTATTGGGAATAAATTTTAATAAGGAACAAAAAAAAGTTTCCTTCCCCGGCAGGATTCGAACCACGAAAGTCTTAGTTACCAGTCTATCGTGCTCTGGAGTGAACAAGGCTCTGAAATCAGCTACAAGGGTCGGTCCGGTTTTTTTTTTTGCCACTACTGTGCATTCCTCAGTTAAAATCTCTCTCGAACATAAAGCATGTCCGTTTCTTCAAACTTCTAAATATTTCCTGTAAACTGTTGTGAGGTGTAAGAACCGAGGCGAGGTTCCGCTCCTGATATCGATGAAAAGATTTCCGTGCTGTCGCACCGATAAGGAATACAAACATGTACACAGGTAAAAAAAAGTGTCAATGTCGCATCAGCTGTACAAACCAAACATGTTTGCCAACAATTATGTAACATCAGCATCCAAGCTGTTGCCAGAATAAAACCGAGATTTCTATTATTAAGTCTTCCGAAACAATAAATGTTATGACATCATTAAAATATCGTGTTTGTACAAAAATATAAATACCTTCGAAAATAACATTGGAAAGAGAGAACGCAAATATCGTCAACACGGTGAAATTTCTGGAGTGTAAGTGTCGATTTCACCAAACTTATTTAAAATTAATTGTCACTTAAAGTGTTTTTAACTGATACTTAAAGGGAGAATGCATTTCACCGACACAAATTGGCCTTTAAGCTCTCATTAAACTACATTTAAGTTAATTGGTCAATATTTGGTCATTTAAATAATTAATCCTGAATTAAGGACAATAATTTTCATAATGGCGAGGACAATGATGGACTTGATATTTTAAAATGATGTCTTCTTACCAAGATGAACGAGGATAATTTTCGAAAGAAATATTAGTTAAGCTAGTACAATTGAAAGCATGTATTTCATATGCTAGGAAGATGAGCTGACAACAAGGTGGTAGTTTTCTTGAAAAACCATAAAACTTAATAAGGGTTTCGCATTGTGATTCAACTTTCAATAGAGGTAGACTAGGTCACTGTCCTCATATCTCCATCTCTTTCTGAAGCATTTGTGCAAAGATTTTCTCTACGTTACCTGGTTTGCAGTTAGAAAATAACAGTACTATTGTGCTTTTAAGTGAGCAATTTCCTAGAGAGAAATATTGTCGGAATTTTAGTATGAGTTTGTATTAACAAAATAATAATTAATATCAACTACAACCGATTAATTTTAATCGATTCAATTATTCGATTATTTTTGGTCGATTAATCTTACAATCCATGTATTGTGGGTCCCTATCACCACGGCATGGCGCGTCCTCAGGTTGCGGATAGAGGAGACGGCCTCCAGATATGGAGGGTAGCTGCGAATATATTGAATAAGCAGTCGTGGACAGCCGATAAGGGGTGGTCCTCCAGCTTGGGGGTTGGGCGAAGGGCTAACAACCCATCACCGTAAAAAACAGCTTGTTACGAATCCCTACAATAAGCCTCGGAATGGGACTGATTCTCTGGCACGACCACAGCAAAGGAATAAGGATTAGGGAAAACATGGACATTTTACTTGAAGCAAGTACAGCGATCGGTTTGGAAGTAAATCCCGAAAAGACAAAGTATATGATTATGTCTCGTGACCAGAATATTGTACGAAATGGAAATATAAAAATTGGAGATTTATCCTTCGAAGAGGTGGAAAAATTCAAATATCTTGGAGCAACAGTAACAAATATAAATGACACTCGGGAGAAAATTAAACGCAGAATAAATATGGGAAATGCGTGTTATTATTCGGTTGAGAAGCTCTTATCATCCAGTCTGTTGTCAAAAAAATCTGAAAGTTAGAATTTATAGAACAGTTATATTACCGGTTGTTCTGTATGGTTGTGAAACTTGGACTCTCACTCTGAGAGAGGAACATAGGTTAAGGGTGTTTGAGAATAAGGTGCTTAGGAAAATATTTGGGGCTAAGCGGGATGAAGTTACAGGAGAATGGAGAAAGTTACACAACACAGAACTGCACGCATTGTATTCTTCACCTGACATAATTAGGAACATTAAATCCAGACGTTTGAGATGGGCAGGGCATGTAGCACGTATGGGCGAATCCAGAAATGCATATAGAGTGTTAGTTGGGAGACCGGAAGGAAAAAGACCTTTAGGGAGGCCGAGACGTAGATGGGAGGATAATATTAAAATGGATTTGAGGGAGGTGGGGTATGATGATAGAGACTGGATTAATCTTGCACAGGATAGGGACCGCTGGCGGGCTTATGTGAGGGCGGCAATGAACCTTCGGGTTCCTTAAAAGCCATTTGTAAGTAAGTAAGTAAGTATTGTGCTTTTAAGTAAGCGATTTCCGAGAGAGAAATATTGTCGGAATTTTTAGTATGAGTTTGTATTAACAAAATAATAATTAATATCAACTACAACCGATTACTTTTAATCGACTCAATTATTCGATTATTTTGGTCGATTAAATCTTACAATAGAAATTGATCGATTAATCGATTAAATTAATCGATTAAATTCCACAGCACTAGTAAAAACATTTGCGAATCGTTTGCGATAACACAAAAAGTATACAATTTATTGCAATCGTATGATATGCGACACGCCTCTGAGGTGAAGATAAGATCTGAATACTGACCCCAACCTCTCCTACGGCTGATCCAAGAGACTAGTTGCATGCGGCCAGCCCGAACACAAGAGATGAGTACATTGTATCACAAGAAGAAAAACAAAGAAGCCCGCTCGCAGACAGTTTGGGATCGTGACCTCCAGGCATCAAAGCCAGAAACACGCCGTAATGAGTCATTCATACCGCTGTTACGACACTCTTGCCCTCACACCGCGATGTTCCTCGCAACGCCTGCTTTCCGCCAGGGTTCCGTCGTCGGCGAGAAAGGAAGTATTCTGGTCCTGAGAAGAGTTCCAGATTCCTCAGTGTCATGTGGGGATAGCAGCTTTTTGTTGACGAGGGTTGCGTTGCTGGTCCTTTTCTTACAAAGGGAGGGCCGTGAAATAATACTGCACTCCGGGTTAGGAAGGAGGCCAACATTATAAACTGTGCACTGGAGTTCAGAATATCGTCATAAATTTATTTCATGGTGATCAAATGACGATATAAGATCAATTTAAACCCATATCATAGCGACATTTTGTACCCTATAGTAGCTTTTAGTACCGCCCTCATAACAACAAAACGAAACTTCAACGTGCTCATAATTAAGGCTGGTTCACAATAAACCGGTAACGGAAACGACAACGAGAACGAGAACGGAAATATTGTTAAAATAAATGTATTTAAATGTGAGCATTCACAATTATCTGTTGTAAATACTAACATTTAAATACATTTATTTTAACATTATTTCCGTTCTCGTTCTCGTTTCCTTTTCCGGTTTATTGTGAACCAGCCTTTAGCGTGTACGTTTTGTAAGTAATATTCGTAAATATGATCATATTACTCCATCCCTGGAAACAATAGGTTGGCTTAAACTAGATACGAAATAGTAATATGCGTTACAAGAGCGGTATGTTGATGTTTTCATGTTCGAGGAAAAGATTGAAAAAGCGAAACGTAGTTGAGCTTTTTTAATTTCCGAGAACATGAAAACAAACATACCGCTCGTGTATCGTACATTATTTTGTGCGAAGATCGTTTATTACATACCTGAAAGAGGAATTTCTAATTAGTTGCAATGAAATCTTCATCTTGGTTTCTGTTCAATGACGGCAACTTTTAAAAACAAAAATATCTATCTTCAAATTGTTGCTATAAAATGTTTTCTGTGTTTACTATATTCCAGCAGGCCGTGATATACGTCTGTCTCCCCCCCCCAGTCTATAAATGCGAACTTAAAACAAACGGTAAGGTTATGTAATGATTTATTTTTCATTTTAATATTTTAACAATATTATTTATATAACATATTGCAGTAATAACATCGGCATCTGGAATCTTGTTGATTTTTTCACGGCTTCCTTAATGTTACTTGCATTACAAATGCAGTAACTTTTGTGGTGTTGTAGAGTTTACTTAATTTTTCCAAATATTTAAAAACAATAATTAACAGTGCAATTTAGGTGAAATTGCAGTGGTAAGTTTCCAATTTATAATTATTACTATGTTAAACGTCTCTAAAAATAATATGTTAAAAGCCTAAAGCGGTAAAATGAATATGGCGCTTAAGCGGTAAGAAGAGGGAAATTGTTATGTGTGTTACGTTGGGAATACTGAATGTGGTATTTCACACTCGCGTATTAGTTTTGTGCGGAAAGCAAGCAAATACGCACGATCTCGCACAAAGAAATTTACATTCACTTCTCCTTCTCTTCGAAATCTTGAACTCTTCTATTCCTTCGTACCTGTCGTCTCGCTTCACTTACCTTTCTTCCCACCACAATCTGAACACACGCTCTCGCCATGAAACAATATTAACAATACCATCCCATCGCACCTCCTCATCTTCATCCTCTTTCACAATAGCCCTGCCAAGACTCTGGAATTCGCTACCTGCTAGCATCAGGGACTGTCGAAATAAAATTGAATTCAAACGCAAACTTACTAGGCACTTGGTCAGTAATTGAGACTCGTTCAGACATGGTTTCTTGTAAATAGTTCCCTTAATCTGTCACAAAATATCTCAGTATATGGTAATTTCATCACTATAGAATTTTGTTATTCTAGGTTTAATTTGTAATTCTGTAAATACAAATATATCCTTTGTTCTTAACTTCTATGATAAAATGTCTAGCTTTCATTAATCAGGTAATCTTGTCGTACTTTAATTTTTATTGTAATTGTAATTGTAAATGTAATGTTAATTGTAATTTTATTGTTTATATTATAGTTGTAATCCCCTGGTAGAGGGGCAGAGAAGGCCTGACGGCCTTATCTCTACCAGGTTAAATAAATAAATACTACTACTACCAATAACTCTGCTAGAGAAAAGAATAATACAAATATAATAATCCAAAGCAATTTTGGAAGACCATAAACGAAGCTACTGACACCCAATGTAATAAAAATAGTATATTAAAGACAATTATAAGTCGAAATGGAATAACAATTGAAAATAAGGAAACTATCGCAAATGAATTTAACGATCATTTTACTAATGTAAGTCATGACATCGTATCTAATATAAAAAAGAAAGTATTTGGTACTCATCACTATAAGCTTACTTATAATAAAAGTATATCATCTATGTTTATGTTTCCTGTAAACGAATGTGAAATCATTAATATTGTAAACAGTTTAAAAAATAATGTGGCTCCTGGTATTGATGGTATTACAACAAATATCCTGAAACTTATTATCGAAGGTATTTCTAAACCACTTGCCTTTAATTTGTGCATATCTCAAGGTGTATTTCCCTCAGCCCTAAAACATGCTGTGGTAATACCAATTCACAAGTCTGGTGACAAAAATAATCTTAATAATTACAGACCCATTTCACTATTACCCAGTCTCTCTAAGGTATTTGAAAAATGTATAAAAACACGGTTAATAACATTTTTAGAAAAAAATAAACTACTAAATGATAATCAATTTGGTTTCAGAAAAAAATTGTGCACTGATGATGCTATTATGGCAGTTACCTCAAAAATAATTCAACAATTAGATGTAGGAAATAAATGTCTAGGAATTTTTCTAGACTTACAAAAAGCTTTCGATACGGTCAATCACAGTATACTTTTGAATAAAATGGATAGATTAGGAATTAATGGAATTGCTTTAAAATTATTTAAATCTTACTTAAGTAACAGAACTCAAGCAACTAAAATAAATGATCACCTTAGTGAATCACGTAACATTGATATAGGTGTACCTCAGGGAACGATTTTAGGTCCTGTCTTGTTTTTAATATATATCAACGATTTACTTAAAATTGACATTGAGAAACATTCTGGTACTCTGTATTCTTATGCTGATGATACTGTGGTTATATTTAGCGGTTCGAGTTGGAATGAAACTTATCAAAATTCTAACAGTGGTATTAATATTATTAAAGAATGGCTGGATGCTCACTTACTTTCTTTGAACGTTTCTAAAACAAAATTAATACCATTTTCATTAACATCACATGGCCTTGAGCAACTAGAAATAAATAATAATATAAGTATAACTATACATGATTGTAACCTACCTACTTGCTCATGTAACGCTTTGAGTATATCCTCACAAGTTAAATATTTAGGCATTATTATTGACCAACATTTAAAATGGGACAAGCATATCTCCTTTCTGTGTAACAGATTGCGTAAAACAATCCACAAATTTTCCATTCTACGCTCTTATTTACCTGTTTATGTTCTGCGTACTGTGTACTTAGCTCTGTTTCAATCAATAATTCAGTATGGTATTTTAGGTTGGGGAGGAATGGCAAAATCGACTCTCCGTCCTTTAAATCTGCTCCAAAAAGAATTATCAAAATTTGTCTATATAAACCTTTTGATTACCCAACAAAATTAATTTTTCAGGAATTTGGCGTATCAAATCTAGAACAAATTTATAAACAAACATTGCTGATTTACTTCCATAAAAACCACAATAAATTTAAATTTGATCCTCATGAATACCAGACGAGACAAAACTACAGTTTCTTTCTAAATACTCCCAAATGCCACACAACTGCTGGATTAAAACACAGCAGAAATTTTGGACCCAAAATATATAATACATTAATTAGAGCTTACCCTGAGCTAAGTACACTTAACACACATAGATTTAAGAAACAAATCAGATTAATTATTTAATTGTTTAAGCTAATTGAGTTAAAAATTGATACTCTAATATTCATGTACTTTTGTATTTTCTGTTTGTATATAGACCCTGTTATTACATGCTGTATTTTACCATTTATTAATGTGATTGTGCTCAATGAACTCTCGTAATTTTGTGATATATTTTGTATAACTGATCTGAACTGCGCCCGAGCACGAGCTTCTGCTCTTTCGGGCTGCAATGCCTAATGTAGCTCAAGTGTATAGTATTAAATAAATATTATTATTATTATTATTATTATTATTATTATTATTATTATTATTATGTCTTAATAAACCTCTTGATTATCCCTCAGAACTTTTGTATTCTGAATTCGAAGTATTTGACGTCCATCAAATTTATAACAATGTCTTATTGAATTTCGTACACAAAAACCGAAATATAATTAATTTAGCCTATATTCACATAAATATAAAACTAAAATATCAGACAACATATGCTTGACAGAACTTAAATGTACCACAACTGTAGCCTATAATCACAGTAGCAACTTCGGTGCAAACCTTTATAACAAGATAATAGCTAAATTACCAAACATTCAATTTACTAATACTACTTATTTTAAGAAATAAATTAAAAATTATTGTTTAGGGAGAAAATATGAAGTTTCAATTTATTGCAGTATCTGTGTTTTCTTTTTCTCGCTTTACTTTTTTATTTTTTGTCAATTAATTAAATAATTGTTTTAAAGTTTTTAGAATGCCCCCTGAGCACCAGTATGGACTCTTTCTAGAGGTGTTAAAAGTGATTTTTATATAAAAACAATATGATTATCTTTGTTCTAGCAATAAATATTATTATTATTTATTATTATATTAATTTTCTATTGTGGAGAGTTTTCCTCCCTACCACTCGAAAATTGTAACAAAATTACAACATTGCCCCTTATGGGTCTTGCATCGATGCCACCCGCAATACGTTCGTTAGTTAAGAAGCTTCATCTACCAGACATGACCCAGGTTATGCTTCTACTAAAACATTGATCAAATGGAATGCGCGCCTATGCTGATTACATTAGCGGATCCATCCTCATTTGTTTTTACATCTCAAGAAGTTATGATTGTGCATCGTAATATTTCATGGGGGGGGGGGGAAACACCAAGTCATCTGGATAGTCTTCTCTTTATATAACCAAACAAATAATGTATTTTTATGTTTCTTTATTTCAGTGATTTAGGGTCTATATCATCATACAAGAGGGCCGTGTTAAAAACAATTGCTGTAGAAACGTTGTTTCGGTATCGGATGGCCTTGGAAGAGATTTACGTGAAGATCTTCTTAACGTATAAAGCTTAACGAAATATTAACCTTGATATATTTTAATAAAAAAATTATTAATCGTAAGCAAAATGAGCTTGATTAATTAATAGGCTACAAGTAAGTAGGTAGTATAAAGACATAAATAGTTAATTTAATATAGTTTAGTTCTAAATACTGGAACTGTGGTATTAATTTCGAAATAAATCCAATTCCCTGTAATGATATATTATTCATTACAATTTCAAACAACTGACTGGCGTCATATGGCTTTATTTTTGTATTCATGCAATATACCAAGGTATATTCAACTCATTTCTTACAGGCTTATCTTCTTTATGTATTTTGTCGAATTTTATACATCTTCAAACTGTATTTTACTTCTCTCTTTCTTTGTGAGGAACTAATTTTAATCGATTATTTTACGACGCTTTATCAACTGCTATTGTTATCTAGCTTCTGAATGATATGAAGGTGATAATGCCAGCGAAAAGAGTCCAGGGTTCAGCGCTGAAAGTTACCCAGCATTTGCTCTTAACTTCGGAAAATCTCAACAAGGTAACTTTTCCTAACCAGGATTTGAATCCGGATCCGATCGTTTCACGGCCAGGCATCCAAACAATTACTCCACAGCAATGGACGTGGGGAACTAACTTTCGGGACAGTACAGACGTAACTCTATTGTAATAGTCTTTGACAAAGTGAAATATCATTCCTAAACACTATCACATTGATTTAATGCCATAAAACGTATTAAAACCATTACAATCCCTATAGAACAGTGATGTGAAAGCAAGCGCATTTTTCTGACCTTGACGTCGTGCGTGGGCAGCAAGCGGTAAGTATGGAAAGAAGAAGGGTTGTATATATGAATAAGCAACCTGTTGGATTAAGAAAACAGTGGTGCACAAACTTCAAACGGAACGTGAAATTTTATGTCGTTATTTTTATATGGCTTCTTTCTGTTTAATATTATCTATACTGTCTGTAAAACAACAGTACTAACACTGATTTCTTAATATTGCACTTAAGGTTTAAGAAGGAATATTCACTTAAATTCCATAGTAGTACAGTATAATATTATACTGTATTAAGTGGATGAAACACATCATTCATAAAGAAAGTGATATTCCAAAGAAAGAGACTGAGTATGACATGATAAGTTGGAATTTATATTGATAGTATCTTTAGCCTTACAAAATTAATCAATAAACTAATCAAAACAATATTACAGTACAAAGCAAAGTTACCTAGGTACTGTATCTGTTTTAAGTGTAACTAATATTACATAACAAAACTCATATCGCATTATGCTTTTAAGGTGATATTTGTGAGCAACTTCCTATCATCAGAATATTAAATTATTTTCTCGAAATCTGCTGAAGCTATAGAGCTGACATTTTTACAACACATGGGCACGTATCTTTTGCTTATGATGTAACAGTAGTTGCTTTGTTAATTCATTTCCTTACAAACAATTTCCATACGAGTATTTTGAAAATTTTCAATACACTATCTTCAGTAATACGTATATACGGTATATTAGGTTTACGAAAACATCCTGTAAGGCTACTAAATAAATAGGCCTATGCCTGAAAATTTCACTTTTCTATACGAAAAGTTGAGAAAATATTTCTTTTGAATAAAAATCAAACTTGTGAAAAATGAGCATTAAAATTAAAACTTACATTCTTATAATGCACTTATACTTCTCAGACAAATCTAAAAATTACCATGGATACAGTTTTAATAAGTTCTCTTCCCTTTATCCATTGAATCAGTGCTGGCCATCCCTGAATATAGCTCGACCAAGCGGCATATACTACCTCTTTCTTCTGTCTCTTTCCTTTCCTCTGTAAAGCGCTCAGGCTCTCCTGGGCTCTAAAGCGCGCTTTCTCCTGTGGGCATCAATTGACATGCCTGCTATAGAACTTTGAAGATAGAAGCTTAAAATATTTCATGTTCCAAGCCCCTTACAGTTACAAGACTTCAGTATCTCTGATCTAAGTTTATATTTGAAGTGTCTCTCTCCACTATCGGTTTGTGAGCGTATCCTGATGGATGTACATGCTTCCCTTGGAGTTCCCCCTCTGCATTTTCATCCTTATCTCCTGGTTCCGACTGGAACACTGCTGGACAGACCATTTCTTCCCCCCTTGCAATCGTAACATTTCTGTGTGATGCATGTCTCACAAGCGACGTGTTTAATGCACTTAACAAGATTGTGCCTGCGTCCATGTAATAAAGATATTTTGACCGTACCAAGGTAGAAGTGTTGCAGTTTACCATCATCTGAAATTGTTCCTGACAAAGACATAAAGCCTCGAGATAAACAGGAACCGAGGAGTGTGTGGTAGACAGTTTTTCTGAGCTCTGTATCACACGTAAAAGACATCGTTATTCAAATTGGTCTTGTATAGAATATTTTGTTCCTGAACTAAACGTTAAGAGGACTGGGTAGTGATGTCTATACGGTTAAATAAATTCAGTACAAAAGTTAAGTTCAATATTTCTAGGCGTTTAGTGTTCAGAGTAGCATAAAAATCTCCGTGGTGATACAATAAATCATTCTGAATTCAGTGGTATAAAAGACCACTAATTAGTTTCTTATCTGATTACAAAAGAAAGGTCCTAACTGATAACCTGTTTTCCCACTTTGCTAAGTGTACCTCATTCTTCAGATGCACATTACTTGCTACAATCTTCACTCATATACCTTGTATTTTTTTTTAAGTTATCAAGTAATGTATATTGTAAATTATAAAGCAGAATTTAGTTAAATATTTCATCCTTTGTGAAACAGAAAAAAATACTGCACCTTGATTAACAATTTTTGCTATTTGTTCAATACACATATATATTTTTTTCCCTCGTGTTATGTATGTGATGTTCATAAACCTGTAGGTCTACTTTGTAGAACACAGGCTGCAGAAAACACTGTAAAAATTTCATGTAAAGAGATTCCATAGTTTCAGAGAAAAATGTACTTGAATTTGAAAAATATAAACTTACGAAAAACTGGACTTAAGAAAAATGTCTGAATTGAATGCGTCGCCAAATTTAAAGAGATAATTTTAAAGGGCTTAATCTGCAGATATACCCCCGCAGTATATATTATTTTAAAGAGCAAGTTTTGTACTCGTACTTTTTAAACATAAAATAAAAAAATCGGATTTTTTACCCCTAATCACTACTCTGTTCCCTTAATAATTATAATAAATATGTGTACCTTGGACCCTTTCTATGACTGTAAAGAACACAAAATCTCATAACAATTCGAAGGTTCGGTTTACCTCCGTCCTTGGGCGCTAAGAAAATTGTGAGGACATCCTACTCATTGGGGTAGTTTCAATTGATAAATCCACATGACTAACTGGGTAGGAAACCTTTCTCCTAGCTTGTTTACCTGAAAATGGAACAGGTAGGTCGAATCTTCGAAACATTGCGACTTTTTGCGTACTTCACCAGCAATATAAAAAGTAAAAACTATACTTCTTCTGAATAACAGTGGTCAACAGTCATTTTGCGCCAGACATAAAACTAACAAATTCTTACTAATTTCGACCTCCTGAATTAAAAAAAAAAATAACAACCAAAATGTTCCATCAGTTCGGGTTTGGAGATGCACAATATATTTCATTTTCTATGCATTTTATTTTTAAAAAATCACCGTATTTCGTGTGTAACTATTTTGTTTTACAAATGTGACGACCCATTATATGAAAACAATATTAGTATAAGTAGGTCACCATGTTATTTGAGGGAGGTGGGATATGATGGTAGGGACTGGATTAATCTTACACAGGATAGGGACCGACTGGGGGCTTATGTGAGGGCAGCAATGAACCTCCGTAGCCATAAGTAAGTAAGGCCACCATGTCAGAAGCACTTTTCGAAATGTCCGGTGTATCCATAGGGACATTCAGTAGACTAATAAACTGGACGATATTTTACGTCAGGGGCGGCTCGTCCATAAGAGCTGCGGAGCTGCAGCACTCCCTGCTTTGACAGGAAAATAAAAATAATATTTATTTTAATTTTTAGGAGAATTGTTACAGCTTTTATTGGTAAATTGCTTTATATTTCATCTGGCCGGGAATATGTACTATTATCTTATGCATAATCTTTTTGTGCGCCGACTGTATTGGAATTGACACTGCATTCAAAGTCGTCCTGGGATCTGCAGGGTGGGACAGATCATAGAGAGTGTGTCTTGCATGGTCAGGGGTTAGAGAGGTGAAGGGAAGCAGAGGGAAACTGCCGCTGTTTAAAACCCATATCTCGCTGCAGTGGATTGCAGAGCCAGGCTATTCAAGGGAAGATCTTTCCTCCACTCCCACACCGCTATTGTAATGCTACGTCAAATGGATTCTCTATTCCCTTGAAACTTAATGACAAAATTTTTATTTTCTCTTCACATACTTACTGTTGTAGAATCTTATCGAGTTAATATAACGAAATTAATATTATCTTTTGCCTTATTATTACGTATATACCCAGCTCCAGAAGAACCTAATATTTGCCTTAACTCAAAATGATTGCACGAGTAGAATCCTTTTAATAGAGCATGTAAAATACGAAAGAAACTTCTTTTCCAGTTTCAGAAATTGTTGACCATCAGTATATCTGAGTGTTGCTTTGGTGTGGCGTCTTAGTACCGTAACTTAACCAGAGCAAATGCGCAAGCATGAGTGTGTGTGAATTACAGAATATTAATTTTATTTTTCTCAGCTTTCCCTTGCGGAGAATATTGATGTAATGAAGTGAAATTAAATGGTTGTCCGTTACCCCACTTAAATCTTACTTAAGCTTCATCCAGCCGAAATAGTGCATATGTAAGGAAGTATAACAATGAAATTTACGCTAAGCATTTGTGGTTACTTGGATGTGACAAAAAAAATTCTGTATTTTGTTTTCCTTGCCTCCTCTTCGGTGGTGATACTGCATGGACTAGGAGTGGTGTGACAGATTTAGGACATTTGCTCCTAAAAATTAAAAATCACGAATCTTCGCTGTCTCACCTGAAAAATGTTGTTTCATTGGCTATGTTAGGCAAAACTAATATTGCTGCGCAATTAAGTGAAACGAACAGAACAAACATTCTCAAACATAATCAAGGAATGAGAAAAAATCGTGAAATTATTAAAAAAATATATTGATTTTGTGGCCAATATGAACTTCCCCTTAGGGGACATGAAAAAACGATTCGAAGAACCCTGGTGTATTTCGTGGGTTGCTACAGTCCGTGAGTAATCTAAACGAGCCTCTCAAAAAATCATTTGGAACATGCCACTGTTTAAAGGTAATTCTAAAACAATTCAGAATGAACTGGTAGATTGCAAGTTGAGTGTCTGCCGATCTGAAATTCAGACTGAAATCGATGGTATTAGTTTTTTTTTAGCGATTATGGCAAATGATGCCACAGACATCTCCCAACTAAGTCAGGAAGTTTTGATTTTTCGATATGTAGTGCTTTTATTTTTGTCCTATACTTATTAGTAATGATATCAAGAAGTGAAATTTGTATGTACCAAAATCTACTGCAGCTCCCCCAATCCACAAATTCACGAGCCGCCACTGCTTTACGTTCAGTATTCAAAACATGTAGGTTCGAAAACGAAAAGACAAAATTGCATTCTATGTTTGTAACATTTCTTCTACATGCATTCAAGTTCATTTTCTGACTAGTGCTACCAATTCTATGACGATCTCCGCTGTAGAACACCCAATTTTCGTTTTCTACGAAAACAACGGGAATAGTATATTGTTGTACAAGGCCGCAATTCTACTGGTGTACAAACTGTACAAGTTTGGTAACTCACATTATTTATACGATGAAAGAGTAATGGAACGGAGAAAAATTCTCTCCGGCGCCGGGATTTGAACCCGGGTTTTCAGCTCTACGTGCTGATTCTTTATCCACTAAGCCACACCGGATACAACTCCGACTCCGGATAGAATCGTCTCAAATTAAGCTCCAACTCTTGGGTTCCCTCTAGTGGCCGCCCTCTGCACTACGTCATAGATGTCTATGAACGCAGGACCTAAGTCCACACATGTGCTGAGGTGCCGGAGGGAATTTTTCTCCGTTCCATTACTCTTTCATCGTATGATGACGCAGAATATCAGCATGGAAATTCGGTACATTAAAATAATACATATATCACATTGTTTAGTCTTTCTAATTGCGAACTCAGCTTACAGTTCAGAACGTATTCCGTCCTATCTCTTTAAAAACATCTCTGGGGTTTGAAAATCAGCTAAATATAGAAGTCCTCCTTCAAGTCGAGAGACACGTCCGTTCATAATCTACAGGCAAGAGTTCTTCAGTAAGTCAATACAGAAACGCATACCCTAATTCAATGCAATATAGCTGAAGATCACGTCCCGGCTGGCCTCAGTGCTCACGTACAGTCATCACTGTTACAAAATATGTATACTCTATATCTGTCGGCACTTTAAAAAACCGGAGAGATAAATTCACTTAGTTTTTTATGCGGCATAGGGTTGTTTACAGGTCATTTGAGACCTTCTCTGTAGAAATGGAGAGGTCATCGGACCATTACTAGTTTGGATATTGTGTGCAGATAGAAGCAGCATGGTCCAGCGACTTCAAACAGCTGTAAAGCGGTTCTGCTGGCTATTTATTGGACTGAATTCGGGGATAAGTGCTGCTCGTTAGGACGGGCACGATGACATCTGTTATTTACTGTAAATGTACGAACGCGATGCTTTTTGAGCGTAATGGAGGACAGAATCAAAATAAGACTGCAAGCTCAAATATTTTATATAGGCGAAACGCAGGCATGGTGAAATTATTATGGTAAATAGTAGGGTGTACCAGAGATCTGCATCTGACGTTTTCGCTCGAGCACCAAGTAGTTTATAGCATAATCCGATAGGTAGCGCACATGCATGATGGGTAAAATTGTCACGAGCGATAAATCCTCGATCGGTATAAGCCGAGCTTTAGACATTAGTTCTTGTTACAGTGATGAACTGTGTAGTAACATCATAGATGCTTATCATTTCAAAACTTTGCAGTGTTTAACTAACCTCTCCATAGTACAACTACAAAACTTGCTTTAAAATGTAATATAAATGTTGTAGGTAATTTTTTTTTTCCACACAGGAGTGATTTTGTTTTTGTCATATCTGATAGATGTTATTGGATGTAAATGTAATTATTATAAACGGAGAACACAATCACGATAATGCAAGAACCGTATCAAGTTTTCTAGTAGTAGTAATAATAATAATAATAATAATAATAATCTCTAATAATTAGTGTATCAATCTTTGCGTCTGTAACAGTTGTGCAGCATGATTACTCGTTTTATTATATTTTCTGTGACGTTATCTCTGTACTGATATTGTTATTAATCTACTGCTATATCAATAATATTTTGTAAAACGTTTCTACATTGTCACAGTATATAGGCGGAACACTATGTGTGGACCTATCATATTATATATGTGGTAAATCAAATATTGAATAATTATTAATTAGCAATAATAACTGTATATCGAAGTTTTTCATACTATTTTATTTATAACTTCATGTTCCTGTTTTAGTACGTTCCATTAAACGTTTGTCATAAACGCAGAAAATAAAGACTTATTTTTACCGTGTGAGCAAAACATATGTGTATCTTATCTGTCGCCTTCCATACAAGATAAGACATGTCGGTGAGATGACCTTGTACTGTGCTTCTATTTATTACGAGCGTATCACGACCGATCTTATCTCACTCGAGGGTACGACACTCGATCGAGTTCAAGCGAGCGATTTAACTGCAATGCAGCACTCTACTGTACATACTGCTCGTAAAAGCACTCAATTTACATGTATGGGCCCACAGATTTCATTAAAAAAATCGATGTCAGCAAAATGAAACATTTTCTTATACGATGTCGATCCCAGGAGTAATTCACACTGCGCATGCGCTCCCATATCCATGGATATGCGTGGTTGCTATTTATTGCGTTAATAGTGAGAGATATTCCGAACGATTCTGTGCAAGTTCAATTAAATTGCTTAAAACTTTTTTGTATATAGGTGATTGAAATGGACGACGAAAATCAGTCAGGTGATGTCACTGTCTAAGATCAAAAGTGATTCATTGAAATAGAAACTTTACGTGGACGTACGCCGCCGGAAATTTATGAATTGCTTGGAGAGAAGTGTGTGGTGACCTAACAGTAGGCCGTAGAACCATTTGCCGATACTTTCGACGTGTCGTATGGATGAAGAAGTAAATAGGTAAATAATTAAATAAACAGACAAATAAATATATCAATAAATAAGTAAACAAATAAACAATTAAATAAGAAAATAAATAACAAAAGAAGTAAATAAATAAATGTAAAAGGAAATGAATAAATAAGAAAAAAAAAAGAAACTAAGTAACGAAACAAATAAGTAAATAAAGAATTAATTAAATAAAGAATTAAATGTTTTATTTAACGACGCTCGCAACTGTCGGGGTTATATCAGCGTCGCCACTGCCACCGGGTGCTTGCCCACTTGCAGTGTACATGCATACATACATACATACACACATACATACATACACACATACACACATACACACACACGTACACACACATACACACATACACACATACATACATACACACATACACACACACCCGTACTAACACATACCCGTACACACATACCCGTACACACATACCCGTACACACACATACACACATACATACACACATACCCGTACACACACATACACACATACATACATACACACATACAAGTACATACATATACATGTATATACATACATACCCGTACATACATACATACATACCCGTACATACATACATACATACCCGTACGTACGTACATACATACATACATACATACATACATACATACATACATACATACATACATACATACATACATACATACATACATACCCGTACATACATACATACAGTGGCTCCCTTTAATATTTGGTTCGTGATTAATTTTACAGTATTTTGCTATTGATGTTTTGTTCTGCGTTGAAGTGAACCTGCATTTCGTTGCAGATAGAACATTTAAACACTTTGTACATAATGTTAAAAAATTTACATCGAAAGTTTAATATTTACGATGTAATAACAAATAATCGCTAAGTAACATCAAAGTTCACCCTCTTTAATATTCGGTTTTGATTTATTTTCTTCCAATCTAAGGCACGTTTTCTGCTGACAGTATTGTAGGGTTCAGTAGCGAACGTGCAATCATTCTGTCTCAGTGTTGTCAGATCTTTAAAAAATATTTCCGGAGATTGTAATGAAAAAAATACGGAGATTTGTCCACGATTTCCGGAGGCACTTTCGAAAATCACATAAAATGTTATTTTGACCTTCTATTACAAAACATGAACCTATAATAAAAAGATTTCTACTTTAATTTTTTTAATCACCAATTTGATTAGTAGTTACCACCTTCTTCTCCTCATAGATGTTTCTCCAGACCAGATATGTTCACTTTTACGTGTTACATATTTTATATTTAGGGCTTTAATAGTCAAGTTATAAAATATTAACAAAACTTTAACTATATAATGTTCGTCTATCAGTTTTAATATATGCCAGAGATTGATTTTTCTAAAAAAGTAAATAATTTCCTACATTAAAAAATCCGGAGATTACAACATTATTTCCTATTTTTCCGGGAAGTTAAAAAATTCCGAAGATCTCCGGAAATTTCCGGAGACCTGGCAACACTGTTCTGTCTACACGTTGTGCACAGCTCAGGCGAGGTGGAGTACAAGTCGTAAAATGGGTCGCAAAGGAAACAACACAACTTTTGACCAGCGACAACTTGTGATCTATCATCACGAAAAAGGGCTAAAATACACAGAAATAGACAAAATATTACGTGTGAGTAAGAGTACAGTTGGGGATATAGTAAGAAGATACAAAAACGAAGACAGAATCGAATCCATACCACAAAAAGGGCAGCCAAAAAAATTAACTGAACGTGAAGAACGCTCCATCCTGAAGAAAATAAAAGAAAATCCTCGACTAAGTGCAACGAAACTTGCAGCATGTGTTCGTGAGGAGTTTGGCAAGCAGGTAGGTGCCGAAACAATTCGAAGAGTTTTGAGGAAAAAGGGGTTTAATGGGAGAGTATGTAGGAAAAAACCTTACATAAATGAAATAAATAAAAGGAGGCGGCTTCAGTTCGCAAGGGAACGTGTCCATAAAGAGGAAAACTGGTGGGACGATGTGATATTTGCTGATGAAAGTAAATTTAACGTCTTTGGGTCGGATGGACAACAGTACGTGTGGCGTAAGAAAAATGAAGAACTCGAAAAAAAGAATCTGTTGCCAACAGTGAAACATGGTGGGGGCAACGTCATGGTATGGGGTTGTATGTCTGCAGGTGGGGTTGGTGAACTTGTTTTTATAGAAAAAGGATGGATCAGCATGTGTATTTGGACATTATGAAAAACAATTTAAAACGAAGTGCAGAGAGTCTAGGGATTAAAGATAGTTTCAAGTACTATCAGGACAATGATCCTAAACACACAGCTGAAAAAGTGCGTTTATGGCTTCTATACAACTGTCCAAAGGTAATCCGAACCCCAGCAAAATCACCGGATTTAAATCCGATTGAGAATTTATGGGAGGAATTTAATCGCAAGATCAGACAAACTCCTATCACTTCAAAGACAGAACTGAAACGGAGATTAACGGAAGAATGGAGGAAAATTAGTCCCCAATTTACTACGAAGTTATCCAGGAGCATGCCAAGGCGTTTGAGGGCTGTTTTGAGGCAAAAGGGGTATTCAACAAAATATTGAATTGAACAAACCGAATATTAATGAGGCACTATGTTCTATCAGAATAATGTAATAATGTTTATAATTTTTATTTATTTAACAGAGGATATTTTTTTTTCATTTTGTTGTAAATCTATGTGATTTAACAGAGAGTATACTTTTGCTTTTATTATAGTGCACATTTTTATTTTCATTAAATTTTTTGAAAATAATTAGTGTATTTATTTTAATCTTACATGCCAGTCAAACCGAATATTAATGGGAGCCACTGTACATACATACCCATACACACATACATACATACACACATACATACCCATCCATACATACATACCCGTACATACATACAAGACACTGAACAACAAATTTTTACTTTTTGTTTTGCTCCGAAATAAAAATAGATGAATATTACTAATATGTGTGTCCTAAATCTGAATTTAAAGTTAATTGTAATTCATTTTTGAGCGTGGGATAGTATCTGTGGGCTGACGATATTTTTTAGTCTGGAATTATATTGAAACAGCTTCTCTCTCCCGTACGCAAGTACCTGAAACACTTTCCATCAAAGACTTCATAGGATCTTCAATTAACGTTTGTAGACCTCAACACTGCATTCGGTACGTTCGTGAAGCATAAAAATATAATTTAGACATACCGTACTAATAAATAATAATAATAATAATAATAATAATAATAATAATAAAAGTGAATTCATGAGTATGCTGTTTGGTGCTCGACGCCTTGCCTCCCAGTACCCATGAGTCACTCTACCGCCTGCACATACTGCATGGCTCATCTTGATGACTCCGTCGACTATTTCAGTGACCACTTTTCTTGAATCATTCTTATTCTCGTCGACTTTTTTTTTTTTCCATTTCCGGTATTTGACTTGATTTTCCATAACAGTTCTGAATACATCAAAGCCTTCGACCTTAATTTCTTCTCATTCCTGGAAGAAGATTGCAACCGAACAGAAATACTCTATTTTCACCTATCACTTGAACACAATCACCATCTTCTTATGTTAATGAGATGAGAAAGAGAAGTGTATGGTACCGTATCGGCTGCAACAATATAGGAATTTCAAAGTTCAGGTAGCTTACATGCTTACGGCTGACGTTCGGACACTCGTTCTCTCAGTCATTATTTCTTATTCACTCCCCAACTCTCCGTCACTCTTTCGTTCATTCACTCATTCTTTCCTAAGACAATCAACCATTTCCACATTTCCTCATTTATTGTCTTTTCATAGAATCAATTATACAGGCTTAAATGCGACAGGTTCATGTCAGTAGATTTACTGGCCATGTAAAATAACTCGGCACATCGGCGACGCTGATATAACCTCGGCAGTTGCGAGCGTCGTTAATAAAACATTTCATTCTTTATTTAATACTTTATTTACTTATTTGTTTATTTCTTTACTCATTTTCTTTTTTTCTTATTTATTCATTTAATTTTACCTTTATTCATTTACTTCTTTTCATATTTATTTACTTATTTAATTGTTTATTTATTTATTTACTTATTTGTGTATTTATTGATATATTTATTTATTTGTCTGTTTATTTAATTATTTATTTACCTATTTACTTCTTTATTTGTTTTTAGTTTATTTGTTTATTTGCATATTTATTAATTTTTTATATATTTATTTGTCTGTTTATTTAATTATTTATTTACTGTATCTATTTACTTCTTTATTTCTTTATCGTTTATTTTTATTGATATATTTATTTGTCTGTTTATTTAACTATTTATTTACCTATTTAGTTCTCTGTTTGTTTTTCGTTTATTTGTTTATTTGCATAATTATTTATTTATTTATTTATTTATTTACTTATTTGTGTATTTATTGATATATTTATTTATTTGCCTGTTTATTTAATTATTTATCTACTGTATCTATTTACTTTTTTATTTGTTTTTCGTTTTATTTGTTTATTTGCATATTTATTTATTTATGTATTTATTTATTTGTCTGTTTATTTAATTATTTATCTATTTACTTCTTTATTTGTTTTTTGTTTATTTCCTTATTTGCATATTTTATTTATTTATTTACTTATTTACTTACTCACTTATTTAATTAATTTATATATTTATTTATTTATCTATTTATTTATTTATTTATTTATTTATTTATTTATTTATTTATTTTACTTTTTAACTTCGCTCTAGAATATGCCATTAGGAAAGTTCAGGATAACAGAGAGGGTTTGGAGTTGAATGGGTTACATCAGCTTCTTGTCTATGCGGATGACGTGAACATGCTAGGAGAAAATCCACAAACGATTAGGGAAAACGCGGGAATTCTAGTAGAAGCAAGTAAAGCGATAGGGTTGGAAGTAAATCCCGAAAAGACAAAGTATATGATTATGTCTCATGACCAGAATATTGTACGAAATGGAACTATAAAAATTGGAGATTTATCTTTCGAAGAAGTGGAAAAATTCAAATATCTTGGAGCAACAATAACAAACATAAATGACACTGGGGAGGAAATTAAACGCAGAAAAAATATGGGAAATGCCTGTTATTATTCGGTTGAGAAGCTTTTGTCATCTAGTCTTCTGTCAACAAATCTGAAAGTTAGAATTTATAAAACAGTTATATTACCGGTTGTTCTGTATGGCTGTGAAACTTGGACTCTCACTTTGAGAGAGGAACAGAGATTAAGGGTGTTTGAGAATAAGGTTCTTAGGAAAATATTTGGGGCTAAGAGGGATGAAGTTACAGGAGAATGGAGAAAGTTACACAACACAGAACTGCACGCATTGTATTCTTCACCTGACATAATTAGGAACATTAAATCCAGACGTTTGAGATGGGTAGGGCATGTAGCACGTATGGGCGAATCCAGAAATGCATATAGAGTGTTAGTTGGGAGACCAGAGGGGAAAAAGACCTTTGGGGAGGCCGAGACGTAGGTGGGAAGATAATATTAAAATGGATCTGAGGGAGGTGGGATATGACGGTAGAGACTGGATTAATCTTGCTCAGGATAGGGACCGATGGCGGGCTTATGTGAGAGCGGCAATGAACCTCCGGGTTCCTTAAAAGCCAGTAAGTAAGTAAGTATATTTATTTATGTATTTATTTGTTTGTTTACTTATGCACGAGTATTTATTTATTTTTCAGTTATTTATCTATTATATTCTTCAGTTGTTAATTTGACTGTCTTCTTCCTTCCTTGCATAACAATTCATTCAATTCTTTTCTTATTCTTCTCCTACCCTTCGTTAGAGACTTTATTATACTCTCTGTTGTAGGTAACTGCATGCAGAGACGTCTTGTGTTGCCATGATTTAAACCCATGGTAACAAGTGTCTCTGTTGCCGTTTTCACCAGCAGTTCACAAGCCAATTTTTATTATTTCATTACAACATTGGCAGCTACAAAGAAATTCTGTGGCTCAGGCGAAGCACAGTTGGAAGCTCAGTTTGAATTACCAAGACTGGCATCGGATTTCCACCCTGTTTCTATTTCTGTAGCTAAAAGGACCGCAAGGGCACGGACGCTCAGCCCTCAGGCTCCTCCACCCATTGAGGCAGCTCTGTTTCAATTCCATGTTTTTCTATGTTTAGCGTCGTGTCATCCACGGACTGACTGACACGATAGCTGTGTGTTATAATTAATCCATTCACGAAGCAGTCACAAAAACAGGCGACTCAAATAAATAGATGGAAAATATCAGCATTTGTTTCAATGTTTTTCTCTAGTTCTTTTCACCATTTACGTGTATGGTAACCCATTATGTACTGTGTATGGTGCTTTATGGACAGCAATACGTAGACGATTTGTATAGTTATGAGTCCAGGGAAAGGATTTATATGTAAATACATATTTACTTATAAAGCTAATATAATTTATATTTTGCATTATCTTTATGTTTCACAATGTGTAGGGTTGAAAAATCCTACTTTTATTTTCCATATTTTTCCATATTTTAGAGTTTAGTACATATTTTCGTTAATTTCCATATATTTTCCATATTTCATATAAAACAGTCCATATTATATTAGGTTTAACAATAAAACAAAACAAAATTCCATTAACTTTTAAAAATACATTTCAACAATAGAGATTTAAACACATGTTCAGTAATCCCTTTAACATCAGAGTTATTTGAAAATTAGCAGTCCTATCAACAATGGGAAAGTAAGTTACAAAACTGTATTAATTTAATTTAAAATTTTTAACAGACTTCAGTTGTGCAGCTCAACAGTTAAATGCCAGTCAGAGTACACATAGGTTCAGTTTTGTAAATCATACTATAAAGACGGTAAATATGCCAAAAGTACGTCATTCAGTCAATTTAAAATCAAAACTAACAAGTTACATTTCAGAATTTAAAGAAGATGGTTTATCAACTGACAATAAAATATTATTTTGTAATTTGTGTCAGTGTGCAGTATCATCTACACAAAAGTTCCTGGTGCAACAACACATTACAACTAGTAAACATCAGGCCAACAAACAACTAAATTCCAAGCAGAGACAATTGTTTTTAACACAACCAACAACATCGAATGTAAGATCTGAGTTTAACATCGACCTGTGCCGTTCTCTCATCTCTGCTGATATTCCTCTCTACAAACTAAAGAATAAGGTCTTCGGGGAATTCCTTGAAAAATATACTCAACATACAATCCCGGATGAGTCAACACTTAGGAAGACGTATGCTCCATCCATCTACGATGAGACAATACAGAAGATAAGAGATGAAATTAAAGATAGTTCAATTTGGGTTTCCATTGATGAGACTCCCGACAAAGAAGGTAGACTTGTTGGTAATGTAGTTATCGGTTTGTTAAGTGAACAATATTCTGAACGAATTCTTTTACATTGTGATGTTCTAGAAAAGTGCAATAACAAAACTATAGTTAAACTGTTCAACGAAGCTATGGGTATCCTGTGGCCAAAGGGTATTATGTACGATAATGTGTTATTCTTTATTAGCGATGCTGCCCCTTATATGGTCAAAGCTGGACAAGCATTATCTGTTGTATATCCTAAATTGACTCATTTTACTTGTGTGGCGCATGCATTTCATCGTGTGGCAGAAGTGGTCAGAGACAATTTCCCTAAAGTAGATTTGTTGATTTCATCAGTGAAAAAGTATTTCTCAAAGCTCCCAGTAGAGTTAACGTGTTGAAAGAAATGTACCCTGAAATTCCATTGCCACCAAAGCCAATTTTAACTAGATGGGGTACATGGCTAGAAGCAGTTGAATATTATGCCGAACATATAGACTCTATTAACAATGTTCTCCTTGCATTGGACTCTGAAGATGCAGTCTCAATTGATACTGCGAAAACAGTTACCTGTGACATAAGTGTGAAGAATGACTTAGCTCACATTCAGCATACATTTTCATGCATCATAAAAACGCTCAAAAGTCTCCAAAATAGGCACCTTTCACTATCTGAAAGTTTTGAAATTATAAATAGTACTGTGGAACAACTGAATCGTGGTAGAGGTAAAGTTGCAGATGCAGTAAGAGCTAAGGTGGACACTGTACTTTCAAAAACCCTGGATATGAAGAACTACAAAAGGTTGTTGCTGTGATGAGTGGTGAATCAACAGTGAAGATTAACTTGGACTTATCCCCAGCAGACATTGTGAAATTGAATTATGTACCAGTTACTTCTTGTGACGTCGAACGCTCTTTTAGTCAGTATAAATCTATCCTCAGAGACAATAGAAGAAGATTCACTTTTCAGCACTTGAAAGAAATGTTTGTAACCTATTGTTATGGTAACAGACAATAAAAATTGTGTTTTGTTGAAACTACATTGGAAGATAAGGTACGTCCATTATATTTTTTGTTTAGTTTGATTAAAATGTACCAATATTTAACGTACATAGTCATTTTTTTATAATTTTAAGTCCATATTTAATTCCATATTTTGGTAAAAATCCATATTTAATTCCATATTTTGGTAAAAATAACTACATATATATTTACATATTTCATATATTTTTAGTCCATATAAATCCGTTCCCTGGTTATGACAAACTGTTGTAATTTGTAAGTACAGTGTGCAAACACACACATTCCACTTGGTAACTTAAAATTACCAGAATAATAAATAATTTAATCAAGACTCTAAATATTATTGAAGTGAGAATATGAGTAAATCTATCATAATATAATATGACACTTGTACATTAAACCAACACGATTCCATATTATCATTAATTCGTTTTCTCTTTTCAGTTCTTTGCTGTCAATTTCTACGGCTCTGATTACTCCAATATTCCAGGTTTACATACTTTATGTATATGTTTACGTAGGCTCTGTGGAAAGGCAGACAATTTTTTATTCTTAGAAGAAGAGAAGGGGAAAAATCAAGGAAAAGTAACCAACTTAAGAAAGAAATCAAAAGGAAATATAAGGAAGAAGAGAGGAATAATATAAAAAAGAAAGCAATTGCACGAATAAAGACTGCAGAAAGAAAAAGAAAAAGGGAGACAAAACAGAAAAGAACGAGACAAAGAAATGAACAAGACAAAGGAAAACAAGAATGTAACAATAAAAATAATATGAGAGAACATAAATAATAAGAAAGAAAATAAAATAATAAAGCAAAATAAAGAGGATCATTAACCAAGAATGTGATGAGACAAAGAAACAGAAGAACAGAATGACAAAGAAAACAGAAGAAAATAATAAGATAAAGAAAACAGAAGAAGAGAATGAGACAAAGAAAACAGAAGAAGAGAATGAGACAAAGGAAACAGAAGAAGAGAATGAGACAAAGAAAACAGAAGAAGATAATGAGACAAAGGAAACAGAAGAAGAGAATGAGACAAAGAAAACAGAAGAAGAGAATGAGACAAAGAAAATAGAAAAAGAGAATGAGACAAAGGAAACAGAAGAAGAGAATGAGACAAAGAAAACAGAAGAAGAGAATGAGACAAATGAAACAGAAGAAGAGAATGAGACAAAGAAAACAGAAGAAGAGAATGAGACAAAGAAAACAGAAGAAGAGAATGAGACAAAGGAAACAGAAGACAAATAAAACAGAAGAATGGAATAATACAAAGAAAATAGAAGAAGATAATAAGACAGAAAACAGAAGAAAATAATAAGAAAAAGAAAACAGAAGATAAGGCAAAAACAGAGGAACAAAATAAGACAAAGAAAACAGAAGAATGGAATAAGACAAAGAAAACAGAAGAACGGAATAAGACAAAGAAAACAGAAGAACGGAATAAGACAAAGAAACAGAAGAAAATAATAAGACAAAGAAGACAGAAGGAGATAATAAGACAAAGAAAACAGAAGAAGAGAATGAGACAAAGGAAAAAGAAGAAGAGAATGAGACAAAGAAAACAGAAGAAGAGAATGAGTCAAAGAAAACAGAAGACGAGAATGAGACAAAGAAAACAGAAGAAGATAATAAGACAAAGAAAACAGGAGAATGGAATAATACAAAGAAAATAGAAGAAAATAATAAGAAAAAGAAAACAGAAGATAAGACAAAAAACAGAGGAACGGAATAAGACAAAGAAAACAGAAAAACGCAATAAGACAAAGAAAACAGAAGAACGGAATAAGACAAAGAAACAGAAGAAAATAATAAGAAAAAAAAGACAGAAGGAGATAATAAGACAAAGAAGATAGAAGGAGATAATAAGAAGGAAAACAGAAGAAGATAATAGGACAAAGAAAACAGAAGAAGATAATAAGACAAAGAAAACAGAAGAAAATAATGATAAAAATAAAACAGAAGAAAATAATAAGAATAAGAAAACAGAAGATAATAAGACCAAAAACAGAGGAACGAAATAAGACAAAGAAAACAGAAGAAGATAATAGGACAAAGAAGACAGAAGGAGATAATAAGACAAAGAAACAGAAGAACGGAATAAGACAAAGAAAACAGAAAAAGAGAATGAGACAAAAAGAAGAAGAAAATGTGAAAGAAAACAGACGAAAAATATAAGAAAAGAGCGAAAACAGGAGAGAGGAGGAGAAATAAGAGGAGAGGAGTGGAGAGGAATGGAAGCGAGAAAAGAGGAAAGAAGACGATTGGAGAAGAAAGAAGGGGAGAGAAGAGAGGAGAGGAAATGATTTAGAAAGAAATTACAAGAGGGATAGAAAATCGAGTTAAAATAATGAACGAAAATAAAAGATACAGTTCAGAGGGGGAGAAGAGCGAAGAGGCATACTGTTTATTAAAGAATTATATGAAGATACAGAGCTGGAAAAAGAAGTGAACGGAAAGATAGAAGAGTTGACAACTTGGAGCGCCACACTCCTAACCAGCGCGAGCCACGTGGAGGGATGCTGCGCAGCTGGGGTAGTTGCCGAAGGGGCGGTCCCCACGCGCTTCCGGAGCTTTGCTGCTATATATAAGCTTATTCAATCATACAATTTATGACGGAATTGCCATGTTAGGATGCGTTTCGTCTGTAAACATGTGCCGAGGAAGCCTCCACCGTGAAGGCAGGGCCCTAGACACACAGATTAGTTCAGACGCTGAGGCCAAAGGAGACTTCAGCTGTGCTACGAACTGAATATGACGGACACAAGGCAGTCTAACAATTCCTGGTATGGGCTTTCGAATATGATCCCACACTGCTATGTTTGCAAATATTCAATTACAGGCACTGTACAGTTCCAAGTTATATAATCTCGATATAGGCGCTCAGATATTTTCAAAATATCAGAAAGAAGGCACTACGCATGATCAGAGGACGAACGACGAGTGAACAACTTACCTACTTACTCACAAATGGCTTTTAAGGAACCCGAAGGTTCATTGCCGCCCTCACATAAGCCCGCCATCGGTCCCTATCCTGTGCAAGATTAATCCAGTCTCTATCATCATACCTCACCATCCTCAAATCCATTTTAATATTATCCTCCCATCTACGTCTCTGCCTCCCCAAAAGTCTTTTTCCCTCAGGTCTCCCAACTAACACTCTATATGCATTTCTGGATTCGCCCATACGTGCTACATGCCCTGCCCATCTCAAACGTCTGGATTTAATGTTCATAATTATGTCAGGTGAAGAATACAATGCGTGCAGTTCTGTGTTGTGTAACTTTCTCCATTCTCCTGTAATTTCATCCCTCTTAGCCCCAAATATTTTGCTAAGAACCTAATTCTCCAACATACTTAACCTCTGTTCCTGTCTCAAAGTGAGAGTCCAAGTTTCACAACCATAACCGGTAATATAACTGTTTTATAAATTCTAACTTTCAGATTTTTCGACAGCAGACTGGATGATAAAAGCTTCTCAACGGAATAATAAGAGGCATTTCTCATATTTATTCTGTGTTTAATTTCGTCCCGAGTATCATTTATATTTGTTACTGTTGCTCCATGATATTTGAACTTCTCCATCTCTTCAAAAGAAAAATTTTCAATTTTTATATTTCCATTTCGTAGAATATTCCCGTCACGAGTCATAATCATATACTTTGTCTTTTCGACATTTACTTCCAAACCTATCGCTTTACTTGCTTCCAGTAAAATTCCCGTTTAGGAAACTACATGCGTAAAAAGTTAAGATAAAACGTCAAATTATATAGAGAAAATCAATGTTAATTTATAGAGGGATGTACAGATTGTACACTCTTAAAACTAATTGATGGCGCACAGATATTTTCAAAGTATCAGAAAGGAGGCATTGCGCACGATCAGAGGACAATGGCGAGTGAACAACTGAATCGGGGATTGCAGAAACAGCATGTCATGAAAACTAAATTTTTCAGTAGACACAAAAAACGGTATTACTGCTGGTAGACCACATCATTGGTTGTAGTATTGGCTTTTTCAGCCAGAAGCCTAATACATGTGTCGTTTTATACCAAATTTATTGGAATCTAATGAATTGTTAATGAAATAAATCAATATGTATTAGCTTGACATGTGCTGTTTCTACAAGGAATCAAAATTGTAGTATAATAATTTCAGTTCAGCTAAAGTTTATTTGTGAAATTATAGATATAATAATATATGCATAGGCCTACTGTGTACTTAATACACAAGTTCAACATATAAATGAACTTATTTTTCCACAATAGGCCACTGAAGAATATTACTGTAAAATTCTTAATATTCACGTGCTATGTAACGCATTAGTTTGCGTATATCGTCAAGCTTCTCTCTTTGAATTGGCACGATTTTGTCTCGATATCCCAATGAAGAAGTTAAATCTTATTCTCCTTTGTACTTACAAGCAAATATTCTCATGGGGGCAGATAAAAAAATTAATCTTCTTTCTTCCATCATTTTAATAATGTCAAAAGAAGTGCTTACACAAATTTTGGCCACTCGAGTGCAATTACGAAGGACGTAATAAAATAAGTTTCCCTGGTGCCGTTTACAGAAAGAAAACACAATTTCATGGACAGTTTTATTGCACCATATAGCAATTGTTGAGTTATTTTTCAACATATTCCCCACCAGAATGGAGACAGTTGTCATTCAGTGGGATCAATTTTTATATGTATGTATGTATTTATTTACACTGCAAGTGGGCAAGCACCCGGTGGCAGTGGTATATACAATATTAACAATACACAATAAAATGATAAGCAATAGACAATAAAATTTACAATACACAATACAATTTTACAATACATATACAATTTTATACACAATACAATAAGAATACATAATACAATTTAACACAATAATAATAAAACATAAATAAAATACCTAATTTTACAATACAACCTACATAATTATGTATAGGTCCTACATAAGTTTCAATAGTCTTTCACTTTACTCTCATCTCATTCCCTGTAGTGGCACTATGACGCATTTCACTGACACTTTAGCACACATTTCACTGACACTCTGTAATACATTTCACTGACACTATAGAACACATTTCATTGACGCTATAAATTATCATTGATCGGAACTGTTCACTGCACTGTAAAACCATAACTTCACTGACTCACCTCGCTTCACTGATACAACAGTTCAAATAAGTCAAATACAGACGTGGACAAATTATTAGCAAAATTGAACATTTTTATTATATATTTTTACAAAATATGATTCTTCAATTTAGACTACAGTTGACATTTTTGTGTATTTCCAAATTATTAGCAAAATTGAAGATTTGTGTTGCATATTTTTCAAAATTTAACTCCTCAGTTTCGACTACATTTGATATTTTTGCATATTTACAAATTATTAGCAAAACTGAAGATTTTTATTGTATATTTTTACAAAATTCGATTCTTCAATTTGGACTACAGCTGACATTTTGGATATTTCCAAATTATTAGCAAAACTGAAGATTTTTGTTTTATATTTTTACAAAATTTGACTCTTCAATGCAGTTGAAATTTTTGCTAATTTACAAATTATTACCAACATTGAAGATTTTTATTATATATTTTTACAAAACTTGACTCCTCAATTTAAACTACAGTTGACATTTTTGCATATTTCTCTCTACTATAATGATGGAAATATCCAAAATTGTCAACTGTAGTCTAAATTGAAAAGTCAAATTTTGTAAACAAAATATCATAAAAATCGTCAATTTTGTTAATAATTTGTCCACGTCTGTAATTACACCCTTATGCATACTTATAAATAGAACTACATTTAAACTAAAATTTCTAGTCTAAGGCCCTCTTACACGCTATTTTTAAATAATTTACAATTCAAACCAAGGAAGTAAACTCGTCAGGCTAGATAAATACATGTCACCTTAAAAAATTAAATGTTGAATGTCACCTTAATTTTAATTTGCACTTTATACACAACTTTTTAAATTATTCTTGAATCTCCTTAAGGAAGGACAGCCCTTGTGTCGTAGATGTCTGCCGTTTGGAATCGGAACCAATGTGTCGGCACATGTCTTTGACATGAGTTGTTTTTGCGCGCTTCCAGGATTTCACAGGTCTCCAAATGTGAGACGGCTATACTGACATATATGGTTTCTGCATGAAATGATAACCCTATATCAACAGTCCATGAAACTCGTATAAACTCATTTCGCCACAAATAGTGTTGTTGCTGCAATCCCTGATTCAACTATTTGAGGTAATAACATTCGTTCTGTTTCGTTGTATGTCGTCCCTTAGTAGCCAGAAAAAGAGCAGGGGGGGGGGACAGTGTAAATAAGTAGTGCGATAAAAACTTTTTCATCACCAAGAGTCGCACTACCAATTTTTCTAAAGTTTTTCTGTATATACAGGGTGCGTCAGAAAGAACGGATGGATTTCACATGGCAAGAAAATTGTAAAGATTCATCAAATCAAAAATTTATTGTTATCAACATATTCACCAATACATGCAGTTTATTTATGTAAAACAACATTATCCATATGATGTCCTTGGCTTTCAATACAGGCATCGAGGCGTTTTCTGATGTTCGCCATCACTTTCACAGTCATAGCTGGTGCAATTGCCACGATTTCTTCACGAATCGCTGTCTTCAGTTCGTCCAGTGTATGTGATCGATGTTTACAAACTTACGCCTTCAAATGGTCCTAAAGAAAGAAGTCGCAGGGCGCGAGATCTTACCGTAGCCTCGGACAATCTCAGTGCAATAGAATTTCGTCCAGGTGATTTCTTCTTTAATGTTGAACCTGTGATACGAAATGAAGCCACTCACCGCAAAATTGTATTCCGAGTTTGAATCCTAGCGTGACGTCCGATGTCGAAATGAGTCCTGAGTGGCGATCACAGACTCTTCATTTTTCAAAAATGTCTCTACGATGAAAGCACGTTGTACACCAGACCAACACCATATTCTCAACTGAAAATGCATTCTATGGCTGACCCAACAGTCGTGGTCCCCCTCACTATATCTCTCTCCTCGTTGCGTATCGATGGTTTGAAATCCATCCGTTCTTTCTGACGCACCCTTTATTATATTTTATATTGCAATTATTAGAAAAATAAATCAATTAAATTTAATTGAATTAAATTAATTGTTTATAGAACTGAACACAAGTGGTGGTGGTGGTGGTGGTGATATGAAAGTAAAGTTGTCCCACTCAGAGGCACTTCAGATGCATGGGGCATGGGTTTACAACTCCATACTACCATTACCTAAGCACTCAAATGTGGTGATACGATCGTCACCATGCCCAGATCGTCTTTTGCGCCCAGTCCCGGTACCCAATGTGGCTGAAAGGACCCCGAAATCGTTATGGAAGTTCTAAAAACGAAAAAAATCGCCCACCGACCCTAATTGAATCCAGAACATTGACGTCCGTATCCAGTTGCCCTAACAACTGAGCTACACGTTGTACATATCATTTAAATGCTCCCTGTATTTCAGTGACTGTCCGTTAAGTAGAAAGTTCTGCATACTCAAAAGCTTTATGTTATGAACATGTATTTTCTTTCTTTCTTTGTTCGAACTGAATATTCGGTAGTGATTTCGAAGGCATCAATAAGTTCGAATCAAAAACGATGACGAGCAGAATTGTAGTGCAGTTGAGGGTTCGATGACACCCACTTCGCACGCACTAACATCTGTTGCTGTATAATTATACCACAGTAATTACATCACGCAGGGTACATCCCGGAAAATTATGTGGTTTTCCTGGAAGTCCAGTTATTTTACCTCTCAAGTTCCGTTGGTACTAACACAGTAGCGAAGCCGAAACCATCGAGGTCTAAAATAAGCGCAATGTATTCAATTGGTTATCTTTCATCCGTCTACATTTAGTAGGCCTATGTGAAATCTTTCTTGAGTTTATTCTGTTTGCGAGCTGAGATTCCGCTGTATTAATCAGATGATAGTGGGCCTATTTATAAATATGGATCTTTAATTCAAAATTTGTAATTAGACCTCGGATTTTTACGCTAAAAAATTGTAGATTTAGGCACTTAAAATAGGCTTTAAAAATTGTAAAATAGATTCTAAAAATACTATTTTAGGTAATCCATGTTGAATCTTTCGTACACTACTTTTAACACTTGAATATAAATAATTGATTAAATGGCGATCTTACTCGTGTTAATTATGTAAGCATGTGTGGCTTACAGTTGTTTCGGTGCTTCTTCATACCATCCTCAGACCCTACTAGATCTCGGCGTCATCTCGAAATTCGCTGCCTGTTGTGTGGGTGCGTTCGATTGTTGAAAAGTGTTGAAATGTGGTGCCAAATACAGACATGGAAATCCTACACATACGACCCAAAAACCAAAAACTCAACACACTAGAACAATATGAAATATACAGACACACCAAAACACACCCTGATCAAATTCTCAACACACAGATCAATTTCAGAACACACACACTATTTGACACAACTCTTCATCACACGAACGCACCCACACAACAGGCAGCGAAGTTGAGACAGCGCCGAGATCTAGTAGGCTCTGAGGATGGTGTGAAGAAGCACCGAAACAGTTGTAAGCAGCACATGCTTACACAATTAACACGAGTAAGATCGCCATTTCATCAATTATTTACTATTTTAGGCTTTTAAAATGTGTAATATCACATAATATCACTATCATTAAAAGTAAAATGGATGTAAATTAATATGAATTAATGAAAGAAATAAAGTTAATTACCTATAGTAAATCTATTTATGGACTACAAAGTAAAATTGATTGCCATATTTTTACATTATTTCTATTCTGTCATTCTTCTAGTGCTATCTTATTCATAGTTGGTATTGGAATACATCACAATTATTTTTCCTTCATTTTCAGGTGTTAAACTACATATTTTCTCTGACGTGATAGGTGCGTATTTAAACTTAGCTATATTTGCCATGCTTATTTGTTTCAAGTGTCCCCTGATTGAGGTTCTGGCTGATATTTACATCTATTATGGAAGTACATCTTACTTGACGGTATGTGTCAGAGGATGTACTCTGATGGTCGTGGTATCAGTAGGCACTTTCCTATAACGTGGCCTGCAAGGTCGCCAGATATTAACCCAGCAAAATATTGGTTGTGAGGCTATCTGAAATAAACAGTGTCCTTGAGCAAAATTGCGTTAATAGACGAGTTGAAGGGCTCCATCGCACACACTGTAGCATATATTCTAGAAGACGAACTCAGCGTTGAAGAATGGATGGTACTTGCACAAGAATAAAATGGTGGACACATACAGCATTTACGATGATCCCATTCCTTTTGTGATATGCCACAATTTTTAAGATTGTACAGAAAATTAAGAAAAAGTGATAAATTAAATGTACTTCTTATCAAAAAATCAAATATTATAAAAGAGGAGAGTTGTTACGAAACACATACCTAATGCCTCACTTATCTCTTGTGTGCGCAATTAGACGTAATAGTATATTACGATACAAGGTTGAGAATTGCTTTTTATAAAATCGAGTTTTTCAATTCCCGAGATTTCGTAATGCAATTCACAAACATGTATTGTACAACATTTTTTGCACGATCATATTTTTAAAATTGAAGGGTTCAGAGCCATAGTGGGCCAAGCGCCATTTATTAAAAACGGGCAAAGCAAGGGTTAAAGTTAAGCGAATTCCAAAGTTTAATGCAGATTGACATGTCATTTAGTTTTAATGTGCGTACCTTATATTACTTGTTATATGTTTCATTGAATTATGGCATTTACTTAATTTTAACCCTTCTGTTCTTCATTTTTAGTATATGGCGCTTGGCCCACTATGGCTCTGAACCCTTCAATTGTAAATAAAACATATTTTGCATTGAAAATTTAGAGCAATATTATTCCAAAGCCTTCGCAAGACTGCACTGTAATGGTAACTAAGTAACAATAAGTGCACTGTAATGGTAACTAAGTAACAATAAGTGCACTGTAATGGTAACTAAGTAACAATAAGTGCACTGTAATGGTAACTAAGTAACAATAACTGCACTGTAATGGTAACTAAGTAACAATAAGTACACTGTAATGGTAACTAAGTAACAATAAGTGCACTGTAATGGTAACTAAGTAACAATAAGTGCACTGTAATGGTAACTAAGTAACAATAAGTGCACTGTAATGGTAACTAAGTAACAATAAGTGCACTGTAATGGTAACTAAGTAACAATAAGTGCACTGTAATGGTAACTAAGTAACAATAAGTGCACTGCAATGGGTAATGGTAACTAAGTAACAATAAGTGCACTGCAATGGTAACTAAGTAACAATAAGTGCACTGTAATGGTAACTAAGTAACAATAAGTGCACTGTAATGGTAACTAAGTAACAATAAGTGCACTGTAATGGTAACTAAGTAACAATAAGTGCACTGTAATGGTAACTAAGTAACAATAAGTGCACTGTACTTACTTACAAATGGCTTTTAAGGAACCCGGAGGTTCATTGCCGCCCTCACATAAGCCCGCCATCGGTCTCTATCCTGTGCAAGATTAATCCAGTCTCTATCATCATATCCCACCTCCCTCAAATCCATTTTCATATTATCCTCCCATCTACATCTCGGCCTCCCCAAAGGTCTTTTTCCCTCCGGCCTCCCAACTAACACTCTACATGCATTTCTGGATTCGCCCATACGTGCTACATGCCCTGCCCATCTCAAACGTCTGGATTTAATGTTCCTAATTATGTCAGGTGAAGAATACAATGCGTGCAGTTCTGCTTTGTGTAACTTTCTCCATTCTCCTGTAACTCCATCCCGCTTAGCCTCAAATATTTTCCTAAGCACCTTATTCTCAAACACCCTTAACCTATGTTCCTCTCTCAGAGTGAGAGTGCAAGTTTCACAACCATACAGAACCATCGGTAATATAACTGTTTTATAAATTCTAACTTTCAGATTTTTTTATAGAAGAACAAGGTTGAGAACTGCTTTCATAAAATCGAGTTTTTCAACTTCAGAGATTTCGTAATGCACTTCAGAAACGTGTATTGTACAGCATTTTTTGCACGATCATATTTTTAAAATTGTAAATACAATATATTTTCCATTGAAAATTTAAGCAATATTATTCCAAAGCCTTCGCAAGAATGCACTGTAATTGTAACTAAGTAACCGTAAGTGCGCTGTAATGGGTCTATTTCAATATAGTACGTTATGAAGAACGGTTTCCCTGACAACAAGTTTCTGTGTGGGAATCAAGGCCGGCTGTAAATATAGAAAAAAAAACACGAACGTGCAAAAAATTAATTTAATTCGCACTGTTTATTTGTATTGCTTGCTTCTGAACGCTGTAATCAAACTTTCAGATCTTGTAAATGTTCTTCTGTCACCACGAAGAGAAATTGAACACAAGCAATAAAGTCAAATCACATTTTCTTAAGCTTAACGAAATTAATTGATCTTCTTCTCCACTATTCCGAGTTATAAATCTGACTAATGAATTGAATTCTCAAATAAGATCGTCCATCTTTGTGACGACTGATGAGAGGTTTACGAAAATGGGAGCGATGATAGCGTTGCGGAATAAAAACAAAAGACAACTAGAATGAAAGAGCGCACAAACTCGAAGACAGAATGCGGACCAGACAGATGGCTCAGTGCAGAGTCGCTCCTGCTTTTTGTTTCCTGTTTCCCTCACTTGGAGACGACAGCGTGCGTGTGGCGGCGAGGTGTAGTGGTGATGGTGGTGGGACGAAACAAAATAAATTAACCAAGACGCAGCGCACTTCCCTCTTTAGTAGCAAATTTGATGGAAACACGGAAAAAAGCAGGAGAGAGACATATCTGGCTGTCTGTCTCTTTAACACCCTCCAACTCGAGAGAATTTACGACCCTGTTAACAGTTTTTGTGTGCCAGAAGAGAGAAATGCTCGGATTTTTAAGAAGAGCTTCAGTCCAGACCTCCGTGACAACACAGACGCCATGAAAAAAATTGAGTAGTCATATGAAAGCAGAGCTGGCTCCTTCCCAAAGAGAGAGGACCACGAATGTCCATCACCGTACCAATACACTTCAGCGAGATTATCTTGAAGACCAACACAGGGCTGCCTATTTCCCTTTAATTAAATTCTTCCATTCTTATAACATAAGTTTTAATTCTAATTCCAAGAATAGTATATGAATCATATTCTCACTCTGCATAGCCTATAAGGTCAAATTGATTTCCATAATTGAGCAAAATTTTCAGTTTCAACTTCATCTTCTCCAAGTATTTACTCTTCGCCATCCATTACTGCTTAACCATCATCTTCAGTTTATTCTTTTCCTGAATTATTTCTGGTCATGAACCTAAACTTATTTATCTTTCATCCTGATCCATTTCATGTTCATCATCATCATCATCATCAAAATATTTATTCTTCATCCGGATCTACATACTTCATGATCGTCATCAACTTATTCATTCTTCATTCTCATCTACTTCAAGGTCGTCATCAACTTATTTATACCTCATCCTGATCTACTTCATGTTCGTCATCAATTTATTTTTCATCTTGATCTACTTCATGTTCGTCATCAATTTATTTTTCATCTTGATCTACTTCATGTTCGTCATCAACTTATTTATACCTCATCCTGATCTACTTCATGTTCGTCATCAATTTATTTTTCATCTTGATCTACTTCATGTTCGTCATCAACTTATTTATACCTCATCCTGATCTACTTCATGTTCGTCATCAATTTATTTTTCATCTTGATCTACTTCATGTTCGTCATCAACTTATTTATACCTCATCCTGATCTACTTCATGTTCGTCATCAATTTATTTTTCATCTTGATCTACTTCATGTTCGTCATCAATTTATGTTTCATCTTGATCTACTTCATGTTCGTCATCAACTTATTTATACCTCATCCTGATCTACTTCATGTTCGTCATCAATTTATTTTTCATCTTGATCTACTTCATGTTCGTCATCAACTTATTTATACCTCATCCTGATCTACTTCATGTTCGTCATCAATTTATTTTTCATCTTGATCTACTTCAAGCTCGTCATCAACTTATTTATACCTCATCCTGATCTACTTCATGTTCATCATCAATTTATTTTTCATCTTGATCTACTTCATGTTCGTCATCAATTTATTTATTCTTAATCCTCACTTACTTCATATTCGTCATCAACTTATTATTCTTGATCCTGATCTACTTCATGTTCATCGACTTATTTATTCTCCATTCTGACCTACTTTACGTCCATCATCAACTTATTTACTCTTCATCCACATCTACTTCATATTCGTCATCAACTTATATATTCTTCATCCTGATCTACTTCATGTTCGTCATCCTCAAATTATTTATCCTGACTTAGTTCATGTTTGTCATCAACTTATTTACTCTTCATCCTCATCTACTTCATATTCATCACTAACTTATTTATTCTTATCCTGATCTACTTCATGTTGTCGACCTGGTTGGCGAGTTGGTATAGCGCTGGCCTTCTATGCCCAAGGTCGTGGGTTCGATCCCGGGCCAGGTCGATGGCATTTAAGTGTGCTTAAATGCGACAGGCTCATGTCAGTAGATTGACTGGCATGTAAAAGAACTCCTGCGGGACAAAATTTCGGCACATCCGGCGACGCTGATATAACCTCTGCAGTTGCGAGCGTCGTTAAATAAAACATAACTTTTAACTTTCTACTTCATGTTCGTCATCCTCAAATTATTTATCCTGACTTAGTTCATGTTTGCCATCAACTTATTTATTCTTCATCCTCATCTACTTCATATTCATCACTAACTTATTTATTATTATCCTGATCTACTTCATGTTCGTTATTAACTTCTTTACTCTTCATCCTGATCTACTTCATGTTCGTCATTAACTTATTTATTCTTCATCCTGAGTTTAAATCCTTAAACTGAAACCAGATAGCTGCATTACGTAAAGAAGTTTCCATGAAAAAGTTTAAATCATCAATGTCACGCATAGAGGAAAACAGGGACGTATCATCAGCAAACAAAAGTGAATCACAGTTAAGATTAAGAAATATATCAGTCATAATCAGGAAAATAAAAGTGCCAATAACCGAGCCTTGAGGAATACCAATATCAATATTTACTACATTAGATAAATTCTCTATAAATTCATGTACCTTGGTTACGATTGGACAACTGAGATCTAAATTAGAGAATAAAGATTATCCGTTTTGTAAACACAGTGCTCACCCCAAATCCCTTCACCACTACACTACAACATTCATAACGAAGGAAATGTCATCTCACGTGTGACAGGCGATCTGTTTCATCGTTGCACTCTTGTTTCGTATCTTGCTCGTCATATTCTCAGCGTCCTTTGCGGTAATATTCTACCTACACGAATGTAAACACAAAATACTGCGAAGCTTCCAACTGCAGGAAACCACGTAATGCATTCAGTCCATTTCTGGGCTGCCGCGGCCATTTCCAATTCCCATCATTCTTCATTCCGCACGTGCGCACGATTAAACACGCTACTTTTCAGCATTACGACGTGACCGAAATGAGTGTTGTTTTCACTTAGAACGTCATGTAAACAGTGCCTTTCTTTATACAGAGACAAATGGATCACTCTGTGTATGGCTAAGGAATGGGAAAAACACATGGAAGTTCATTTATATCAGAGCAAATAGCTGATTAAGGTAATGAATGGAATGTATGAAAAAGTTGTAAATGCTGTTACTGCTAGGTTTTAAGTAAATGTCTGCAGTCTAGTGAAAAGAACATAGTATAATTTCTAACAACAGGCACTAAGTTTAAACAGTAGCCTATGTGCATGCTGAAATATGTCAATAAAAGTAAGTATTTATTTACTTATTTATTTGTTTATTTACTTATCTACAAATTTATTTATTTACTTATCTAATAATTTACTTACTTACTAGTTTATTTATTTATTTGTTTACTTATCTACTAATTTACTTAGATATTAATTTATTTACTATATATTTATTGAATAATTTGCTTACTTATTTATTCATTTATTTATTTGTCTATTTATTTTTTTGTTTATTTACTTGTCTGCTAATTTACTTATTTACTTATTTATTTGTTTATTTACTTGTCTACTAATTTATTTATTTATTTATTTATTTATTTATTTGTCTGCTAATTTACTTATTTGTTTATTTATTTACTTGTCTGCTAATTTACCTATTTACTTATTTATTTGTTTATTTACTTATCTACTAATTTACTTACATATTTATTTATTTATTTGCTATATATTTATTTAGTTATTTAATAATTTACTTACTTATTTATTCATTTATTTATTTGTCTATTTATTTTTTTGTTTATTTACTTGTCTGCTAATTTACTTATTTACTTATTTATTTGTTTATTTACTATTCTACTAATTTACTTATTTATTTACTAACTTGTTCATTTACTTATCTACTAATTTACCTATTTACTTATTTATTTATTTACTTGTCTGTTAATTTACTTATTCACTTATTTATTTGTTTATTTACTTGTCTACTAATTTACTTATTTACTTATTTATTTGTGTATTTACTTATCTACTAATTTACTTATTTATTTATTTACTTGCCTACTAATTTACTTATTTATTTGTTTATTTATTTACTTGTCTGCTAATTTACTTATTTACTTATTTATTTGTTTATTTACTTGTCTACTAATTTACTTATTTACTTATTTATTTGTGTATTTACTTATCTACTAATTTAATTATTTATTTATTTACTTGCCTACTAATTTACTTATTTATTTGTTTATTTATTTACTTGTCTACTAATGTACTTATTTATTTGTTTATTTACTTGTCTACTAATTTACTTATTTATTTGTTTATTTACTTATCTACTAATTTACTTATTTATTTATTTACTTGTCTACTAATTTACCTATTTACTTATTTATTTATTTACTTGTCTGTTAATTTACTTATTCACTTATTTATTTGTTTATTTACTTGTCTACTAATTTACTTATTTACTTATTTATTTGTGTATTTACTTATCTACTAATTTACTTATTTATTTATTTACTTGCCTACTAATTTACTTATTTATTTGTTTATTTATTTACTTGTCTGCTAATTTACTTATTTACTTATTTATTTGTTTATTTACTTGTCTACTAATTTACTTATTTACTTATTTATTTGTGTATTTACTTATCTACTAATTTACTTATTTACTTATTTATTTGTGTATTTACTTATCTACTAATTTACTTATTTATTTATTTATTTACTTGCCTACTAATTTACTTATTTATTTGTTTATTTATTTACTTGTCTACTAATTTACTTATTTATTTGTTTATTTACTTGTCTACTAATTTACTTATTTACTTATTTATTTGTGTATTTACTTGTCTACTAATTTACTTATTTACTTATTTATTTGTGTATTTACTTATCTACTAATTTACTTATTTACTTATTTATTTGTGTATTTACTTATCTACTAATTTACTTATTTATTTATTTACTTGCCTACTAATTTACTTATTTATTTGTTTATTTATTTACTTGTCTACTAATTTACTTATTTATTTGTTTATTTACTTGTGTACTAATTTACTTATTTATTTGTTTATTTACTTATCTACTAATTTACTTATTTATTTATTTACTTGTCTACTAATTTACTTATTTATTTGTTTATTTATTTACTTGTCTGTTAATTTACTTATTCACTTATTTATTTGTTTATTTACTTGTCTACTAATTTACTTATTTATTTATTTGTTTATTTACTTATCTACTAATTTACTTATTTATTTATTTACTTGTCTACTAATTTACCTATTTATTTGTTTATTTATTTACTTGTCTGCTAATTTACTTATTTACTTATTTATTTGTTTATTTACTTGTCTACTAATTTACTTATTTATTTGTTTATTTACTTGTCTACGAATTTACTTATTTATTTACTTATTTATTTGTTTATTTACTTATATACTAATTTACTTATTTATTTGTTTATTTACTTATCTACTAATTTATTTATTTATTTGTTTATTTACTTATCTACTAATTTACTTACATATTTATTTATTTATTTATTTATTTATTTGCTATATATTTATTTACTTATTTAATAATTTACTTATTTATTCATTCATTTATTTGTCTATTAAGTTTTTTGTTTATTTATTGTCTGCTAATTTACTTATTTACTTACTTATTTATTTGTTTATTTACTTGTCTACTAATATACTTATTTATTTACTTATTTATTTGTTTATTTACTTATCTACTAATTTACTTACTATTTTATTTATTTTCTTTTTATTACTAATTTATTTATTTATTTGCCAGCTCTTTGTTAGACTACTGCCAGCACATCACTGGGTTAAAGAATTTACTAACATTGACAAATGCAACGCAGAAGATCTTGAAAGCTCGCTGCAGTATCAACCATATCGTTTTCGCTGCTTCCGCGAAACTATAGTAACTGTTCTGATTTTAACGTGACGTCAGAAAATCAGTAGCTGCTAACACACGCTCAAGCAAAAGAATACGTCCGATAATAAAATACAACCCATGAGCCACGCGGGACAAACATTCAGTGTCACAGACCGCTCCACGTTCCATCCATACAGTACGTGTGTACGTACGCTCGTAGGAAGCTAGAAGGAGACAAAAGAGAGTGCTTTTATTGTATTAATAAAACGTGTGGGGGGAGTCAGCCAGACGGAGTGATACAAGAAGGTCCTTGACCTCGTGTCGTCACATCCGTTGACCACTCACAGCCTCCTCGGTCTGGACCGCCTTGGCGTTGTTATCAAGCAAGCTGCAGCCGTTCCGCTACTTAATTAGTCCATGTGTAACACATACTTTCGTCTGGCATTGTTTGAACAAGTCGTCTTCCTTCCGGTCCTGGCGCATGCGTCAGGATTGTCCGGTTTAACAGCCACGCTCAGAGTTCATAAAACGCTTCATTATTGATACAACCGCTAGTATGGCCTTAAGCAGAAAACCAAGGCACGATTTAAACAAATAATACGAAGACTTTAAGGGAGGGAGAGACGGAGAATATTTTTACGAACTTTTACATCCCTGTGTTCATTTCCCTTTCTGAATATATGTTTCAACATTATTAGGGCTTGGATTTTGATGACCTATTAATCATGAAAAAATGTCCTAAAAACAATGCATTTATGACCTAAAAATCTTTCAAAAATGCCCTTAAATATGCCCTAAAAATTGATCTTACATAATTGGCTTAGTAGGAAAAGAGAGCAAGGTGAAAAACACTGCAGGATGAAAAACAGTGCAAGGTGAAAAACAGTGCAAGGTGAAAAACAGAGCAAGGTGAAAAACACAACATGAAAAACAGTGCACGATGGAAAACAGAACAAGGTGAAAAACAGAGCAAGATAAAAAACAGAGCAAGGTGAAAAACAGTGCAAGGTGAGAAACAGTGCAAGGTGAAAAACAGTGCAAGGTGAAAAACAGAGCAAGGTGAAAAACACAACATGAAAAACAGTGCAAGATGGAAAACAGAACAAGGTGAAAAACAGAACAAGGTGAAAAACAGAGCAAGATGAAAAACAGAGCAAGGTGAAAAACAGAGCAAGGTGAAAAACACTGCAAGGTTAAAAACACAACATGAAAAACAGTGCAAGATGGAAAACAGAACAAGGTGAAAAACAGAGCAAGATGAAAAACAGAGCAAGGTGAAAAACAGAGCAAGATGGAAAACAGAACAAGGTGAAAAACAGAGCAAGATGAAAAACAGAGCAAGGTGAGAAACACAACATGAAAAACAGTGTAAGATGGAAAACAGAACAAGGTGAAAAACAGAGCAAGATGAAAAACAGAGCAAGGTGAAAAACAGAGCAAGGTGAAAACACAACATGAAAAACAGTGCAAGATGGAAAACAGAACAAGGTGAAAAACAGAGCAAGATGAAAAACAGCAAGGTGAAAAACACTGCAAGATTAAAAACAGTGCAAGGTGAAAAACACTGCAAGATGAAAAACAATGCAAGATAGGAAACACTGCAAGATGAAAAACAGTGCAAGGTGAAAAACAGAGCGAGGTGAAAAACACTGCAAGATGAAAAATACTGCAAGGTGAAAACACAGCAAGATGAAAAACAGTGCAAGATGAGAAACACTGAAAGATCAGAAACAGTGCAAGATGAGAAACAGTGCAAGATGAAAAACAGAGCAAGGTGAAAAACACTGCACGGTGAAAAATATGCAAGGTGAAAAACACAGCAAGATGAAAAACAGTGCAAGATGAGAAACAGTGCAAGATCAGAAACAGTGCAAGATGAGAAACAGTGCAACATGAAAAACAGAGCAAGGTGAAAAGCACTGCAAGGTGAAAAACACAGCAAGATGAAAAACAGTGCAAGGTGAGAAACACAGCAAGATCAGAAACAGTGCAAGATGAGAAACACTGCAAGATGAAAAACAGAGCAAGGTGAAAAACACTGCAAGGTGAAAAACACAGCAAGATGAAAAACAGTGCAAGATGAGAAACACTGCAAGATCAGAAACAGTGCAGATGAGAAACAGAGCAAGATGAAAAACAGAGCAAGGTGAAAAACACTGCAAGGTGAAAAATACTGCAAGGTGAAAAACAGAGCAAGGTGAAAAACACTGCAAGGTGAAAAACACAGCAAGATGAAAAACACAGCAAGATGAAAAACAGTGCAAGATGAGAAACACTGCAAGATCAGAAACAGTGCAAGATGAGAAACAGTGCAAGATCAGAAACAGTGCAAGATGAGAAACAATGCAAGATGAGAAACAGAGCAAGGTAAAAAACACTGCAAGGTGAAAAATACTGCAAGGTGAAAAACAGTGCAAGATGAAAAACAGAGCAAGGTGAAAAACACTGCAAGGTGAAAAATACTGCAAGGTGAAAAACACAGCAAGATGAAAAACAGTGCAAGATTGAAAACAGTGCAAGATGAAAAAGATCAGACAAAAGCAGAATTATTATTTTTTTTAATTATTATTTGGCAACTCACCGCTCTAAGCGATGGAAGCAATGTTAATTTTTCGTTTTCCGTAAAAGAAAAAAATCTTGATGCTATAATTACGTAAATAAAAATACGATGAATTCCGAAAGATTTTTAGCGACACAGTTACAACAGATTCTCAATGATGTCTGTAATTACATTTCGATTCATGCAGCAGTAATTTGTGTCACATTCACATCCGCCCACACAGGCTGCCTCTCAGCACACAAGAGTCATTACCGCGTACTTTAAACTTTCCCATCCGCCCTTACAAAGCCCTCGAGCTGGTTATTAGGATGCATCTGTGTTACCATAATCTTTCACACCATCCACACATCCTTATGATATACAAAGGATGTTAATGGCGATGATGAATATCACGGACATATTCATATCAAGCAACTCAGTCACTTAACCTTGCCGACGAACAAGTTCGTATTTCAATTTGCAACACGCATACAATTTCTGGAGATGAGCTATACAGACTGTATTAACTATTTGCAAGTATTAATCTCCCTGTGTATTTCACAGCAAAATTTTATTAAGAAAAATGTTGAGGGACTAAAAAAATTGAAATGCACTAAAATAGTAATTCAAATATCAAGAGGGAAATGAAGATGTTTATAGGATTGCTGCCGAAGGCCTATGGCCCGAGGTTTAAATATGAAATTTCGCCAAAGATTCATACATCATTTTGTGGCGTACCAGTTAGTAATTGAATAAATTTAAACTTTTTTTTTTCGTTGTCGGTAACTCTATAGCATCTACAGACGTGGACAAATTATTAACAAAATTGACGATTTTTATAATAATTGTTTACAAAATTTGACTTTTCAATTTAGACTACAGTTGATAATTTTGCATATTTCTATCATTACAATAGATAGAAATATGCAAAAATATCAACTATAGTTTAAATTGAAGAGTCAAATTTTGTAAAAAATATATAACAAAAATCTTCATATTTTGCTAATAATTTATAAATATGCAAAAATTTCAACTGCAGTCTAAATTGAAGAGTCAAATTTTGTAAAAATATAAAATAAAAATCTTCAGGATTGCTAATAATTTGGAAATATCCAAAATGTAAACTGTAGTCTAAATTGAAGAGTCAAATTTTGTAAAAATATATAATAAAAATCTTCAGTTTTGCTAATAATTTGTAAATATGCAAAAATATCAAATGTAGTCCAAATTGAAGAGCCACATTTTGTAAAAAAATATACAATACAAATCTTCAATTTTGCTAATAATTTCGAAATACGCAAAAATGTCAACTGTAATCTAAACTGAAGAATCATGTTTTGTAAAAATATGTAATAAAAATCTTCAATTTTGCTAATAATTTGTCCACGTCTCTATTAGTTGCTTTATGGTTGTGCTAACAGATGGCGTTACTTGTCAACAATGTGACGCTGAAACGTGTGTTCAGGTTACTGCCCAGCGACAGTCCTGATGTATTTTTATATTTGTGATGATTGGTTAATTAATATTAACCCGGCACACTCACAATCATACAAATTTCCAGACTCTAGACACCCAGGGAATATTTCTTTTTCAAGAAAAATTCACCGAGAGACGAGACCGGGAATCGAACCCGGGACCTCCTGATCTGGAAGCCAGCATGCTGACCAACCACATTATAAAGAAGATACAGTAAGGTCAACTAGCCCATTTCGTGGGAACAAATTCTGAGTGCGCATGTCACGAAACCGGGTGTATTGTCTGGAACCTCCACCAGATGGTTCTCCATTTACGACAGGGATGGCATAATTTAATATTAACTGAAAAGATTTATTACTCATCTTTTAACAATTTTAAAGACTTGAGGCAAAGGTATGGCAACATAATCATAATAATAATTACTTCCGTATGCAATCATCATGAAAATATTCACTAATTGACGCTAATTTTAAAGTCACTGGTAGGTGCTTATGCTGGTAACGTAATATTGAATCATTAGCTACATAGATCACGACATTAGTTTCGATGAAGTTGCGTCAACAATGGATATAATAAAATTTTGTTGACTAGCTAATAACATTATATGGAAAGAAATGCAATGGATATGAAGAAACAGAATAAAACGGTAAGCTCTTCGCTAATATGTTTTACTTCAATCATAAACACTGCAATTTTATATGTATTTTGAAAATAAAAAGTGAATTTTCATTAGACCTACATAATAAGACACAAATATCACTACAGAACAAAGGAATAATTACAACAGTTAATACAAAGTTTCATCTGAAAGTTTAGCATGTCTGAACAGCTGATCGCTAAAATCAGCTGTTAGCTCTGCCGATACTAGCGACATGGTTGGATTCATTGAGAACTAGACCTCCCTAAGCTTGATTTTAGTACCAACAACATCAAAGGTGCCGACAAGAGTTGTCTCTACTATCTTCTTTATACTATGGACCAACAGACCACGGAGGAAGTCTAAAACGTTTTGATAAGAGTTTTAAGTTAGAAATTCGGTTTATGTTTGTATGTCTTGTTTAGCGTGACTGTGTATACTAGAAAAAAAAAAAGAATACGTAGAATAAAAATTATTCGTTGAGGGAGGCCATGCATGACGCTATTATTTCTTTGTTGTTAAGTTACCAGTCTCTGAATTTAACAAACAATGTTCTGTTATGTTTGAAATGATGTCGGGATATGTTGAAAACGAAATTCCTTCTGGAGTTGTTATTGAAGCCAAACAAGGTGAAGACAAGTTGTTGCCAATTAAATAAATATAATCATGAAATAAATATAATCATGAAACTTCATTGATAATTTGTAAGTATGGAGTGGTAAAGTAGGCTACTACTGTAAAAAAGTCTTTTGTGGAACAGAAACTCTACTATTTTTACTACTTACTAGAGAATTTACTTGTAATGTACAACACCATACCTCTGTGGAATAGGCCCCTGTTTCGATACCAGTCACAGATAAAATTAATAAAAGCATTATGAGAAAAAAATTAAATCCAACAAAACATTTAAAAAATATTAGTAACTAGTAAACTTTTATTTTATCGCATGGCTCTCATTTGTTATAAAAGTTGCAACATTTTTAGGAAACTTAACCCAAATCAATTAAACAAGAATACCGATATAATAATTAATGAAACTGATAACACAGGTGTTTTTCTCGAACAGTGAATAAAATAGCTATTTATGATACAAGTTCGTAAACATTCTCTCTTTGGAACGAGTGTAAACACACAAAATCAAAAAAACAACTTTACGAATGTCTATCATACAATGTTTTTTTCTACGATAGCACAAATTTATATTAAATAAATATTTAAAGTTGGAGAGATTATAAGATCACGATTTTTATTTTTTATTTTACACATTTCATTCCAAAGACTGTACAATGCAGCATAGGAAAATGTCATGATTTACAAGTAAGCAATAAGTTCATAAGTTTCATACAATGAAATAATTACATTATAAAATATCATATGGACAATTCCCCTAAAAGTTATACAACTATATAGAGTTAAAATATTCACCAATATTATATAATGACAAGTCTATTAATTTGTTTTTAATTTCTTTCTTAAAAAGCCTCAAGCTTAAATGTCTAATATTGCCGGGTAAAACATTATATAACTTTTTACAAATCTCTACAAAGCTGCTATTAGTAGTAGAGTAGTTACATTGTCCTTTTCTTAAATCATTTTTATGCCTTGTAGAATAGCTATGTACTGAGCTATTTGTAGTAAAATTATTAATATTTGTTTGTACATACATTAAACAACTTAAAATATACAAAGACGGTACAGTTAAAATTTCAAGTCTCCGAAATAAAGGTTTACAATGTGTACGGTTATCAACATTACAAATTATTCTTACTGCCCTCTTTTGTAGTTTCAATAACTTTATTATTTTAGGATCATTACCCCAAACTATTATTCCATACCCCAAGAGATGGACCTTAATCTGAGACGATTCTAACCGGCGTCGGGGTTGTATCCGGCGTGGCTTAGTGGATAAAGCATCAGCACGTAGAGCTGAAAACCCGGGTTCAAATCCCGGCGCCGGAGAGAATTTTTCTCCGTTCCATCACTCTTTCATCATATGATGACGCAGAATATCTGCATGGAAATATCATATGTACTTCGGTACATCAAAATATATATGATATGCGTAATAAATCACTTTGTGATTTAAGACGGCGCCCATACCGTCGGATCCCGGCCAACCAGTCACTCATCCGAGTGCACCTCAACACATGTATGGACTTCGGTCCTGCGTTCATAGACATCTATGACGTAGTGCAGAGGGCGGCCACTAGAGGGAACCCAAGAGATGGAGCTTAATCTGAGACGATTCTAACCGGCGTCGGGATTGTATCCGGCGTGGCTTGTGGATAAAGCATCAGCACGTAGAGCTGAAAACCCGGATTCAAATCCCGGCGCCGGAGAGAATTTTTCTCCCTTCCATCACTCTTTCATCATATGATGACGCAGAATATCTGCATGGAAATATCATATGTACTTCGGTACATCAAAATATATATTATTCCATACGTCAGATGGCTATGGATATAAGCATAGTATACGGATTTTAGCACTTCAACACTAACATGTGTTTTTAATTTCCTTAACATAAAAATACCTTTGTTGAGTTTCTTAGATAGTATGTCAATATGACAGTCCCATTTAAGTGTAGATTGTATATGCACTCCTAAAAATTTGACAGATTCTTTACAATTGATTCTATTGTTTAAGGAAAACTCTAAGTTCTGAATCTTCTCTTTGTTTAAGCAAAGAGAATTAGCTGAACACCAATCTTCTATTTTTCGGTTGATTGCATCAAGATCATTAATAATTTTCAATCTATCATATCCAGTAATTGTTATAGCAAGATCATCCGCATATAAATATGACTTTATGTACTTGCCATCAATTATATAGGGTAAGTCATTTACATAAATAATGAACAAAATCGGTCGTCTAAACTCAGAACCATTAAGAAATAAGTACCCATTGAATTACAACCTATTTTATTCATGATCACGATTTCATGGCGCAGTTCCGGATCAGTATGAAGACAGTTTCCTTGTTACATCGACAAACACACATGTCTTCGCAGGGATTGGAACCGATGACCGTGGCTTACACTTTGTATTACACCCACGTCGTAAACCTTACGTAGCTATACTGGTGAATGTCTGTAATTATTGGAAAGACACACCTCGAAACTTCCTCAGAATATCTGTGAGCTCAGAGAAAAAATTAGGACAGTCTGTAAGACTTTAATTGCAACGTCACTGTATTTCTCTCACCTCCGAACAATGTGCACAATGCTCAAGTAATTATGGCTAGAATCTAGCAAGTAAGTTGTTCCTCGAACTCCCGTGAGGACATAAACTAGTAAATACTTCTCGGTAAACAATTATGAAGTTGCTGCAGGCGTTAGAAGTTTCACAGAGATTTGTTCCCCGAGACCTTTGACAATAAAGCATATTAATGCTCGGAAACAGGTTCTTAAGAAGTGCAAATAATTACAGACGGTCGTCGATAGGAACACAGCATTAGGGCCTACATATTCTGCGAAGTAAGAACATATATATATTGATGTACCGAAGTACATATGATATTTCCATGCAGATATTCTGCGTCATCACGTGATGAAAGAGTGATGGAACGGAGAAAAATTCTCTCCGGCGCCGGGATTTGAACCCGGGTTTTCAGCTCTACGTGCTGATGCTTTATCCACTAAGCCACGCCGGATACAATCCCGACGCCGTTTAGAATCGTCTCAGATTAAGCTCCATCTCTTGGGTTCCCTCTAGTGGCCGCCCTCTGCACTACGTCATAGATGTCTATGAACGCAGGACCGAAGTCCATACATGTGTAGAGGTGCACTCAGATGAGTGACTGATTGGCCGGGATCCGACGGTAAGTAAGAACAGTTTAAAAGCATAATATTTTTCATTCACGTATTGTCGGACCATCGGATCTGTGCCCCCGTAAGATATGCGAACTGAACCCTAATTTCTTCTCAGCCTCGGTAATTTATTTCTCTCCCTGCATTCCTAACTCTCCCTTTTCTATCTCTTTCCCTTTCTCTCCCCCACTATTCACAATTTTGAGCCTTCTTGCGGGACAGTTTATTTGCACTTGCAGTCCAGTGTTGTCAACTCAACATGAATACTGTAGCACGGAGTGGTGAAAGAAATATTATTAAGCAAGTACGTAATAGCATTTTGCGATGAAGAGAAACAAACAGGTCAATATCTGTTCCCTATAAATCAGGCAACGAAAAGAGCAACTGATATCACAGGTGAGGCTTACTTTATTTCAGTGGATTACGTATTAAAATTACTTAACTAATACTAATATATTACAACATTTTATGTAATTTATATAGGCAGGTCAGAGCTCCTAATACAGAAAATCAGGAGAGAGGGAGTCTGTGCAGGAGAAGAAAAGCTAGAATCACCAGAGAAGAACAGACCAAGGGAACCTTTAATTCTTGTAGATGATATGAACCGATGTATTTTAAGAAGAAAGATACAAGAATTATACAGTGAAACCTCTCATTTACGGACATCGAAGGGACGTAACAATCTGTCCGCATCTGGGAGGTGACCTTTATTGGGAGGGAGGCTCCCCAATCTAACAGTAAATTTATAATATACATTATGTATCCCTCCACGCTTTAAATGAAATGTATTTCTGTAGTTTAATTCTAAGTACAGTCTACTGTACTACAGTAAATTCTTTGCAATTTTGAACTACAGTAGATAAAACCGAAAAAGGAAAATACAGTACTGTGTCATGCAATTTTATTCTAGGTCTACAGTTCTGCAGTACTGTAATTTACAGTTTTCAACTTAACTTTTATGTTCAGGTGCCATGTCTCTCGAAACAGAACAACTGATTGAAGCGAAGAGAATAATCCTACTAACTCTATCATGTGTCGAATACAATTTCACGATCGCGGAAACCTTGGACCCATCAGACAGGTTAAATTTTATGATTTTGTTTATCCACCCGCTTCCAGCTAACAAGGGGTATCCGGCTGGGCTAATGGTAGCCTACGAGACACTTATTGTCTTCTTTCATGTTAAGAAATTTCTGTACAGTTCTCAAAACTAAACTTTCCATTTTTGTAACACATTAGGTTTTGAAATCCAAGTTCTGTCCACAGTCAGGAGGTAAAGCAAGTTTTAGGACTGTGAAACAGCTGTCCGTGTCCGTGTCTGAGAGTGTCCGTAAACGAGAGTTAAATTTATCATTGTTTCTATATTATTTCAGTTGGGACATAAACATCTGTCCGTATATGAGGAGTGTCCGTATCTTGGGGGTGTCCGTAAGGAGAGGTTTCACTGTATACCGTGCAGAAAGAAGTTCCAACATTGAAGAAATTACTGAAGGTTGCGAGAGAAGCAATAATTTCCAAGGTTGGAGAGAAAAACTATGGAAAGTGATTCGAGACATAGGATTTAGATTTTTAAAAATGTAGAAATGCAAGATGTATTTTGATTGAAATAAATAATATTGTAGCATGGAGGACCAGTTATTTATGACACTGTTTGACGGAAGTTTGGCAACATCCCTATTCGGCAAGGTTCGTGGCCTGCTGTTTAACGTGATGAGAGGAAAGCGGGTGGAATGGAGTGAGTACAGGCGTTAACTTTTCCAAGAACGACGACAGCGCTGAAGGGGCACAGATCCGATGGCCCGACAATATATACACCTTCACAAAGGGAACTAAAGAGATTGAAACAAACTTTGGGGACTCCAAATTTGGCCCGGACTTTATTTAATTTCTAGCCTAAATAAGACGAAGACCTTGGGCATAGGAAGAAGAATAAAGAAGGTAGACTTCCGAAATCTAAATGAGGCAGTAGAGCAAGTGGATAGTTACAAATGCTTGGGGTGTACTATAAGCAGTAACATGAGCTGCTGCCAGGAAGTCAAAAGGAGGATAGCAATGGCAAAGGAAGCTTTTAATAGAAAAAGGAGCATCTTCTGCGGTCCTCTGGAAAAGTAACTAAGGAAGAGAAGTGCTTAGTGTGGAGTGTGGCATTGTATGGAGCAGAAACATGGACATTAAGACGAAATGAAGAGAAGCAACTAGAAGCATTTGAAGCATGTGGACAATGAACGTGTGAAATGGACAGAGTAAGAAACGGAGTTGTGTTGGAAAGAGTGGATAAAGAAAGTATGATGCTGAAACTGGTTAGGAAGAGGAAAATAATTTGGTTGGGTCACTGGCTGAGAAGAAACTGCCTACTGAAGGATGTACTGAGAGGAATGGTGAATAGGAGAAAAGTTCGTGGCAGGACAACATTTCAGATGATAGACGACATCTATATATATAATTTGAACTGGTAATGGAAATTACGGGAAAACGGCTGAACGGATTTTAATGAATGGCCCCTTATTTTGAAGCTTGGAACCTAACGTTTTTCGGAAAAGTAGTAGTTTTCAGTGAAATGTCAATTTTCCTACATAATTTTCCTATTTTCCAAAATCCATCTGTTGTCAGTTTTGAGATCTAATTTTATTCAACCACGGCCGACTTGATTGAATTTCAGAACAAAACGGACACTACAATAAACAATAGGCTATTACACGAAGGCCATGACCTGCTGCAGATTGCCGACATATTTAGAGTTCAATTCAATTTGTTATTAAAAACTGATTCTGCAGTGTATAATTTTCTGAGTACAGCTGTGTATTGGATATTCAAATCTACGAAACTTGAGGTGGTTTGATGACACAAGCGAAACGGAATTATCTATCGTAATCTCAGACCTCGAGTGACATTTATTAGGACTATTTCGTGAATAAAATAAAAATGTAAATAATATATCCCTAAAATTCACTCACAAAATATTATTAATTGTACACTTACTAATATTTAACCTATTCAGACATTGTGAAGTTGAAATAGATTAATATCGATTAATGCAATAAAGAAATTGAATGTTATTCAGTAATGCCATTGAGAAAAGCGAAATACAGGTTTAAAAATATTAATTACATCTATTGTTGTTATGAAGGAGTGTCATTTTCTTTAGATACAATTGACATGAAATTAGAAGATGAAGATGTAGATGTGGAAGTAGGATTTCGCACTTTATTTAGTACAATGGATTCATGCTCATTGATTTACGGGGAAACGGTTCGCGACACGACTAAACAAAAGAATGACCATGCGATAAATTGATAGTGATAAATCAAGCTACAGAAATTACCGCGATGTATGACTGTGATTGGTTCGAATTCAAAATTTCATTACACTTCATTGGTCGAAAAAGGAATGACGTCATATAAACGAAATAGTCAAATATACTCGTAATATGACAATAGTTCTCATCTTGTCGATAATTCGCGAAATCGTAGGGCAAGTGAATTATGAAAAGAGATGAGAATTCGTCTGATCTTCGAATAAGATTAATAATAATATATAACTAATTAATAAATCTAAACCACATTATCATGATGGAAGACGTCGGTAGCATTAGGTCCTTGGGACAAATCCGTCCCGAGGGCCTAATGGCCAATGGATCGCTTGGAATTGGAGCGAGCGATTGGAATCTGGGTGGCATCCGAAGGTTTGCGGTGGGAGGTGGAGGTGGATAGTGACGCTGGAGGACAGAGAGGATGAGAAGCAGCATGGAGGTGAGGCACAGGTGTGGCAAGGTAATGCAATAAGAGAAAAATTATGAGCGTAGGACAAAAGAGAGACATATGAACTTGCCTTAAAGCCTACATAAGGAAGGATACATAATTGAAAATGTGTAATTCTGGTGACAGTTAAATGTTTTATGTACCATTTACTATTACGATAGTTTTACCATTATTTATATACCGGGTGTAACTGGATTCTGGTAGACCCCAAATATATTTTACAGTTATGCTACCATTTACGTGACACTTGGGGAAGTGTTACGTGATATAAAATACACAAACATTTGCAATTGTTATTTATTTATTTATTTATTTATTTATTTATTTATTTATTTCATACAGGTTTTCTTTTTCAATGTTTAACTAAAAATTACATCATTCTTACGCACTTATCACAAATATTGTTACATGTCATACGACTTTAAGAACTTGATTCTTTACAGTTTAATTATGCATCCTAATGTACAGTCTTGAAGAATTTACAAGAGTGGCGTGATTTGTAACAATTGTGATAAATGCGTAAAAATAATTTAATTTTGTAGTCAGAAATCGAAAAAAATTCTGTACCAAACAACTATAGAATTAACACATTTCTAGCTTCAGAATACTAGCTAATTAAAGAAATGATACTCCTGAATAGTTCATTCTTTATCTGTAATATTCTTTTATCCTTAAAACTAAAGAATAATGGTATTTTACAAACAATTTCAAATTAGTGTAACTCTGAAAATATTGAGATTAGGACAAATATTTATATGACATTTTTTGCTCAGAATGTCTTCGAAAATAAGCTCCGTAAGTGGCGATAAATCCTCGTGAATCACCCTGTATTATATGTGTGTGTAATTTTTATATTCAATATTAATATTGTAGTTATAAGTGAACATTGTAATTGGCTGGTCTGTTATGTTCACATCTTAAAATAAAATACTCATTGATTTATGCCTATCTTAAAAATAAATTGCATAAAATTTAATGCATATTTATGATCTTATCAGCTGCTGTGACGCCATTCTTAAAGCTGGTACACAGGGTTCTTAAATTACAATTTTTTTTTCTTCAAAACACTCTTTGAATTACATAAAACATATTTTACATACAATTTATTGCGTATTTATGGCTTTGCCAGCTGATGTGGCGCCATTTTTAGAGCTCTGAAACAAAGAGTTCTTAAATTACGGTATATTAAACTTTGATTGCAATTTCCCATAACTTTCTTTATTCTCTACAGGAAATTATATATCTTTGAAACTATTAACTTAACGAAACCAATTTTCTCTGGGATTTGAACTTCTTATTTTGTTGTATTTGAAAAATATTTATTGATATTTCAATGAAAGTACATTTCAAATTCATTCTTAAAATGTAATAAATTATTTATCTTAAAAATTTAAGAGTCAATATCAAAATTCTGATAGAAATTTTAAATAACGTGCATTTAGGAGTAAAATGTTGAATAAATTTAAAAATTTTCTTTAAAAATGGCATAGCTACATCCAGTTTAGTGAATTATTATATTCTGATTTTTTTTTAAATTTGGTCCTCAATTTTTTTTTCAAAAACGAAATTATATAAGAATGAAAACTGTGCTTCAATCCAGAAAAGAATTCTAAAATTCACCATTCTCTCCTCTTAATATGTAGGCTAACTAGTTGTTACACTCTTTGGGATTCAGAAAATATGAAACCGTTGCCTAGGATACAATTCAGACAGCTGAAAGTCTGAATATAGCACGCCTTGTAAATGCTTGTACTGTAGTTTAATTTAGAAGAGTAACAGTTATGTACGAGTCTTCCTTTTTGGATCAGTGATCAGTGCAGACCTGGTTCCACACGGAGATCGTCAGGTCAGTAGTGAAGAAGAGGCAGCGCGCAGATCAGTGTCAGCCTCGGAATCACGACGTCGTAAATACGTTGTCACGGTGGTGAACGCCCGATTCACGAGAACCTTCAGGTAGAGAAATTTTCAGAAGTCTTGCTTTATGTTAGCTATTCATTCTTTCATAAACAACCCGCATATGACAGCTCATGAAGGAAGTTAATTGTGTTTTCTGCTTTTAATTTTTACTAAAACGTAGAGAAAGTAGCCATGTCTTTCGTGACGTGTACTGGTATCGAAAGGCCGGAGCCTAATTTTTGTAAACATACGAAAAAGAAGAACGTCTCATTACGTAATAATGACCACAAACAAAATATAAATTTAAGACCTCCAACTCAATGTATACATTCGAGAAGCTATTGAAATTGCCCATTGATGGCAAAAATGGAAATTGCATCTTACGCTACACAACCTGATCAGCATTAAAAGTATCAATTTTATTATACCTTACTTACTTACAAATGGCTTTTAAGGAACTTGCAGGTTCATTGCGCACTCACATAAGCCCGCCATCGGTCCCTATCCTGTGCAAGATTAATCCACTCTCTATCGTCATATCCCACCTCTCTCAAATCAATTTTAATAATATCCTCCCATCTAAGTCTCGGCCTCCTCAAAGGTTTTTTTCCCTCTGGCCTCCCAACTAACACTCTATATGCATTTCTGGATTGCCCATACGTGCTACATGCCCTGCCCATCTCAAACGTCTGGATTTTATGTTCCTAATTATGTCAGGTGAAGAATGCAATGCATGCAGTTCTGCGTTGTGTAACTTTCTCCATTCTCCTCTAACTTAATTCCTTTTTGGCCCCAAATATTTTCCTAAGCACCTTATTCTCAAACACCCTTAATCTCTGTCCCTCTCTGAAAGTGAGAGTCTAAGTTTCACAACCATACAGAACAACCGGTAATATAACTGTTTTATAAATTCTAACTTTCGGATTTTTGACAGCATAGTAGATGACAAAAGCTTCTGAACCGAATAATAACAGGCATTTCCCATATTTATACTGTGTTTAATTTCCTCCCGAGTGTCATTTATATTTGTTACTGTTGCTCCAAGATATTTGAATTTTTCCACCTCTTCGAAAGATAAATCTCCAATTTTTATATTTCCATTTCGTACAATATTCTGGTCACGAGACATAATCATATACTTTGTCTTTCGGGGTTTAGTTCCAAATCTATGGCTTTACTTGCTTCAAGTAAAATTTCCGCGTTTTCCCTAATCGTTTGTGTATTTTCTCCTAACATATTCACGTCATCCGCATAGACAAGAAGCTGATGTAACCCGTTCAATTCCAAACCCTCTCTGCTATCCTGAACTTTCCTAATGGCATATTCTATAGCGAAGTTAAAAAGTAAAGGTGATAGTGCATCTCCTTGCTTTACCCCGCAGTGAAATGGAAACGAATCTGACAGAAATTGACCTATACGGACTCTGCTGTACGTTTCAATGAGTCACATTTTAATTAATCGAACTAATTTCTTGGGAATACCAAATTCAATAAGAATGTTATATAAATCTTCTCTCTTAACAGAGTCATATGCCTTTTTTAAGTCTATGAATAACTGATGTACTCTATCCTTATACTTCCATTTTTTGTCCAATATGTCGAATACAAAAAAATCTTATCAATAGTCGATCTATTACGCTAAAACCACACTGATGATCCCCAGTAATTTCATCTACATACGGAGTTAATCTTCTCAAAATGATATTCGACAAAATTTTGTACGATGTGAACAAAAGTATTATTATTAGAAGCAAATCTTCAGTGTTCTCTCTCCTAAAGTGACACTGAATGTAGATGGAACCTTAGCGATCTGTCTTAAAGTGCGAAAACTGCCTAAAACTTGGTAAGCAACATCCTGAAGTCAGTCAGCTGTCTTAAATTACAGTGACGTGTTCCTACACACGACTAAGTAGTGCTACCTCGTCCTTCCCCGTGACCTTCGCATTGCACAATGGTCTTTGGACCCGCTGTACGAGGTTCTCAATTAAGACCCTTCCCGCATGAGTCTGCCGGCTGCTATTGTCTTTGCATCGTTGTATTTCATTATCTGAAAACGATATGCACATTGCTGGAACATGACTGCAGACATCCGTTTGCAAATATCATGATGTAAGACGTAATGTAGGTCGCCTACACAACTCTGCTGCCACATCCATTTTCTGCAGTTCCGAGAATTTGACTGAATCAAGGAAGTGGCGAATTAATGAAAACTTAAGAACATTTCACAATTTTTACAACAAAGTTTCCAACTTTCAATCCGTATGACTGTCACAATATCCAGGGGCAGGTATTTATGGAGAATAATTTTATCATTTATGTTTTTTAATATTGGTGTCGACGGAGATTCTTGACAATTGATTTATACACTTGGCGGAGATTAATGGAAATTTTGGAAAATACAATTATTTTGGAACTGGAATATTAACTCAGTATGAATATTACTTTTGTGCGAGATCGTGCGTATTTGCTTGGTTTCCGCACAAAACCAATCCGCGGAAAGTCTAAAATTCCACATCCAGTATTCCCAACCTAACACACATAACAATTTCCCTCTTCTTACCGCTTAAGTGACATATTCATTTTACTGCTTTAGGCTTTTAACATATTATTTTTAGAGACGTTCAATATAGTAATAATTATAAATTGGAAACTTACCACTGCAATTTCACCTAAATTGCACTCTTAATTATTGTTTTTAAATATTTGCAAAAATTAAGTAAACTCTACAACTCCACTAAAGTTACTGCATTCGTGATGCAAGTAACATTAAGGAAGCCGTGAAAAATCAACAAGATTCCAGACTCATCATAGACTGGGGAAAAAAAAAGACAGACGTATATCACGGCCTGCTGGAGTATAGTAAACACAGAAAACATTTTAAAGCAACAATGTTGAAGATAGATATTTTTGTTTTGCAAATTTGCCGTCATTGAACAGAAACCAAGATGGCGATTTCATTGCAACTAATTAGAAATTCCTCTTTCAGGTACGTAATAAACTATCTTCGCACAAAATAATGTACGATACACGAGCGGTATGTTTTCTTTCAATTCTCGGAAATTAAAAAAGCTCAACTACGTTTCGCTTTTTCAAACTTTTCCTCGAACATGAAAACTTCAACATACCGCTCTTGTAACGCATATTAGGCCTACTATCCAATGAAAATGTTTGTATATTTGATAAATTTGATTTTATTTATTTTTTTAAGTGTTACTAGCATTATATTGTACTAATTTTTATTGTATTTATCTGATGCATGTAACCTATAAGATAACACATTGTAATAAATATAAATAGATCATTTTCTTAATTAATAACAGTGTATATCTCCAATAAATGAATTCTTAGCATCGCCACAGATACACTTGATTGTACTTGTCACTAGAGAGTTCTTGAAATTTATATTTTCCCCGCCATTCATAAAATATTTCGATATGATACCTCTAGCACCAAAGGGGAGATCTATAACTGAAACTCGATTAATATATTTCAGTATTATTTGTATTTATCCTGGTAATAATGAACAGTTTGACATTTTCTTTTTGCAGCTTTAACTTCCCATGATTGTACGAGAAGATTCGAAGAGAACGGCAGTTACATAGACCTTCCGCTTCCCCCTACTACCATTAATGCATAACACAATGTCAATACGGCGGTTGCTGTCGTCTGCGATACAACGAACTTTTCTGTTGATTTTCGAGTTCGTAATTTTTTTCCGGTTATTATATGCTTATTTAAGTTGTGTTAACTCTCGCTAGTGGTTTTATATTTTATTTTATCCATCTTAGTATTTATTTTATTATTGTAAATATATTTGTTTTATCACTAATATTATTATTATTATTATTATTATTATTATTATTATTATTATTATTATTATTATTATTACTTATTTTGTATTACTATCTTTGTATCATCTCCGTCACGATTATTCTATTATTATTATTATTATTATTATTATTATTATTATTATTATTATTATATTTCCATGTATGGTGGGTCCCTATCACCACGGCATGGCGCGTCCTCAGGTTGCGGATAGAGGAGACGGCCTCCAGATATGGAGGGTAGCTGCGAATATATTGAATAAGCAGTCTGGACAGCCGATAAGGGGTGGTCCTCCAGCTTGGGGGTTGGGCGAAGGGCTAACAACCCATCACCGTAAAAAACAGCTTGTTACGAATCCCTACAATAAGCCTCGGAATAGGACTGATTCTCTGGCACGACCACAGCAAAGATTAAATTGGAGATTTATCCTTCGAAGAGGTGGAAAAATTCAAATATCTTGGAGCAACAGTAACAAATATAAATGACACTCGGGAGGAAATTAAACGCAGAATAAATATGGGAAATGCCTGTTATTATTCGGTTGAGAAGCTCTTATCATCCAGTCTGCTGTCCAAAAATCTGAAAGTTAGAATTTATAAAACAGTTATATTACTGGTTGTTCTGTATGGTTGTGAAACTTGGACTCTCACTCTGAGAGAGGAACATAGGTTAAGGGTGTTTGAGAATAAGGTGCTTAGGAAAATATTTGGGGCTAAGAGGGATGAAGTTACAGGAGAATTGAGAAAGTTACACAACGGAGAACTGCACGCATTGTATTCTTCACCTGACATAATTAGGAACATTAAATCCAGACGTTTGAGATGGGCAGGGCATGTAGCACGTATGGGCGAATCCAGAAATGCATATAGAGTGTTAGTTGGGAGACCGGAGGGAAAAAGACCTTTAGGGAGGCCGAGACGTAGATGGGAGGATAATATTAGGGACCAATGGCGGGCTTATGTGAGGGCGGCAATGAACCTTCGGGTTCCTTAAAAGCCATTTGTAAGTAAGTAAGTATTATAATTATTATTATTATTATTATTATTATTATTATTATTATTATTATTATTATTATTATTGCTACTATTATTTCTATCATCAAATTATTATTGATCTCTGTAAAATTTATGTAGACTACTGGACTGTACCCGAGCACGAGCATATGCTCATTTTGGATATCTATTCATATGTATTCATTTCAAATGTAAATTGTAAATAAATTTGAATTTGAATTTGAAAAATAATTAACATTAAAGATTCGTTGGTTTCTGGTAAAGATGCGGTATGGCCAATAGACAATATGTGCTGGATTGAGACTGTATTTTACACACATTCATTAAAAAAAAAGTGCGGTCCTTAAATTAACACTTTCAAAATTAGTGAAATGTTGAATTCTCCGTCTTTTGAGTTCACTAATGTAATCAGAACACCTGGAATATCATGTAATGTACAAGTGAAAAAAAAAAATCAGAAAAATATCAGAATATGAAATTCGCTATAAAACGACGCAATAGTAATAATCCGCGAATGTGTTCATATTTCGCTATTAGAACTCTATTTCGGGATTTGTCGCGATTGTTTTATCCGCATACTATTAATCAGAATCACTTAATTCGTAAAGATTAGTAAAATTCTATTGCATATCAATTATGTCGTGATTTTCGCGATCTCCATAAATGCCCGGCCCTGGTCATGACCTTTAACGAATGTTGCAGTTGAGATCCATTTCGTTCAAGAAGCGAACCGGTTTTTTTGAGAAACGAAAAGTCACGAAATACAACGTTTTGAGGAAACACAAAAAACTGTTTAAAAGAAATGAGTTCAGAATTGCAATATTTGAAATGGAAAATGTTGGTTAAAACTTAACAAATACTTCTGTAAGAAAATATTTTTAAATAGAATACGACTCTATATTCATGTTTGAAAATCTTTGACTTATGAGGTTTCTCAAAATCTCGTAAAGATGTAATAAAACGACCTTTTTATTTCATGGATTAATTGAAAATTTGGTTAAAAAATGATACGAATTTTATTCTCGAAACCAGTATTTAGATGCTTCGTAATTTTTGCTTCATGTGAACAAATTTTACTCTAACCTACATGACATGTTACTAAGAACATAAATAATAAAGTTCTGCATGAAATAATCTAATACAATACTACATTACACCAAAGACAACAACATTATTCTAACAAATCCAAAATTCAGACACAAAATGATTAATTTACCAAACACAACAACTTAGGCTATAATTTTGTTCATTCTGGTCAGCCTTGTTTCTGACTTATGGGCCTTCTCGATAAAACCTAATTTTAAAGCGTACATGTCACAACAGAAATACTGTTTGACGTGTGATATTTTTCTACAAAATAGTATATCTATCCCTATAGAATAGGAATTAGCAATAAACTAAATTTTCTTAAAATTTGGCTTATGGTGTTTCTCAAAAAACCGATTCAAATGTTCTTCTGTGTTTAAGTTCATAGGTCTTTCAATTTTTATATTATATTATATTATATTATATTATATTATATTATATTATATTATATTATATTATATTATATTATATTATATTATATTATATTATATTATATTATATTCTGGATCTTTAAAGTCACCCTCAATAAGGGCAGATTATTTTGTTAAAAATAGTTGTGTAGGTACATTATATTAAATTGCATATATTATATTATATTATATTATATTATATTATATTATATTATATTATATTATATTATATTATATTATATTATATTATATTATATTATATTCTGGATCTTTATGGTCACCTTCAATGAGGGCAGATTATTTTGTTAAAAATAGTTGTGTAGGTACATTATATTAAATTGCATATATTATATTATATTATATTATATTATATTATATTATATTATATTATATTATATTATATTATATTATATTATATTATATTATATTACATGAAGAGTCCACTGCAAGAATGATGGATGTCATTTGGAATACATTTTTCAGGAGAAGCAATTGAAAGTTTGAAATTCTTAGCGCTCAAAGTTTAACTGTGATTTTCCGATCATTACTGGGCAATGACTATCAGTGTTAATGCCATATAACTCTGTATGTACATTCTATATGTCTTAAGCTATGCATTGACAGTCTTGGTTCATTTTCGACAAATCATATCATATCATATATCATATCGCTAACACTGGTTTATGAATACAAAAACGTTAGCTCGCTGATCATCCTCCGGAAGTCCGGACTAAGAATGTCTATGAATATGGCCCTTAGAAACTATAGTATTAGCACAGTCTAGTATATACAGTCACGAAGTTCAATATGTAATAAATATGCATCCACAGATAGTTGCTAACCACTAGGATCGCTACTGTCGCTTCATTAGAGACAATGCGAAATAGTATCTGCACAGTCTATTGTTCCTAGCAACCTCATCAACTCAAGCTTCGTGACTGTATATATTAGACTGTGGTATTAGAGAAATATAACTTTATAAGGAAAAATGTTATAACAAATGAACAACTTTAATTATCAAGTTAACACTGTATTTTATTTTAGAAGTGAAGATACAAACCAAATAATTATGTATCTCATAATGAAAATGCGGAATTAGCTGTGTGGAAAATAATGCACATGTGGATATTCATTATCATTATAATGAATTACAGCGTATTTAACAGATTCTTGGACGTCAACGACCAAAATAAAGACCGTTAGTCATCTTTTAACCGAGATGACGAAGATCAACATAACATCAAGGAGAAAGAGTCTTGAAAGATTTGAAACATCAATTTTTACTTCATATTTACAAAAAATGGATCTTGAATACTCGATGTAGCCTACATATCAATCGTCACGTACGACTTTTGTCAGGCAGTAACCAGACAGACAAGCAGGCGGTGGCTCAACCACGTGCAGATTGATGTGCGACACATTTCAGTCGTCATGGAGATCGATCCAGCAGGCTGTAAGTGAAAGAAATATTTCCGCTCACCAGATGCATCTGTGAAAGTGTTAGGTTCCCTATCAGCCTCATCTTGAATCTAGTGTTACAGTCAGTAACTTGTATGAATTACTATATCCTCTTACATGCTGCCAAGGTAACGTGGATTCAATTCCCGACGAAGGCGATGTATTTTGTAGGAGAAGGTTGTGGATTGCTACACTGTAAAATATCCCTATTTATTCATTCAGTGTTCTTTTTTTTTTTATTGGGTTATTTTAAGACGCTGTATCAACATCTAGGTTATTTAGCGTCTGAATGATATGAAGGTGATAATGCCGGTGAAATGAGTCCGGGGTCCAGCACCGAAAGTTACCCAGCATTTGCTCGTATTGGGTTGAGGGAAAACCCCGGAAAAAACCTCAACCAGGTAACTTGTCCCGACCGGGATTCGAACCCGGGCCACCTGGTTTCGCAGTCAGACGCGCTGACCGTTACTCCACAGGTGTGGACTTCAGTGTTCTGCCCAAGAGCAGGTCTTTCACTGCAAAACCAGCTTTCTCCAATCTTTCCTATTTTCTGCCTTCCTCTTTGTCTCCTCATATGATCTATATATATAATGTCGTCTATCATCTGATATCTTCTTCTGCCCCGAACTCTTCTCCCGTCGGCCTGCCCGAGGTTGTGGGTTCGATCCCGGGCCAGGTCGATGGCATTTAAGTGTGCTCAAATGCGTTAGGCTCATGTCTGTAGATTTACTGGCATGTAAAAGAACTCCTGCGGGACAAAATTCCGCCACGCCGGCGACGCTGATATAACCTCGGCAGTTGCGAGCGTCGTTAAATAAAATATATTAACATTAACTGTTCTCCCGTTCACCATTCCTTCCAGTGCATCCTTCAGTAGGCAGTTTCTTCTTAGCCATTGACCCAAACAAATTTTTTTCTCTTCCTGATCAGTTTCAGCATCATTCTTTCTTCATTCACTCTTCCCAACACAGCTTCATTTCTTATTCTGTCTGTCCACTCCACACGTTTCATTCTTCTCCATATCCACATTTCACGAAATACAGAAATTTTGGAAGAATTGGACGTCCAACCTATATTAAATTTTCTTAAAAACTATAGAGTTAATTCGAAACAACATGTTAAGAAAATGCCAACAGAAAGATGCCCAAAGGCAGTGGTACATTACCGCCCTTCTGGACAACGATCTGTTGGAAGGCCATTAAAAAGATGGCATGAGTCCATTGAAACCGTAACAGACCACTAGGTCTAGTGCTTGAATTGGATGATGATGATGATGATGATGATGATAATCCACATTTCAAATGCTTCTAGTTTTTTTCTTTTCCCTTCGTCGTAATGTACACATTTCTGTCCCACACAATGCCACACTCCATACGAAGCACTTCACTAGTCTCTTCCTTAGTTCTTTTTCCACAGGGTTGCAGAAGGTGCTCCTTTTTCTAAATAATCAATAAATTCCAGGGGAATACTTAAATTCGAACAAACTTTAACAAGACTTTTTTTGTTTAGAATTACGATATCTGTAACGTTTAGCCTACACCCTGTATAGTCCTTCTCGTAAAAAAATAAAACATACTTCCTTATTTAAAAGTTTCATAGCTTCTTTATGATATTTCATTGTTGTTTTTCTTTAACTTTCATTCAAAATACTTTTTTTTCTGTTCATCCCAATAAAATCAAATTTTCGTTTCTCTCATTGCACACAAAATATATTTTCGCAAACAGTAAGGTACGTAGCTTCGCTTATATCTTCCAGCTTCATTCATAAAGTAGTTGTATTCAGTTAGTTTTTGCAGACATTGATAGAAAACAGCAGCTATTTCTATTCCGTAATAGCTTCTATTACTTCAGTAGGGAAGTTAAAGAATTTCCATTATGCAGTAGATAAGAATGTAGAAAGTTATTCGATGCTCATTTATTTAAGATTTCGTTCTTGTTGGCATGGGAACTCCTTCCTCTGCTTCAAAGTTCCGCCTGAGTGTGCTCCAAGTTGACAAGCCTTTGATATGGCGGAAAAGTATTGCAAGAGAACAAAAGAAAAGGAAAGTCGAGGGAATTACGATCAAAGCATGTGATTGTTAGTATTTGTCTTCGCATAAATCGCTGCAGCGTTTGTGTTTCTGGGATCTGGTGGCAAAATCACGCACCGATATGTTACACACGAGGAGATACGATTGTTTCTTCTTCAGTCTGAAAGTTTATTTAAATTACATTCCTCAAAATCTATAGTTACTTTCTCAAAGTTTATTTCTTTCCATTGTACTTGGCACTAGATTAGTTGAAACGTATTTTATATTTTGCTGTAAGTCAGTGTTGCCAACCCTAAGGATTTATCCCTAGTTCTAGGGAATTTCAGTACCATCTGGGGATACAGGGATAATTTACCCTAAATTCATTGTTTCTAGGGATTTCTTGATTTTGATATTAAATTTCTTTCTTTCGTTTCATTTTCTGTTTTAGTGTTTATATATTTAAAATTCGTCTTCACCTGACATAATTAGGAACTTAAAATCCAGACGTTTGAGATGGGCAGGACATGTAGCACGTATGGGCGAATCCAGAAATGCATATAGTGTGTTAGTTGGGAGACCGGAGGGGAAAAGACCTTTAGGGAGGCCGAGATGTAGATGGGAGGATAATATTAAAATGGATTTGAGGGAGGTGGGGTATGATGATAGAGACTGGATTAATCTTGCACAGGATAGGGGCCGATGGCGGCCTTATGTGAGGTCGGCAATGAACCTTCGGGTTCCTTAAAAGCCATTTGTAAGTAAGTAAGTATATTTAAAATTCGAGTTAAATATTTTCTTAGAATTGTATTTCCTAACAAGAACAAAAAGTTGACTTTCCATATTTTTATTATATTTCTCATTGCTCTTAGAGAAAAAAACTTTCTCCACAGATTATGTGACAATTCTTCCTTCGGTTGCCTATTTCGCACCTTTTTCTCATAGGAAGGTCTTAACTTCCTTACGAGGAAACTGTATTGGTTTAGTTCATAAAATATATACCTATTGAAGATTAAGTAAGAAAATGATAGATTTGTGTGCATGAGTAAAACTACTGGAAATCTATTGGCAATTAAATTAATCTAGCCTTTAACATTGGAGAAATAAACTTTCGTATGAAAAATTTTCGTTTTAAGAGAAAATATTAATGTTTCAACATTCCAAAAATTAATAGTGAAGGAGGCAGATTATATGAGGGATTTTCAGTCTAAAGAGGTTGGCAACACTGCTGTAGGTTGAGCAAATCCTAACGGAAAAAAAAGAACAACTAATAGTTGTTAATGATATTTTCATTCCTTGAATGTTTCGTAATACGTTCTGATATGTTTGGAAAGACAAAACAAAATCGCTGTAAAAATTAGCCTACGTCAGAGTTTACAATAGTAATTTTATAACAAATGGCTAAAGAAGTGTTTCATTTACGAGTTGGTTAAATCAGAGTAAAGAACCGTTTAGTCACGTGTCATATACATCGTTTGGCAGACATCGACGAATCGACATGCTCCTAATTATGTCAGGTGAAGAATACAATGCGTGCAGTTCTGTGCTGTGTAACTTTCTCCATTCACCTGTAACTTCATCCCTCTTAGCTCTAAAAAATTGTTCTAAGCACCTTATTCTCGAATATCCTTAACCTCTATTCCTCTCTGAAAGTGAGAGTCCAAGTTTCACAATCATACAGAACAACCGGTAATATAACTGCTTTATAAATTGTAACTTTCAGTTCTTTTTAAAGCAGATAAGATGACAAAACATTCACAACCGAATAACAGTAGGCATTTACCATATTTAATTTCTCCTCGAGTGTCAATTACATTTGTTACTGTTGCTCAAATATATTTGAATTTTTCCACTCCTTCGAAGGATAAATCTCCAATTTTTATATTTCCATTTCGTACAATATTCTGGTCACAAGACATAATCATATACTTTTTATAAAGAGGCAGTGCCGGTATTTATATTGTAGAACACAGTTTTCTAGATTTTCGGGAGAATGTAATTTTTAGTATGTTCTTACTGAAAAACACGATTTGGGCATGTCGTAAATTGTAAGACATTCTAATGTGAAAGTATATAACACCTCTGTAACGTATTTTTTCCATGAATTGAAAGTGCATCGAGCTAAAGGTTGAAATGCAGTTTCTGAATCTGATCTCGCGTTCCCGGTGGGAACTGCCGTTTCCCGTCTGTGAGAGGAAGTGTAACACCAGCCGATACGAAAGATGTTCTTGGACGATTTTGTGTGCGTGTTTGTTCTCGTGCTCTGGCGGCGGATTCTGTCAACCTCGACCACATTCGAGATTAGACCAGCACGCAATTTTGCATACATTACAAGGCGTACCTGCCTGCTCCACTTCTTTTCTCTGATATGATCTCCTTTGATACACACTATTACTGCCTCATAGAGAGGAATGAGAAAGTGGAAGTTTTCCCCATGACGAAGCTCCGAGTATTGTTTAGAACTGGACTGGCTTGCAATCGCGTTGCTAGGCGACGTTCTTTCCTCATTTACATTTTCATTTGGAACAAAATCACTAACAGAAAGCAAAAGTGTTCTGCAATGAACCTGCATACATTCACGTCTTTACTTACTTACTTACTTACTTACTTACTGGCTTTTAAGGAACCCGGAGGTTCATTGCCGCCCTCACATAAGCCCGCCATTGGTCCCTATCCTGAGCAAAATTAATCCATTCTCTACCATCATATCCCACCTCCCTCAAATCCATTTTAATATTATCTTCCCATCTACGTCTCGGCCTCCCTAAAGGTCTTTTTCCCTCCGGCTTCCCAACTAACACTCTATATGCATTTCTGGATTCGCCCATACGTGCTACATGCCCTGCCCATCTCAAACGTCTGGATTTAATGTTCCTAATTATGTCAGGTGAAGAATACAATGCGTGCAGTTCTGTGTTGTGTAACTTTCTCCATTCTCCTGTAACTTCATCCCTCTTAGCCCCAAATATTTTCCTGAGAACCTTACTCTCAAAAACCCTTAACCTATGTTCCTCTCTCAAAGTCAGAGTCCAAGTTTCACAACCATAAAGTAAAAAGTGAACCCAAAAAAATATTATTAATTTATTAGTAACCTTTTTTACACTTTTATCAGATATTTAAGTTCTAATAAGTCTTGTTGTGGTACCTTATAATTTTTGTCCAATTGTGAGTTCATTTCTTTATAAAATTTCAGAAATTTAGAGCTTGCATTTTCTGATAACATTTGTGGTCACTCACGTACATATTCGTACTGACAGACAAAATACTTGCCTATGAAAATATGTTACAAATTATTGAATTATTTAGAATAACCTTCCAACATAAAGTGCGGTAAGTAAATAAGTCATTTAGTACGAAGGATCGTGTGATATCTGGTAACAGTTGGCAACACTGACAAGACGGCAATATTTGCTGTTTAGGGACTGTTCTTATGAGATCCTCACTATAGCATTCCTTCCAGTGCATCCTTCAGTAGGCAGCCAGTTTTGCAACCAATTCCTTTTCTCTCTTCCTGATCAGTTTCAGCATCATTCTTTCTTCACCTGCTCTTTCTAGCACAGCTTCATTTCTTATTCTGTCTATCCATTTCACACGCTCCATTCTTCTCCATATCGACCTCCAATTAACCTGAATTGTATGTATGTATGTATGTATGTATGTATGTATGTATGTATGTATGTATGTATGTATGTATGTATGTATTTATTAACACTACAATTGGGTATACATCCCGTGGCAGTGGTATATAATATACAATAATACAATTACAATAATACAATAACTACAGCAATAAAAAAATAAAATAAACGTAAATTTATTTCTAACTATAAATAAATAGATGCAATAGACCTAGGACTATAAATAAAAACTATTCTATAATAACGCCTACAATAAGCAAAAGTAAACCTAACCTATTTCACCCAACTATTACCAATTTAAGTAATTACATATCACCTTAATTAATTACATATCAACTTAATTACATATCATCTTAATTAATTACATATCACCTTAATTTAATTCCATAGCAACTTAATTTCATATCATCTTAATTATTGACATATCAACTTAAATAATTATATGACACAACTTAGATAATTACACTGCACCTACAAATTACATTGTCAGTCTAACCTTTTCAACCTTTCCTTAAATGTGTTGATTTTGAGAGTACCACCCTGAAAGATTGCAGCAGGTAAGCTGTTCCAGTCTACTATTGTGCGGTTAACAAAGGAAAAGTTTGCCACGTTGAATTGAGGATAATAGTAACGGATAAAGTAGAATATTTAAAATAAAATTAATTTAATGTTGCAGAATCTCTTATACGAAGGCTCGTTTTCGTTTTATTTTCTATTAGCACTAAAAATATCGTGCTGTCACAAGCCTTCGTTAAATGAAGCAAAAGTCTATTAACAAGCCCACGTGACTTCTCCTGGCGATTCTATAAATATGAAAACATCAGGAGGAAGTCTCTGAGATTTGATTCGTTCCAGACCCCCTTGTTTTCGTTTTATTGCCGGATTTATAGTTTCCTCAGTGTTATTCGCATTCTTATGTGACTGCTAAGTTATACCGGTGTTTAGACTGAGAAGAGTTAAGAGGCGAGAGCCATGTTTGAAATCGGCCGGGCTCCACGATAGCGGCCATAACGGAAGAAGAGCAGTGTTGCCAGTTTTGCATAATTGTACGGATTTGGTACTATTTTAAATACTTTATACGCTGGTGAGTACAGTTGATTTTTTGGTACAATTTGACATAATTTTCTGCAATCTGTACTTTATTTTATAATATGAAATCTGAGAATTTTACAAAAATATTTTATAAAGCACTTACTGACTTTTAAGGAACCCGCAGATTCATTGCCGCCCTCACATATGCCCGCCATTGGTATCTATCCTGAGCAAGATTAATCCATCATAACCCACCTCCCTCAAATCCATTTTAATATTATCTTCCCATCTACGTCTTGGCCTCCCTAAAGGTCTTTTTCCCTCCGGCCACCCAACTAACATTCTATATGTATTTCTGGATTCGCCCATACGTGCTACATGCTCTGCCCATCTCAAACGTCTGGATTTAATGTTCCTAATTATGTCACGTGAAGAATACAATGCGTGCAGTTCTGTGTTGTGTAACTTTCTCTATTTTTCTGTAACTTCATCCCTCTTAGCCCCAAATATTTTCCTAAGAACCTTATTCTCAAACACTCTTAATCTCTGTTCCTCTCTCAAAGTGAGAGTCCAGGTTTCACAACCATACAGAACAACCGGTAATATAACTGTTTTATAAATTCTAACTTTCAGATTTTTTGACAGCAGACTGGATGATAAAAGCTTCTCAGCCGAATAATAACAGACATTTCCCATATTTATTCTGCGTTTAATTTCCTCCCGAGTGTCATTTATATTTGTTACTGTTGCTCCAAGATATTTGAACTTTTCTACCTCTTCAAAGGATAAATCTCCAATTTTTATATTTCCATTTCGTGCAATATTCTGGTCACGACACATAATCATATATTTTGTCTTTTCGCGATTTACTTCCCAACCTATCTCTTTACTTGCTTCAAATAAAATTTCCGTGTTTTCCCTAATCGTTTGTGGATTTTCTCCTAACATATTCACGTCATCCGCATAGACAAGAAGCTGATGTAACTCGTTCAATTCCAAACCCTACCATAATACATTAAATTGACTGAGCATATTGGGAATTAAATCAATTGTTTTCCCAAAACACGCTAATAGGCCTAAATGTTTAATATGAAAAAACTTTTATCTCGAAAAGGGAGCAAAAACGAAACAAATTGTATTATATTTTTTTATTTGAAATATCTCAAAGAATAACCCCTGAAATTAATAACATTACTTACGGTTCAGTCTATATACAGGCCATACTCGTTCGTCTTTATTTCTCGATATGTATCAAATTGTTTTTGGCACACCCTGTATATTTTATTTGCATACCATCGTCTATACTTCATTGTATGTTATTCTCATTAAGTTGTTTGAATATTATTGTTATTGCTGTATGTAGACTGAATGAATTACAAATAAACAGGCGCCAGTAGTAATCTCCGATAATTTCAAGGACAGCAGTAGGACTAATATCGAAGTGGAATTCTCTTTGTATTATTAGTATTATGAGGCAATTATATAGGGCACACAGCCACCACAAAGTCATTAATAATTGATTTATATCCATAACAAGACTATATCGAAAGCAATCAACACATTTAATTCCGTACTTTCTGATTTGATGGGTCACAAAACATTGTTTAACACATAATACTAAAGAGCAAGTTATTACAGACTATTTACTTCAAGAAGAAATACGAGTAGAACAAATAGATGATATGAACCAAACGACATTTTATTGCATCTTTTACTTTGTTAAGTAATGCCTGTTATTATTCAGTTGAGAAGCTTTTATCATCCAGTCTGCTGTCAAAAAATCTGAAAGTTAGAATTTATAAAACCGTTATATTACCGGTTGTTCTGTATGGTTGTAAAACTTGGACTCTCACTTTGAGAGAGGAACAGAGGTTAAGGGTGTTTGAGAATGAGGTGCTTAGGAAAATATTTGGGGCTAAGAGGGATGAAGTTACAGGAGAATGGAGAAAGTTACACAACGCAGAACTGCACGCATTGTATTCTTCACCTGACATAATTAGGAACATGAAATCCAGACGTTTGAGATGAGCAAGGCATGTAGCACGCATGGGCGTATCCATAAATGCATATAGAGTGTTAGTTGGGAGGCCGGAGGGAAAAAGACCTTTGGGGAGGCCGAGACGTAGATGGGAGGATAATATTAAAATGGATTTGAGGGAGGTGGGATATGATGATAGAGACTGGATTAATCTTGCTCAGGACAGGGACCAATGGCGGGCTTATGTGAGGGCGGCAATGAACCTCCGGGTTCCTTAAAAGCCAGTAAGTAAGTAAATAAGTAAGTAATGTTGCAAACATGGCGAAATTTTTTAACATGATATAGGACCTATTCATTCATTCAGTCATTCATAGTGTTCTGCCCAAGGACATGTCTTTCACTGCAAACCCAGCATTCTCCAGTCTTTCCTATTTTCTGTCTTCCTCTTTGTCTCTTCATACGATCCACGTATCTTAATGTCGTCTATCATCTCATATCTTCTTCTGCCCCGAACTCTTCTCCCGTTCACCATTCCTTCCAGTGCATCCTTCAGTAAGCAGTTTCTTCTCAGCCAGTGACCCAACCAATTCCTTTTTCTATCCCTGACCACTTTCAGCATTATTCTTTTCTCCACCCACTATTTCCAACACAGCTTCATTTCTTATTCTGTTTGTCCACTTCATACGCTCCATTCCTCTCCATATCCACATTTCAAATGCTTCTATTCGCCTCTCTGCACTTCGTCGGAATGTCCATGTTTCTGCCCCATACAATGCCACACTCCATACAAAGCACTTCACTAGTATCTTCCTTAGTTCTTTCTCCAGTGGTCCGCAGAAGATGCTCCTTTTTCTATTAAAAGTTTCCTTTGTCATTGCTATCCTCCTTTTGACTTCCTGGCAGCAGCTCATGTTACTGCTTATAGTACACCCCAAGTATTTGAAGCTGTCCACTTGCCTCATTTATAATTCGTAAGTTTACCACCTTTACTTTTGTTCTTATGACCATAGTCTTCGTCTTGTTATAATAATAATAATAATAATAATAATAATAATAATAATAATAATAATAATAATAATATGATAATAGGTTAATAATAATAATAATAATAATAATAATAATACTCGTAATAATAATGGTATGTAATAGTATTAATAATATCAATAATAATATGATAATAGGTTAGTAATAATAATAATAATATCAATAATAATATGATGATAGGGTAATAATAATATTAATAATAGTAGTAATAATAATAATAATAATAATAATACTGGTATGCAATAGTAGTAATAATATCAATAATATAATAGGTTAATAATCATAGTAACAATGATAATAATAATAATAATAATAATAATAATAATAATAATAATACTGGTATGTAATAGTAGTAATAATATCAATAATATGATAATAGGTTAATAATTATAGTAACAATGATAATAATAATAATAATAAAAATAATAAAAATAATAATAATAATAATACTGGTATGTAATAGTGGTAATAATATCAATAATATGATAATAGGTTAATAATTATAGTAATAATGATAATAATAATAATAATAATACTGGTATGTAATAGTAGTAATAATATCAATAATATGATAATAGGTTAATAATTATAGTAACAATGATAATAATAATAATAATAATAATAATAATAATAATAATAATAATACTGGTATGTAATAGTGGTAATAATATCAATAATATGATAATAGGTTAATAATTATAGTAATAATGATAATAATAATAATAATAATAATAATAATACTGGTATGTAATAGTAGTAATAATATCAATAATATGATAATAGGTTAATAATTATAGTAATAATAATAATAATAATAATAATAATAATAATAATAAAAGTAAAGGTAAAGGTATCCCCGTCACATGCCATGAAGGCACTTGGGGACATGGAGGTAGAGCCCCATGCTTTCCATGACCTCGGCACTAGAATGAGGTTGTGTGGTCGGCACCACGCTCTGGCCGCCTTTTACCCCCGGAAAGACCCGGTACTCAATTTATAGGAGGCTGAGTGAACCTCGTGGCAGTTCTGAAAGTTTGGCAACGAGAAAAAATCCCGTCACCACCTGGGATCGAACCCCGGACCTTCCAGTCCGTAGCCAGCTGCTCTACCAACTGAGCTACCAGGCCGCCCAACAACAATAATAATAATAATAATAATAATAATAATAATAATAATAATAATAATATGGGGAAAGGAAAAAACCAGTAATCCACCCAAGTGGTATCCGAACCCACGTCCGTGCGAGTCCATCCAGCTACGTCGGTGGTCTTCAAGCTCAGTCCTTGCACCATGTCGACCACACAACCTGAGAACCCAACGAGCCTGAAGGCCTCAGTGTTAACATACAATCCCCACCGGAAGTGAAAATCACGAAGACCTCAGCCCTTGAAAGCAGACGTTGACGTACGTTTTATTCCTGTTGGTCGTGCAGTCATGCAGTTTTTATGATGTTGAAAAACGATTACTACCTTAGGAGAAAGAGCCATGTGATCAGCATGCGAGGTAGCGCTCATACCTGCCTCTATGATGTCATTTTCTGACAGTGACGGATGATTCACAATTTCTATAGTTAATAGAATGCTACTGTATGTAAATACCCATAACACACGTCTCGTGTGTAAGTGAAAGAAGTCAATACAGCATCAGACCTATGTAAGTGGGTAACTCGTTTAGAAAAAAAACCGCGAAAATCTTATTGTAGCCTAAGATGTAGGCCAATGTGAAAGCATCAAGCATTGAATGGAATGGAATTTACGGGAAGGGGCACTATGGCCCAGCACTGCGACCTGTTACGATCTATTGCGCTAACACTCAGGCTAGGCGAATTCCCAAACCCACACCGGCTGACTATACTAAGGTTCGCTGCGGGAAAGAAGACAGAGGACAGACGCTGGAAAGTTTTCTTTTCTCAATCGTACTATCAGGGACTGGAATGCTTTACCTGCAGACTTACTAAAGGCTTTACCAATAACCAAAAATGTGTTTAAAAATAGACTTAAGGACTTTACTAATAGACGGCAGTATACTATGCACGCTATTTAAAAGGCGTAATTGGTTTTATTATTTGAAGTGTTGTATCAGTGAAGAAGTGTGCTGTGCCAGTGAAGTGTGAAGTGTGTTGTGTAAATGAAGTGTGTTTCTGTCAGTGAAACTTTATAGTTTATAGTGGCAGTGCAAAGTAATTTGAACAGTGAAATGTTTTTGAAGTGTTAGTGAAATCAGGATAGAATCAGTGAAATGTGTCGTAGTTCCAGTGCAGTGAGTGAGTTGACAGCGAAATGAGTGTAGTGCTGAAAGGTACTTGTGCAGGTATGAACATATCATACTCGTGGGTTTTAGTTCGAACTTAGGATTAAGATACAAACTAGATTTATTTTAAATGTTATTTTGAGTGATTGTGTTTCATTTAATTTAGGATGCTCCCTGTTGTTGTTTTTGTTATTACTTACTTACTTATTGCCTTTTAAAGAACCCGGAAGTTCATTGCAGCCCTCACATAAGCCCGCCAATGGTCCCTATTCTGAGCAATATTAATCCATTCTCTATCACCATATCCCACCTCCCTCAAATCCATTTTAATATTATCTTCCCATCTACATCTCGGCCTCCCCAAAAGGTATTTTTCCCTCCGGCCTCTCGACTAACACTCTATATGCATTTCTGGATTCGCCCATACGTGAAGAATACAATGCGTGCAGTTCTGTGTTGTGTAACTTTCTCCATTCTCCTGTAACTTCATCCCTCTAGGTGGGTGGGTGGGTGAGTGAGTGAGTGAGTGAGTGGGTGGGTGGGTGAGTGAGTGAGTGAGTGAGTGAGTGAGTGAGTGAGTGAGTGAGTGAGTGAGTGAGTGAGTGAGTGAGTGAGTGAGTGAGTGAGTGAGTGAGTGAATCAAATAACGAAAATTACAATTATTCAAGTGAACCTTCAATTATTAATATAGGTGTTCCCCAAGGCACAGTTCTGGGCCCTATTTTATTTTAATACATATTAATGACTTTTTAAAAATTGACTTAAACAATACAATGGTGTTCATTATTCTTATGCAGATGACAATTTTACTTTTTGGTGGAAAAAACTGGTATGATGCATATATTAATTCAAATAATGGATTTAAATTAATAAAAAAATGGTTTGACATAAATTATCTTTCTATCAACGAAAATAAAACCATAATTATTCCATTCTCATTATCTGTAAAATGTAACAAACCTTCTACATCTATATTAAGTATTAAATTACATAACTCTGATTGTTCTCTTATACAGTGTAAGTGTCGGATTATTGAGGAGTCCTCTGAAGTTAAGTGTTTAGGCATAATTTTCGATAATCATTTAAAATGGAACCAACACATTAATTACCTTTGTAATAAATTACGTAAAATAATATATTATTTTGTTTTATTGAGGAATTACTTGTCAATAAGTTTATTACGCACAATATATTTAACTTTATTTCAATCGGTAATTATGTATGGAATTATAGGATGGGGTAGCTTATTTAAATCCAATTTTAATCCACTTTATTTATTACAGAAGAAAATAATTAAAATATGTCTTCATAAACCTATTGATTTTCCATCTCAAAAATTGTTTTTAGACTTTAATGTTCTTAAAATAAGACAGATTTATTATATTGTATTAATAAAATTCATACATAAAAATCGAAATAATTTTGAATTGTATTCTCATAGTTATGAAACAAAAGGTATGAATTCTTTAAGGTTGTTTGAACCAAAATGCAACACTGCTACAGTATTTAATCATAGTAGTAATTTAGGCCCAAGAATATGTAACAAATTTATATTTAAATATCCTAATCTTGTCAATTCTAATAGTTCTAGTATTAAATTAAAAAAGTTATGTATGGATTTTATAAATACTGAGAAATTTTAAATGTAAATTTATATATTGTTATTGCGTAGTAGACATAAGACAAGTTGTATTATATACTTCTTAATTTCAATTCAGAAATCCGCCCCTGAGCACGAGTTCTACTCTTTCAGGAGCGAGCTAAAGTTTTTCTGTTTATATTACATTTTATGTTACAATTATTAGCAAAATAAATAAGTAAATAAATTGATTAATAATATCTTGAGAATACATAATTTGTGGCCTGATATTGTCTGAAATAGAGCAAATAATTCAGAGAGAAACACAGTTAAAGTACTGGAGACAGGAGATTGCAATAAAGTTAAGCGAAACACGCGAGATCCCAGAAAACAAGAGTTAGCAACCTCACAATGTTATATTCAATGTTACATATAGAAATATAAGACTAAATTTCAACTTCTTTTTTCACGACACACTTAAAAAACACAGTAACTACGGGTGGAAAGTCATCACGTAGTATAAACAATTCAAATGACGAACTTCGTCGTTATGGTAATATTATATCATCTATGGAGGCACGAAATAGGTTGCTTCTGCGAGCCTATCTTAAAGTCAAAGCAGATGCCATTTACGACGGCCGCCCCCACCCGATCTCGAATACAGACGCTTCGATTATAGTCCCCTCCTGTAACTAAACAAGTCACCCCTAACGCGGGGCAAAGAGTGGCCGTCTGGGGTACTCATTACTACACCCTCCTCATATAAACCTATTTCAAAGAGCGGCCACCATGGGTCATTAAGATCGAGGTAAATGAATGGACATATCATTTTACTAATATATCACCATCATCATCATCATCATCATCATCAACTGAGTTTTCACAGGTGGATGTGAACCTATTTCCTTGAAGAACGTTCGCGACAACATCGTCTCGCTGCGCCTGCGAAGAAACATTTGCCAATGTGAAATTTTCGCTAACCTCGCGAGAATAACTACGAGACTTTTGCTTAAAAACTGTAAAATTGAGCTTTGCGGTCGCTTGGATATATGAAAGAACTCGGAACGGTGTGGAGTTTATAATAAAAATATGAACTGTCAATTGCATAAAACGTTAAACGACCGGTTCACAAAAAAGTCTGAACTCTAATGAATGAATTAATGAATTAATTAATATCAGATTTGTCCCTGAAGGGCTAAGACCTCCTCTTGCGCGGGGTAGCTCGGTAAGAATCACGCGGGGAGCTACTCCGCGTATAGCAGCGTTGGCGAAAATGTAATCGTGCGCCGACCACTGTGTAACCTGCAATGTGCATAGCACCTATGGAGGGAGGCGGACACCCGAAGGGGAAGTGAAGCAACTTTCTGACTTATTAACGGATTTTCATTTTCCTTACGTCAAGCACTTAAATATAATTTTATACAGTACAAGGCTACAAACTAATGTTTAGTACGTGTAACGAAGAAAGAAATGAACAATAAATGAACAATATCACAACCTAAAATTAACTGTCTTCAGAATGTCTGTGCAACAAAGTTTCAAAATCAGGAATTATGTCACTTACTGCCAGTCGTAGTTGATCACGAAGGTATTTGTCTGTCAGTCGTGATCAAAATTTGGTTTTTACTATTTTAATTGTTGAAAATAATTTTTCACAAGCGTAAGTTGTAGCGAATATGGCTTCAAAAGAGCAAGCGAAAGAACGAAGCTTCGGATATTTATTTTTTGGCAAAGATTTGAAAGTTCAACATTTGTCAAGTCCTTACATCTAGCTTTCATTTAACATCACATTGTAAATCAGTGAGTTCAAATTGAAGAGCTAACCGCATTATTCGTACATCTGCTGAAAAGGGTCGACGTACAGAGATGATTATGATGATGATGATGATGATGATGATGGTGATGATGATGTTGATAACAATAACACAACCTTTTAATGTTTCATCAGTAACATGTAGTATAATGCCGTTTTATGTTATACAACCGTTTTCCTCGTAATACTTGTAAACAAATCATACATTTAATATTCTCATCATATTGGCAGCAAAAAAATGCGTCCTCCCATCCTACTTGGAACTTTCGTACATGGTTTCGAGAGAGACATATGCCACTCGCAGGTCAGAGACAAATACAAAAGGAACGGAGTTTGACTCCAGTGAGTGAGAGGGTGGAGGTTGGCGGAGGTTAGAAGCAAGCGAAATGCACAGCTATCACTGCGAGCCACAATGTCTCGCGAGTTACGTTCTCGACACGGCTGGCGTACAGGTTGGATGCCACTGTTAAAATGAGTTTGAAATCGACAATGTACAATATTTAAGATCTGTACTGCAGAACTGTCAAAACAATCCTTTCAACATGTTTCACAACAAGTTAAATTTCATCTTGTGTCGACTTCATTTTATTACAAGGTCGGTAGTAGGCGGTAGTTCTCTCTATAATAAAGAAGCATTGTTATAATTCCAACGTGCTGCAGCACCAAGCACGGGGATTATATTCAAGGAGGGGTAGGAGGACTGTCTTATTAGGATGTAGATTTTGTTACTCTAACAGTGAAAAATTAGAGAAGGGAAAACGACTATGGATAAAAAAAAATACTCAGTTCTAAATACATCACTTCTTCAAAAAGTTCAAGGGGGGTTAAAACCCTGTAACCCTCCTTGCTTACGCCCCTGTTTAACCTGAAAAATTATTAAATAAAGCTGAACTTTAATGCAATAAATATGTCTCCACAAAGAAGACGGAAGCCTTACGTTACTGAATAAAGAGACTAGCATGTATGGAGACATCGAGTGGTGCGTACTCCATGAGCTTCCCCGTGCTTGCATGCAGGACTTCCCCAGCTTTACGATCCCGCTATCCCTGAAAGTAATATCTGGATTTATACGACTGAACTTATTGATGTTATAAAACAGTCAAAGCAGAAAATCTTGAAATTCAACCACCGCATAATTCTCTGTAAGCTTCAGCTACAATACTCACGTAGATTGCGTCTCTCTTTGAAAGAAAATTACATTCGCCAAATTTTAAATATCAAATTATATTGCTGATTTATTGTAAGGAGACCGACATCACGTGACGATGGTGTAAACAATTGTTTATTCATGGCATAATTATGATAAAGCGAAGTGGAAAGGAATCACTCTGTAATAATAATAATAATAATAATAATAATAATAATAATAATAATAATAATAATAATAATAATAATAATATACGTATAGTCTCCATCTATTGTGGGTCCCTATCACCAAATACCTTCCTATAATAATACCGGACAGGCGCGAACGACGCTGGTGCTGCTACCTAGGCGGCCGATGTAGTGATACTCGTGAAACAAGCTGCAATCAACTGCAATATATTATATTGTTGCTGGGCTAGTTGATAGTTTTATTAATTAGTGCTATGTTAAAATGTCAGGGTGTATATGTGCTGTTTATAATTGCTACAAAATTACAGCATTACAAATTGATCCATATCGTACTTTCGATTTCCGAGGGATCATAAAACGTGAGTCAACAACATTCTTTAGTAGGCCTAATTCCTTCGTCTTTGTGTTGATAGAAAAATACAAATTAGCTTTTCTATCTAGACCTAATAAATGAATAGAAGTTAAAATGTATCGGAAACTTTAAGGTTTTATCAAATTAAGTTTTATTGTTGTCCACATGCCTTTACTAATTATTACAACCATAAGATTACTATCAATTTTATCTTTGCAGTTGTCAGCAATGCGTATATAAAGCATTATTGTAAATTCATTCTTAATGCCAGAACTGATTTTGTCTCACTAAAGCAAAGACAAAACATGTAGCAATTAATTAGGAAAGTAATATGAAGTATGCAATATTTCTCATAATATGCAGCTTTGATATAAGATAGTAATTTTACATTAAATATTAGTCAACGTTTCTTAAGTGTTTCATATATTATTCCACATTAGTAACTCAAGTTTTAAACAATAGTCCCAACCCCGCTATGTTAATACTTGTATATGTGGACGTAATTCCATCCCGCTCCGCTAGATGTCAGGTTCGCGATATTTCGCACTCACGCCAATGCTGCTAAGTATACAGCTGCCCGGTATTATTATAGTAAGATATTTGTATCACCACGGCATGGCGCGTCCTCAGGTTGCGGATAGAGAAGACGGCCTCCAGATATGGAGGATAGCTGCGAATATATTGAATACATTTGTGGACAGCCGATAAGGGGTGGTCCTCCAGCTTGGAGGTTGGGCGAAGAGCTAACAACCCATCACCGTTTAAAAGCAGTTTGTTGCGAAACCCCAACACAAGCCTCGGAATGGGACTGGTTCTCTGGCACGACCACAGCAAAGGAATAAGGTTATGAGATTTGGTACTTAGAACGTAACTAGTCTTTATAGAACAGGAGGGGTGACATTAGTAGAAAAAGAATAACTAAATGTAGAATAGACATTGTGGGAGTACAAGAGGTTAGGTTAGATGAGAATGGTATATTACCAACTTAATTCTCATAATTTTACTAGCTATCTCAAATTAATTATAATTGATTGAATTAAATTAGCACATAAATTAAGTTACCACTTTATCTTACAGGTTTATCTACATTTAAATAAACATGTACTAGTCTTCAAAACTTAATTGAAGAATATTGCTCGAGAATCTTTTAAGTGTAGTGTAAATATTCATAATTTAAATATGTATTGTATTGATTAAGGCTGGATGAGTGGAAGAGAAGACCTTATGGCCTCAAATCTGCAGCGAAAATAAAACATTCTATTCTATTCTAAACGATTAGGGAAAACGTGGAAATTCTAGTTGAAGCAAGTAAAGCGATAGGGTTGGAAGTAAATCCCGAAAAGACTAAGTATATGATTATGTCTCGTGACCAGAATATTGTAAAAAAAATGGAACTATAAAAATTGGAGATTTATCTTTCGAAGAGGTGGAAAAATTCAAATATCTTGGAGCAACAGTAACAAATCTAAATGACACTCGGGAGGAAATTAAACTCAGAATAAATATGGGAAATGCGTGTTATTATTCGGTTGAAAAGCTTTTGTCATCTAGTCTTCTGTCAAAAAATCTGAAATTAGAATTTATAAAACAGTTATATTACCGGCTGTTCTGTATGGTTGTGAAACTTGGACTCTCACTTTGAGAGAGGAACAGAGCTTAAGGGTGTTTGAGAATAAGGTGCTTAGGAAAATATTTGGGACTAAGAGAGATGAAGTTACAGGAGAATGGAGAAATTTACACAACGCAGAACTGCACACATTGTATTCTTCACCTGACATAATAGGGATATCTTATGCGAAGTTTTACCGTTAGATGGCAGGAGCGTTCCATGCGGCACAGGACTATATTATGTCATATGCTACAGTTCATTACGTTCTCCTGCTTGTTGGTTTTTTGTGCGTGTCAAAATTATATTTAAAATTATTTTGTAAAACCTATTATAATTTAATATAATTCAGTATTTTCTTATCTCATAATTTAATTTAATTTACAATAAATAATAACGTAAACTTGTATGATACTGGTCTATTCCCCTCAAGAGATGGTTGAAGAAATCTGCAGTATGCAGAATATAGATATGAGTAAATTGAATGTTCATGAATCTAAATGAGAACTTTAAGAACGAGGTGCACGAATAAAAAAAAAAGAAGGATTTTTTGTCGAAGGTGAATATTGCCTCTTTAACCATGAGTACTGTAAGTAGGTACCGTACGCGATAAACAGGATATGCAGCCACCAATGTCCTTTTTTTTTTACGAAAGGGACTACGGGGCTTGAATTCCTCGTACTTTTTTCTCTAATTGCAGAAAGAACAAATCCAATTTTTAATAGAATGATACAATATGATCGCAGTAGTATCACGATTATTCGTGCGTTTTGTAGGTTAAGGACATTCAGTTTTGAATACTATGTAGGATGATTTTGAAAATTTGAACTTAAAACATTGTTGCAATAAGTTGCATAGACTATTATTTATAGGCTTATATATATTTTTTTCACTACGGATCGTCCTAGACAATAAACATCCCAGTTCATCGAGAGTTTACTGTAGGCCAAGTATCGTTCCATTGTAAAATGCAGTCGTGAACTTCGGGGACTCCTACAATTACTGAATACAACTAAGCTAACATAGCTTGCTGTCGAGGTTGCATATGTTTTTATTTTTTTTCTTTTCCCTCTTCCAAAATGAAACTGTAGCCAGCAATTCTTTACGTGAAGTAATTCTTTTTGTTTAATATGCGTAATTTAATTAGTTATATTTTTTAAGGTTTAAAGCATGTATTCAGAATCTTTCGGGATCTGACTGAACGCAAAAAGGTTTCCCTGGTTTTTACAAATAGGAACAGAACAAAAACGTGGCATTTTCAATTGTTTTAAGAGTATTTAATATACTAATACACTACGTATATCCTCAATGTTTATGCAGTATATTGGAAAACAAATGCACACGCAAAGCGCATCCCGTAAAGTACACGCGCGCTATCTGTTGGTGCTAGTTCAGGATATCCCTATTAGGAACATTAAATCCAGACATTTGAGATGGGCAGGGCATGTAGCACGTATGCGCGAATCCAGAAAGACATATAGAGTATTAGTTGGGAGGCCGGAGGGAAAAAGATCTTTGGGGAGGTCGAGACTTAGATGGGAGAATAATATTAAAATGGATTTGAGGGAGGTGGGATATGATTGTAGAGACTGGATTGATCTTGCACAGGATAGGGACCGATGGCGGACTTATGTGAGGGCGGCAATGAACCTCCGGATTTCTTGACAGTCGTAAGTACATAAATAAAAAGAATTGTCGCTAACCACATTTTGAGAAGTCCTGTTTCTTTTGTGAGGTTTAAAATTGTCCAAAAAGATCAAAAGGTCAGAGTGAAGATTGCAGTAAACTTGATATTATATGTCCACAAACACTCACGTGAAACATAGACATCATTCAACATCTTAAGTACTGTTTGATATGACTTTATTTAATGGGAGTTTGGGACTTTCGCTTGTATTATTCACAAAGGACTTTCCTCAAAGGCAATGAGTGTTGCAATATATGTAGTAAAATTGTTCTTTTATGACACCAGATAGGGTTAACATCGAGTATTTTTTATGTCTGTCATTAACTTGGTGTTTACCAGTCCATCAAAGTTCACAAAACTTACACCTATCACTGAAGCACGTGTAACGTTCCCCGCTCATTGTACGTTCTCCCCTCGTCCCTGGCATACGTGTTACGTGCGGCTAGCATCCAAATGTTCTTGATTATATAATCCTCTCGACAAACTTCGTGAAACAACTGAGCATCTCGTTATGCAATTTTATCCCATTATAACAGTTTCACCTTTCTTAACTGCCAGCATTCTCCTCTCATTTTGTTGTCTATCCTCGAGATGAAGATTCGCACACAAATGACAAGATTTACAGCGTCACGAGCGGAGGCAGTTTAGCCTCAAGTTGTCCATTTTCATCGCTGTGCTTCCAGCAATGCTCATTTGATGTCACATCTGATTCAATGTTATTGATACCCATGTAATTCATCTGTTATTCCCCGATGTACGCCGTGACAGGTTCATAATTTGATACAGGACAGATGCGTACATGTAGAATCAACGCTCTCTCTCACATAGTGAACTAATGCATAGATTTCGAAACATAAATGCAGTGGCATATGTATTCCTAGAAGAATATCAAGTCTGATTTGTCCCATGACCTAGAAAGGCATTAAAATGATCAGATTTTCAAATCACAAAATCGGGACACCTCGCAAAGTGGGAATAATGAATTAGAAGTGAAATGTATATACAGGGTGTAAACAATATGAACTGACAAAATTATGGTGAAAGCTGGATTTAGTGCGTCAGTTATGATCAGTTGGTTTATGAAACATATTGAAAGAACTTTAATTGTTTGGGTTGTAGATACGAATATGACTAATGTGACTAAGGAATTTAAAATTAGATTAAATATGCCTAAATATATTGAATTTTAGGACTAACACGAAAATACCCTTGCACTATCACGAAATTATACCAGTCCTTACCAGAGAAGAATTGCGAGGTCGTGAATATGAATCATGGAAGACCCATTCAGGATGGGGAAAAGGTGTTGAGATGTATAGCGAAGTAACAGCCGCCAACAGTTGGATTGCAAACAAGAAAGGGCTTTCGATTAGTGAATGGATATCTAGCCTGAAAATGACAGCAAATTTAGCAGCTGTTCGTTCCGTTCCCGGCAGATCTCCCGACGGTACCCGGTGCAGACATGGCTGCCCGGAGATTGAAACTTTAGCACACGTCTTGGGATTCTGTGAACAGGGATTGCTCTTGAGGAACTCTAGACATCATCTTCTAAGATCCAAAATTGCTGCCGCATTGAGAAATAAGGGCTGGATAGTAGAAGAAGAAATCTCCTGTCTAGCTGAAAATGGGTCAACGAGACGGGTAGATATTTTAGCGTACAATGCTAACACTAAACAGGGCATCATTGTGGACCCCACGATACGTTTTGAAGTAGAATGTCATCAGTCAGCCGAGGTCCACCTTGAGATGAAGTCGGTCTATGAGCATACAGTCAACTATTTCAAGCTGAAATATGCCTTAATTCACGTTGAGGTATTCGGCTTGCTCATAGGTGCTCGAGGGACTATACCAGTTTTTTTTCGAAGAATTTCGACGGCAGTTTGCTCTGCCAACATCTCTGAGGGATGACATTGTGATAATTGTGCTAAAAAAATCCTGCCAAATCCTAATTAATCACATGGTGTGACATTAATAGCAATTGTAATTTTTCACGCCCTTTTCTTTGTTTTTTTTTATTATCCAATTTAATAAACCCTATTTCACCCTGAGGTATATTAGGGTTATAGTTGGCATCAAAATACATATTTTATAAGCAATAAACAATAATAAAATTATAATACAAAATTGTGGTCAAGGTTACAATTCACATGAATTATGTACAAGAATGCACCTTAATGAAAGAATGGGTCGTTTCATAAAGCCTCAAGGCATGTCTCTATATTTATATCTAATGGTTATAGGAAGAAATATACGTGTATATAGCTATTAAACATGTTATTTTAGAAGCAATAAATAGCTATGCTAAGAGATGGCTTAAAATTTACGAATTAAGTACATTATTTAGTAACAACAATTGGCAATAATCAGGTATTACAAGAAATGGCTCAAAATTAGAAATCAAATGCCTAATTAAAACAAAAATTAAAACAAATAGTACAATATTATAGTATGCGAAATTGAAGACTTACAGTTTCATTATAGTTGATTAGAACTAATACGATTTCCCCCCCCCCCGGAATAATTTAACATTTTACAGTTTGACGAATATTCTATTCAAGAAGGACATGAAATACTTGGAGTTGGTAAGTATATTGGTTAACGGTTTGGTAAATGTATAATTTAAAGTGTTCAGTAACAACTCAAGCTCGTATCTTTCACGGCAAAAGACTGGACAATCATATAATACATGTTTGACATCTTGAGATTCCTCCCCACAAATGTAAGTTGCATCGTCTTTAATATCCCTTCTTTAAAATTTAATATCTATGTTTACATATGTACATTAATTTTTTTAGGATATACTGAGTCCGTAAGGGCTGCCCTCAATGGTGGGCAGTTCAATATTATTATTATTATTATTATTATTATTATTATTAGTTTATATGTATTGCTTGTTTGTAAATATTGTATAAATTTATTTGAGGTAAAAATGCTGACATGTAACTCCCTGAAATCTAAAAATGTACTACCATTAAAAACACTGATTATATATATATTTTTTAATTTGAACCTTATTTTTGCACGAAAGCCTCAGTATCACGAAATTAGCCAAGTATGCCCCACTTCATTTCATATTGTTAACATCCACCCGTACCATCAAAATCTGCGATTCTGATAACCATTTTGCTGTTCTGGTCCCTTCATTTGTCAAACGCACGGTGAGGTGTTACAAAATGGATTGAGTTTGGTGAACCACGAACGTCCTCGCCCGTGCTGTCACAGGGTCGGCCCTAATTGAAATGCACGACTAATGCTTAAACAGAAGCATAAATCGGTGCTGTCGGTCTAGCCTATATACAGTCACTCAAATGACTGCGGACCAACCTGCTGCCCCGTGTCCATTATCGTCCATCTTTCCCATCCTCTCACGAAAATCATTTGCAGCGATCGACCGACTTGACATTTCGTGGTCACCATTATGTACACCACGTGACTTGAAAGCCATCCTTAACAAAATTCAAGAAAATAAAAATATCACATTTCATGCCTTACTATGACGTACCGAAGTACCGGTTAAAGGGGGAAAAATAGCGACTTTTTAGCCAAAATCTGAATATATTCATCCACCAGAATTAATGACATTATATATATATAATGTCATTAATTCTGGTGGATGATACCTTTAGTAAAGAACAACAAAAAGACAATTACCATTTTGCTGTATTTTGAATAGTTTTGCAGAAAAAATGTGCATTTTAAAATTTATTTATTTATTTATTTATTTATACATACATACATTTATTCATTTACTTATTCACTTATTTATTTATTCACTTATTTATTTATTTACTTAATTATTAATTTATTTATTTACTTATTTACTTAATTATTTATTTATTTACTTATTTACTTATTTATTTATTTACTTATTTACTTATTTACTTATTTATTTATTTATTTACTTTTTACTTATTTATTTATTTATTTATTCGTTTATTCATTTAATTATTCACTTATTTATTTATTCACTTAATTATTTATTTATTTATTTATTTATTTATTTATTCACTTATTTACTTACTTATTTACTTATTTATTCATTTACTTATTTATTTATTTATTTATTCATTCATTTACTTATTTACTTATTCACTTACTTATTTATTTAGTTATTTACTTAATTACTCATTTATTAATTTGTTTATTTACTTGTTTACTTATTTAATTACTTATTTGTTTATTTATTTATTCATTCATTTACTTATTCACTTATTTATTTACTTATTTATTTATTTATTTATTTACTTATTTACTTATTTTTTATTTATTTACTTCTTTACTTATTTATTTATTCATTTACTTATTCACTTATTTATTTATTCATTTACTTATTCACTTATTTATTTATTTATTTATTTATTTATTTATTTATTTATTTATTTATTTATTTATTTATTTATTTATTCACTCATTTACTTATTCACTTATTTATTTATTTACTTAATTATTTATTTATTTATTTATTTATTTATTTATTTATTTATTTATTCATTTATTCATTTGCTTATTCACTTATTTATTTATTTACTTATTTATTTATATATTTATTTATTTATTACTAGCCGTACCCGTGAGCACCGCTGCACCTGTTAGAAATAAATATAAAGTAATTACATAATTAAAATAGGACGTTTGATCTAGGGAACAACTTTTACAACAGCGCAAGATAATCTGCTTCGCTCATTACCCAATTTTTTTTTGCATTGCATTTATTGCATATATATTTTATGTATTTTAACACGATTCAATTGAGCATAGTTAAAATTTGAATTATAAAGTAATGGATTGCTAAGCTAACGTACTATTACTGCATACTAAATCAATACACTCTCGTTGATCGTTAATTCTCTGAGATTAAAATGAGTGTACATAAATATTATTTTAAGAAATACAGAAAACGAATGTACAAAATAGCCTATCAAATTTTCTGTGCATAAGAAGCTATTTCAATCTTACCTGTCCTCCATTTACTCAGACGTTACTGTAATAACATTATAGCATTATGTCCATCTAGAGAAACTACACTTTCCAATGGTGAAATAATAATTAATTATAGCCTACAAATCGGTTAATTTAGCTTCTGATATTACTTCATACAAACACAGAAACATTGTCTGTAGGCTATGTTTAATAGCTTTCGATTGTTGATGTCCAAGGCCCCTGTTTCGATTGTTGTTGTCCAAGGCTCCTTATAGACGAAGTCATTTGTTCTTAATTCATTGCACCGTCTTAGATGGCGTTATTTTAATTTTAAAACTCATTTATCTCATTAAATATCAGTCCTATCAAAATTGTGTAAAGAATAAAACTTATCGGAAATCATTTTTAAAGAAACTTTTGTTATGTAACATTTTTTAGAAAAATCAATAATAAGCGAGATATTTCGATTTATTTAATTCAGGCCCCCTATAACCCCCCTTTTAAAGTATTTTGAATGCCATATAGGCTAAATTCTAAGTTAAAACGAACTTAATTTATATTCCAATTTTCATATAAATCGGTTCAGCCATTATCGCGTGAAAAGGTAACAAATATACAGACAGACATACAAACAAAAATTTCAAAAATGCGATTTTCGGTTTCAGGGTGGTTAATTATATATGTTAGGACCAATTATTCTTGGAAAATCGAAAATTACCAGAAAAATTTCGGCTACATATTTATTATTAGTATAGATTTATTTATTTATTTTGCTAATATTTGTAACATAAAATATAATATATATAGAAAAACTTTAGCTCGCCCCTGTTAGAGTAGAATTCGTGCCCAGGGGCGGATTCCTGAATTGAATTACGAGATCGTGCAACGCTGTGTAATCAGCAGGGAGTGCACCTAAGGCTGTGTTTCTCTGAACAACCCCTTCACCTGACTTGTTATGAACAGGGAAATTGAAGATGTTTGCTACGTACGCTGTTTTTAAACTCGTAAGAAAAAATACAGATGATAAACCGTTTAATTTTTATGTTTAATCTGTGTTAGATTATAAATTTGATCATCCCCAATTAGTGATCCTGGTTGTCCAAGCTCAGCACGAATTAGGAGAATGAACAATGCTCATTTCACGTTAAATAAAGTCTTGGAAAATTTAAAATAAACTCTACAACCTAATTTTAATTAAATGTTCAGAAAACGCAGAGAATAATAGGCCTATATGTTTACTTAAAAATAAATTGAAAAGATTAAGACATATTTATACTTTCACATTTTAATTGAATTTTCTGAAGAACATAAACACTAATTATGCTTATGTCACGTTATAAAAACAAAACTTTAAAACATTTAAAACTCTAAAGGAAGAAATAAAAATACGATATCCTTACTTTACGTTAAACGAACTAAATTAAAATATAATTTTTAAACTCTTCGATTTAACTTTAATTAAATATTCGGTGAACACATATACAACAAGAAAAGCGTATTTTACTTTATACAAAACCAATTAGTGATTCAAGTCCACACCTGTGGAGTAACGGTCAGCGCGTCTGGCCGTGAAACCAAGTGGCCCGAGTTCGATTCCCGGTCGGGGCAAGTTACCTTGGTTGAGGTTTTTTCCGGGGTTTTCCCTTAACCCAATATGAGCAACTGCTGGGTAACTTTCGGTGCTGGACCCAGGACTCATTTCACCGGCATTATCACCTTCATCTCATTCAGACGCTAAATAACGAAAGATGTTGATAAAGCGTCGTAAAATAACCTACTAAAAAAATTAGTGATTCAAAAAATCTCCCTTTGTCGTACTGCAAGCATTTTCTTCAGCTAATTAGAAATAATTCCCTCCCACTTTAATTTTCAAGTAGTAACCGGTAAACTTGCATACAAGACAACTAATTTCCCTTAAAAGCAATTGTGTGTGTTACGTTTACATATTTTATTGTTGTCTCGTCCATCTCTCACATTACCCATCTCTCAGCAGGCAATAACCTTTACAGGGTTGTCAGAGTGCATCACGTTTTAAAATATCTTTGCAGAACGAAAAGTTACATTTGCTGAGATCAAATTTCTGCACATTTAAAGGACAAAAATAAAATTTGTTCAATCATTTATTATCACAATACACTGCTCTCTTCAATTGATTGAGTATATCGGGAAATAATTCAATAGTTTTCCCAAAATACGCTATGAACTGTTTTATATATTTTCTTTTTCAAAAAGGAAGTAAAAACGAGCAAAATTGCATTAAACATTTTTGTTGAAATATCTCAAAGAATACCCCCTGAAATTAATGACATTACTTAGAATTCACTCTACACATTTCCTATAAACCTTGTCATTTGTATTAAGATGTCAGCTTAATATTACAAATAACTACAATAATGAGCATATTTATATATATAATCGTAACAACTTAGGAAATGTCTAATTTTGAAGTACGGACAACGATCACGTACTCTCGAAATGATGGCTATTGATTTCTTGCTCGAGTAAAAGACAAGAAAAAGTAAAAATTGTACGAAATCTTATTCCATACCCTAAATGTAGCTAATAGTTAAGCATAATATTTTACAAAGAAATAGTTGATAAATCCGTAGATTCGGCTATAAAATAAAACATATGACAGAACTATGAATGTGAATAGGCTAAAAGTTCATACAAAACTTCAATTTGAACCAGATATTAAAAACAATCTTTTTACTCACCAGTTCCAGTTCCTGAAGTAGTCTGTCAACGTACGCAACACACTAACAGCTGGACGAGATGCCTAACAGTATTTCGGTTACACTCGCAAGGCTTCCTGAAAATATGAAAATTGGAATCAAATTATATTCATTGCAAGAATAACAATATTATTATTATTATTATTATTATTATTATTATTATTATTATTATTATTATTATCATCATCATCATCATTATTCGGGCTGGGTATTTATGGAGATCGCGAAAATCACGACATAATAGATTTATTTTATTTTAGTAGGTTATTTTACGACCCTTTATCAACAGCTTAGGTTATTTAGCGTCTGAATGAGATGAAGGTGATAATGCCGGTGAAATGAGTCCGGGGTCCAACACCGAAAGTTACCCAGCATTTGCTCATATTGGGTTGATGGAAAACCCCGGAAAAAACCTCAACCAGATAACTTGCCCCGACCGGGAATCGAACCCGGGCCACCTGGTTTCGCGGCTAGACGCGCTAACCGTTACTCCACAGGTGTGGACGACATAATAGATATACAATATATTTTTACTAATCTTTACTAATTAAGTGATTCTGATTAATAATATACGGATAAAACAATCGCGACAAATCGCGAAATAGCGTTCTAATAGCGAAATATACACACATTTCTCGAATTATTCCTGTTCCGTCGTTTTATATCGAATTTCATATTCTGAGTTTTTCTTTCGGATTTTTTTTTTTTTTTGAATTTGAAGAGTCCACTGCAAAGAATAATGGATTTCACTTTCTTGTCGAAAATGAACCAAGACTGTCAATGCATAGCTTAAGGCATATAGAATGTACATAGAGAGTTATATGGCATTAACACTGATAGTCATTGTCCAGTAATGATCGGAAAATCACAGTTAAGCTTTGAGCGATAAGCATTTCAACTTTCAATTGCTTCTCTTGCAAAATGTATTCCAAATGACATCCATCATTCTTGCAGTGGACTCTTCATTTGTTATAAGTTATAGGTAGACTATCCAAGTAGGCTACATTACATGATATTCCAGGTGTTCTGATTACATTAGTGAACTCAAAAGACGGAGAATTCAACATTTCACTAATACTTGTGTTAATTTGAGGGCTGCAAGTTTTTTTCATTTTTAATGAATGTGTGTTAAATATAGTCTCAATCCAACAAATATTGTCTATTGGCCATACCACACCTTTACTAGAATCCAACGAATCTTTAATGTTAATTATTTGGAAAGTAATATTCATACTGAGCTAATACTCCAACTCCAAAATAATTGTATTTTCCAAAACTTCCATTAATCTTCACCAAGAGTTCAAATCAATCTCCAACAATCTCCGCCGACACCGATATTAGAAAAACACAAATGATAAAATGAATCTCCATAAATACTTGACCGTTACCAATATCACGAGAGGAAGATCGGTTTTTTCATCAACGTATTAAGGGAATGTTCGTGGACAAGTTGCTGCACAAAACCAGTCCTTCTCTCGCTCAGTAAAATTGTAATAAATTCTCAAAAAGATTTATCACAATTTTACCAACCTTTACCCTATTTCTAGAGAATAATTCTGTCCAATTAAAAAATGATCAAAATTATTCTTATAGAGAAATGTTCAATTAACTGAACATAAAAATCGTCTAATGAAAACAATACCAAAATTATTCCTTCAGAGAAATTATATTCAATGAGAAAAAAAATATATCTAAACAGAAATTTATTGAATGAATATCACTTCCAAATTATTTATATGGATAAATGTCGTCCAATTAAAAAGAATCATTCTAAATTATTGCTACACAGAAAACTTGTGAAATGAAAATGAATCATAGCAATTATTCCTATATATAAAATTTGTCCAAAGTTACAAGATCAAAATTGATTCTACAGAAGAATTCTGTCCAATGAAGAGGTCATCAAAATAATTTTTATAGAGAAATTTTCAATTAAATGAATAGCGTAATTATTTGTAAAGATACGTTTTATCTAATGAAAACAACATCCAAATTATTCCTCCATAAAAGAAATTGTTCAATGACAAAAACAAAATTTATTCCGAAAGAGAAATATTGTTCACGAACAGAACGTCAAAATCAATCTTGTCTGAAGATAAAAATTTGTCCAACAGTAACATTGAAATTCCTAAAGAGAAATTTAAAGATCACTAAAATGGCTAGAACGATATTAACACTACTGCGAATCTTCTAAATTAATTACAAAATATATTTTTGTGCGAGATCGTGCGTATTTGCTCGTTTTCCGCACAGAACCAATACGCGGTAAGTGTGAAATACCACATTCAGTATTCTCAACGTAACACACATAACAATTTCCCTCTTCTTACCGCTTAAGCGCGACATTCATTTTACTGCTTTAGGCTTTTAACATATTATTTTTAGAGACGTTTAACATAGTAATAATTATAAATTGGAAACTTACCACTGCAATTTCACCTAAATTGCAATGTTAATTATTGTTTTTAAATATTTGCAAAAATTAAGTAAACTCTACTACTCCACGAAACTTATTGCATTCCTGATACAAGTAACATTAAGGAAGCCGTGAAAAAATCAACGAGATTCCAGATGCCGATGTTATTACTGCAATATGTTATATAAATAATATTGTTAAAATATTAAAATGAAAAATAAATCATTACATAACCTTACCGTTTGTTTTAAGTTCGCATTTATAGACTGGGGGAAAAAAAAGACAGACGTATATCACGGCCTGCTGGAGTATAGTAAACACAGAAAACATTTTATTGCAACAATGTTGAAGAAAGATATTTTGGTTTTCCGAAGTTGCCGTCATTAAACAGAAACCAAGATGGAGATTTCATTGCAAATAATTAGAAATTCGTCTTTCAGGTATGTAATAAACGATCTTCGCACAAAATAATGTACGATGCACGAGCGGTATGTTTGTTTTCATGTTCTCGGAAATTAAAAAAGCTGAACTACGTTTCGCTTTTTCAATCTTTTCCTCGAACATGAAAACGTCAACATATCGCTCTTGTAACGTATATTACTATTTCAATGCCCTTAATGTTTTTTATTCATCACTCACATTACGTTTATGAATTTCTTACATAAAACCGACAACTTCTACAATAACTAAAAATCGTAAATCAAAACATTTGTATATTACATATTCTGTGCATTGGCAACCAACAGAACCTGAAAAACATGAAGAAACCGTCTTATCACTGCGACACTGATGTCCTTCGTCATGCTTCAGAAGTCTGCGTGAATGCATAATAAAACATGACACAATTTCCTACGATACCAAGTTGGAACTTGATTTAGGATTTTAAGAAAGAATCGCTATAAAACGAGTACGGCGAAGTTAACATATTTTCCCATTATTCTTAAGCATTATGTATTTCGAAATTTTTAGTTGGTTATTTAAGAGGGGAGAATCAAGAATGGTTAGGTCTAAATATGGTGGAAAAACCTGTAAATTTTAATTTTAGAATTACTTTTCTTTTAAACTACTCTTTAATATGTGAAAATACGTTACATAAAATTTAATACGCATTTATAGCCTTATCGGCTCCTTCAGGCTATTTTTAAATCCATGGTCCACAGGGTTTTTAAACAACACTAAGCTTTGATTGCAATTTCCCACAACCTTAATTTTTTGCTTTATTTTATACAGAGTGATTCACGAGGATTTACCGTCACCTGTATTGTATTGTATTTATTAACATTCCATGGTATTCATACATTGCTTACAGCTAGAACATGGAACAAGTCAAAAAACTTAATACTATTATACTTAATTTATAGTCACGTCTAAATGAAATATATACAGAAGAGATTTACAATATAGTCTACTAGTACAACACATAGTTTTAGTATCAATTTCATGAAGTGTTATTGAATGTCATGAATTCACCTACAGAATAGAAGGCGTGAGAAATTAGGTACTTCTTTAATTTGACCGTAAATAATCTTATGTTTTGAGTTTCATTTTTTATATCGATAGGAAGGCTATTAAAAAAATTTTACTGCCATATAACGCATTCTAATTTACAGACTTGCCGATGGAGTATGAAAGTCATTTTTGACGTGTATTTATGCTATGAACTGTTGAATTAGTTACAAAGTTTTCAGGATTACATACGACGAAGATTATTAATGGAAAGATATACTGACAAGCCATGGGCATTATTTGTAGTTTTTTTTTAAATAATCCTACACGATTCCCTAGATTTGGCACATACTATTATTCTAATTACTCTTTTTTGTAATAGAAATATATTGTTACTATCTGTGGAATTTCCCCAGAATATTATTCCAAAACTCAGTACCGAGTGGAAGTATGCAAAGTATATTGTTTTTAAGGTATTGATATTTACTATCTTTTGCATAGTTCTAATAGCAAAACATGCTGAATTTAGTTTGGGGTTAATTTCTTTAATATGATTTTTCCAATTTAACACATTATCGATTTTTAAGCCAAGAAATTTGGTTGTTGTTGTTTCTAATAGAGAGCTCATTTCCGAAGACATCCTGAACAAAAAAATTCACAAACATTTGTCCTCATCTCAATATTTTCAAAGTTACACTAATTTGAAGTTGTTAGTAAAATACCTTTTTTCTTTAGTTTTAAGGGGGAAAAAATATTGTGAATAGAGAACGAAGTATTCAGAAGTATCATTTCTTTAATTGGCTAGTGTTCTGAAGCTAAAAATGTGTTGTTAATTGCTTTGTACAGATTTCGTTTTTCAATTTTTAACTAAAAATGACATCATTTTTACGCACTTATCACAAAAATTGTTACAAATCATACGACTTCAGAAAACTTGATTCTTTACAGTTTAATTCTGAATTCTAATTTACAGTCTTAAATAATTTACAAGAGTGGCGTGATTTGTAACAATTGTTGTTATAAATGCGTAAGAAAATGTAATTATGTAGTTAAAAATAGAAAAAAAAAATCCTGTACGAAGCTACTATGGAATTCACAACACATTTATAGCTTCAGAATATTAGCTAATTAAAGAAATGATACTCCTGAATAGTTTATTCTTTATCTGTAATATTCTTTTACGCTTAAAACTAAAGAATGGTATCTTACAAACAATTTCAAATTAGTGTAACTCTGAAAATATTGAGATTAGGACAAATGTTTATATGACTTTTTGCTCAGAATGTCTTCGGGAATAAGGTCCGTAAGCGACGGTAAATCCTCGTGAATCACCCTGTATATCTCCGCAACTATTAACGCTAGATCCAAAATATTTGTTGCACACATTGTTTAGGCTATTAGGAAACTTTCCCCATAATATAAATTTGTCATGCCTCCATATTCCTACAAAGTACTTCTAAAATCGATTCTCATATTGTAACTGTTTACTTTAAAATTCTGTAAGGCTATCAAATTTTTTGTACAGCATTTTAAAGAGCTTGCTTTTAGGAAAGAAATTTTGTATTCATCTCTTAAAAAGGGCTGAGTTATATACATTTTAGTGAATTACTGTATTCCATTTTTTTTTACAAAATTTGGGTCCCATTTTTTTTTTCCAAAAACTGATCTAGAATTTAAATTTTCGCAGCAATTATATTTCTACACATAAAAAATGAAAATTATGCACCTATTAGCAAAAAAAAAATCACTTTTAACATTTTCGTCCATTAATGGCGTTGTAGGCTCCATAAATTAGTGTATTTTTTCACTAATTTTGACTACCAAAATCAGAATGTGAGTGAGTGTGATGTTAGTGGAGGAAGGCGATTCTGTAAGACAAATTCAGTGGCAGAAAATAGCTTCGTTTATCGGAACCCAGTGTAAATTCTGCTGCAACATTAGTATGATCGAAAACATGAACATTACACAAAGTGAAACAAACCTGTTTCTGCCACGAACCGGCTGCTTACAACATTTATGACTCCATGCAACTGGTGCGTTCAATATTGTAATAGAATAGATGCATAAAGCGACTGCAGCGCCAATAATTCACGAGGCGAGCTTTATACAGTAATAGCATCATATAGTTCCAGGTATATCTATTTTCCTACGTCGCAGCTAAACAAGGAGAGGTTATGAATGACTCCTGTAATGTTTCACAGTTCCCTGGTGTGCTAGGGGGCCTTGATTGTAAACACATCCGCGTTGAATCTCCTGCCAGAGATATTCATCAAAAGGAAATAGTAAGCGCTAGTCACTTATTAATTAGAGACATTGTTGCCGTTCATTTTCAATTTGTATTTTCCATTTAGCAAGATTAATTAGCAGTGTCGAAGAAAGAACAAAAGAAGCACGAATACATACGAAGGCCTATGTTCATTTAGATACGAGTATAAAAGGAAGTAAGCACAATCGTTTTTAGACGTTGAAATATTTCTTGCGCTATTGACGCGTTCTTTGTATCAGTCTTTGAAAGCCGTTGTTTACGTTAAAATAGCATAAATATAGCCTAACATGTATAAGGAACGTGCCACATGGTTCCCTGAGACTTAAATAGAAGTGGAATTTTGTTTAAGGGGTTAGGTACAGCTTACAGCAGTAAAATTTTGGAAATATTCAACATTTTTGTCCTCCATTATTGCATTTTGTACAATAATAAAAATTAGTATGTGTAAAACACTGTCCTTCTGCTATAAGAACAAATATTTTTACGATTTAAAAAAGGTTATTTACATTTATTTTTTCAAAATTCAGTTCACTGTGCAGTGAAGAAGCGTTTCCCACATAACTAAAAAACTATCCAACATTCTGCGATGAAATTTTTTGTGTGTATTTATGCATGTCAAATCTACAATATGATGCAAGATCACTTCTCTACTTTTGATAGATTGTCTGATGAAAAAATTAATTCACTAAAAAATTGTCAAATATCGGTATTTTCTTTTAACACAAAATAAAAAAATATATATTATTTATTAAGGAATGTAGTTGAGAGAGCATGATATTGTAAACATGAGTTTCAGCAATAAAATAAAAGAGAGAACATGAAAAAGTTAACAAGTTTATGAGTTATGAGGGAAAAGCTTCATCACTGCATAGTGAACTACCACCATTATGAATTTAAAAAATATATATTTTTTTAATCGTAAAAATGTTTTTTTTTTCATATAGCAGAAGGACAATGTTTTACATATACCAATTTTCATTATTGTACAAGATACAGTAATGGAGGAAAAAAATGTTGAATATTTCCAAAAAATTTACTGCTCTAAGGTATACCTAACCCCTTAAGGGGACACGAAATCTAAAACCACTAAATTAAAAAAGAATTCTTTGAACTAATATCTGATATGCGAAAATACATTACATAATTTTAATCGGCATTTATGGCCTTGTAACTGCTGTAACGTCATTTTTAAGGCACAGGATTTTTAATTATTCTAAACTTTGACTAATTTTCCGTAGCTTAAATTTTTTATTTATTCCATACATACGGCCTAAAGTTATTTATCTTCGAAACTACCAATGCTACACGCATGGTATTTGAAACACACATTTTTTAGAGTTAGGAAACCTTTCTCTAGTAAAGAAATAATTTTTTGTTATTGCATTTATAAAAATATGTCTCAATGTTTCTATAAGAGTGTCTCTAAAATTCATTCCTGAAATGTAATTGTTTATCTAAAAATGTTGAAAGCCAACATCAAATTGTGTACCAAACATTTTAAAGAACGTGCTTTTAGGAGTGAAATGTCGTAACAATTTTGAATATATCTTTAAAAATGACCGAGATATAGCAATTTTAGTGAATTACTCTAACCTGTCCTTTTTCTTCACAATTAGGGCACTAATTTTTTTTCAAGAAATAATTTCGAATATGAGTTGCTGCAGTAATGACATCTCTACATACATAAAACTTAAAATTATGCAAAAATAAAATTATGAAATAAATTTCTCTTCCCTTAACGATATTCTCAGTTGCAGAGGTTACTCAGGGTCAAAATTCAACATGGGTGACAAATGTCAACAAATTTTTTCAAAGAGTCAGCTAGATTTGAACCCGCGAAATTCCGGGTCCAAAGTCTAACATGGTAGACTATTAAGACGACGATTTTCTTCAACACAAAAGTACATTCTCTCACGATAACCAACATTAGTGTGGTTAATCCCGGTTAAGATCTGACTTGCGTCTATTCCTCTCCACCCCCACTGTCTATATTAAAGTATAACATTACATAACATACACCTTTGTATAAATCAATGTGAACGAGAAAAATACGTTTTGTGCGAGATCGTGCGTATTTGCTTGGTTTCCGCACAAAACCAATCCGCGGAAAGTCTAAAATTCCACATTCAGTATTCCCAACCTAACACACATAACAATTTCCCTCTTCTTACCGCTTAAGTGACATATTCATTTTACTGCTTTAGGCTTTTAACATATTATTTTTAGAGACGTTCAATATAGTAATAATTACAAACTGGAAACTTACCACTGCAATTTCACCTAAATTGCACTGTTAATTATTGTTTTTAAATATTTGCAAAAATTTAAGTAAACTCTACAACTCAACTAAAGTCACTGCATTCGTGATGCATGTAACATTAAGGAAGCCGTGAAAAAATCAACAAGATTCCAGACTTATCGTAGACTGGGGGGGGAAAAAAAAGACAGACGTATATTACGGCCTGCTGGAGTATAGTAAACACAGAAAACATTTTAAAGCAACAATGTTGAAGATAGATATTTTTGTTTTGCAAATTTGCCGTCATTGAACAGAAACCAAGAGGGAGATTTCATTGCAACTAATTATAAATTCCTCTTTCAGGTATGTAATAAACGATCTTCGCACAAAATAAAGTACGATACACGAGCGGTATGTTTTCTTTCAATTCTCAGAAATTAAAAAAGCTCAACTACGTTTCGCTTTTTCAAACTTTTCCTCGAACATGAAAACTTCAACATACCGCTCTTGTAACGCATATTACTATTTTCTAACTGTGATTTCATAACCAAAGATTACTACATTTTTAAACCCAGGTTGATGTACTTCGCCAACTGTATGACAGAAGAACTTCATTATTTCAAAACATATCGGTTATCGTATTTAACGTATTGCATTGAAACATGAAGGTTTAATGTTGGAAACATCTCCTGGCAACCAACAGAATAATAAAAAAAGAAGATCTAATGATATTTTCGATGTGTATGAATACAACACAGTTCTAAGCTTGCCCCCGTGGTCTCTAAAGATAGAGAGAGAGACTCCTTCATTTGTTTGTGAATATGAGAAGAAAGGGAAATTAGTAACTTATATCTACTGGCCAGATATCGGCACAGTTGGACGGATTCCAGCTGCGAGGGTAATTTACATCGACGGCAGCGAGCCCGCAAACCAATATTACTTGCGTGTGCGAGTGGAGACCTGGCATAAAGCAGAGATTAAATGTGGAAAATTTGTAGAGATACAATGGCGCTTAATAACGCCTTTTGCGACTCTATAAATAGGCGATTATCTCCAAACTTTTGTCTGAATAAAATTCATTCGAATTTTTCAGACCAAATTCCAGCCTCTCCAAGTAAATTACCTCTCTATAAATACATACGACTGTAGCTGCTGATGAAGTTTGAGCATAATGAGAAGATAATGACACCCTATATAGTGCAGCGCTCCGAAAACTTAAGCTAAGCCGGTAATTTCATTCAAGTGATGCGAGGTAAGATTACCTAGTTATACTGCTAATAGTTACCAGCAGAAATAGTAACTTCGTACCACGTAGTAACGGCAGATATTGTGGTAGTAGCAGAAGTAACATCTGACAAGGTTGGGTTGCTAACGTCAGTAGCGATATTTTCGTGAAACCCGTACTAAGTTCTAGGATCTGTGAAATATACTACCACCACCATCACCATTATCCCATTTTTGTAATTAATAGGATTATATTCAATTCCATTATCAAAAATGTATTGGATATTATCAACAGTAATCCCACTAGAGGGTTTGATTTATCTAGAGAAAATCAAAACTCGAGTGGGATTTAATTGACTATTACACGATTAGAAGAAAGTATATAAAGATTAGAAGTAACAAAGTACTCCAATACAATAAAATATTAATTGACTCACGAAAATACAACTGTCTTCAAATGTATTATTGTACCATCACTAAATTACAAATATTACGCTAGATAGCAGTAGTGTGTTATGTTTAGCTGTTTTCTTGTTATCAGTTGTGCCAACTATTGAACTCTGTGGACGGTTACTAGTCAAGAAGGCTTTGTTGATTCAGTTTCATTTTTATTAAAACAGTTGCATTCCACTTCAATTATCCGGATCCCAGTAATCAACGTCACTTTACAGATGATTTTCAATAAATCTTAGTATTAAACAATCTCTGATACGTGACTATCCATAATATCATATAGCAGAAGCTATAACATAACCTAAATAATATAAACAAGTATTAGAAAAGTTTTAATTAGGGATGATGAAATAAACAAGAAAAGTTTTAATTAACGATGATGAAATAAAAAATAAACATGAATAATTTTAAAAGGAACAATTATTGAAAGTACAATTTTCAAATTTGAATGTTGTAGTGGTTGGTGGTTCAGTTGATGTTATATTGGACGTGTGCGTAAAAGAAGTGAACTCGTTGATGTACATGGTGTATCCCTCAACTTATTCAGGATTTCCTAATGGTGCTCTTCATTTATTTGTAAATAGGGTTTCAGGGAAGATGCATAGCTATGACCAGTGATCTTTATTAATTCTTGTTCTTGAATGCCAATGCGAGTCATATTTGAAAGTGCTGTGCATCAACTGGTGTGGTTTGTAATTTTCTATTTTTTTTGACGTCCAAACCAGTGCAGTTTGAAATGTTGGCAAACAAAGAAACAAATGCTAGGGTAGTGATAAAAATAAACAAATGCTAGGGACCCGATAAAATTAAACAAATGCTATGGACGCGATAAAATTGTGCGATAAGCAGCCATGATTGGTTGAAAGACGTTCTTTCGTATCGTTTTATTGGTCAAAAGTAGTGTGACGTAGTAAAAGTGTGATAGTCACGCTAAACATATTCAACATATTATCATCACTATGTCATACTCATAAAAACATCAGAAATATAATTGAAGGGTTGTCAACAAAAACCGGATAATTCCAAAAATTCAAATTTTGAGCATAGTACAGTCCTCTTCACTTCACTTCAACCGGCACCAACTGACATGACAAGTTTCTACAAAAACCGGGATTGTGCCATTGAAATGAACGTTTGAAAATGTAACGTTTCTACAAAAAGACAAACTTCTCCGGTTCTTGTTAGAAAATATCATGAAGATGGCATTAGAGTTGCCTTCTTTTCTTTCATCGACATATTAGCTGTTATTGTCGTTTTTATTGGTTAAATATTTCAAAATGAATGATCATCAAAATGAACCAGATCCAAATATGCAATAGCCAAAGA